>JAOPHQ010002558.1:352500-757500 GCA_030340625.1 Merluccius polli | reverse complement strand
GTTTTATCACCACTATATTAGGGTCAATAAATGTGACACATGGCCGTCTGTGACAAAGATCAGACACCATTTCACAACACACTCCGACTTCTCGTGCTTTCACTGTTGTGGGGAACCAGGGCAAAGGGCAGAGAATTGAAAAATGTCTCACATAACAATAAGTGCATTCAAAGCCGGGTCAACTCCATGACCAGACATCAGCACACACACACACACACATGATGTAGCACTTCACTGCAGGGATTTGCTCAATCAACTAAACAATAACTCGTCTATAGTGTGATGGCCAGTCAATAATGAGGAGGGCCTCTTCACAAACCAAAATCATTTCAATAGTTATAATCTCCCTCTCCTGATCCTGCGGGATCAATGTGTTTGACAACAGGCCACGCATGCAGAAAGCGTGTGGAGATGATTTTTAAAAATACTGTCTTTGTTTATCTTTACTTTGACACTTTGAGCTGATGTCAGTTTGATAGGAAGGGCTCCACGTGGGGGACATTCCTTTTGGGAATTCATATCAGTGTGAAACCCTTTTGGAAAAAGCTGCATGGATAGATTTACAAATAACACATGTATAGACCTATGCATGGAAATAAGCAAAGAAGAAGAAAGGAAGCAATTCATTAATTCTGAATCATAAGTCTGCACGTCTTCCCTTATAAGGTATTGTATTTGGTTATTGATAAAATGTGCTGCTAAAGACAAGGTGTTTTATGTTTAAAGCAATGCAACAAACACAATTGCTTTACTTATTAACTGAGGGCCTTAGCAGGACTTCATGTGATGTCATATTCGTAGACATACATACGAATATTTTCTTTGCCTTTGACCCCACTCACCAGATAGTGTTTACTAAACCCAGACTCGTGAATATTCATGAGATGGATTGTCAGTGGGTGTTAACCTGGGTCTCGGTGTGTGTTTATATTCACGGTCCTTTCCTTGGTTTGCTGACTGCTGATGTTTGATGAGCCAGAGCCTCCACACCAACCACACTCAACATCTGCAGAGCCCTTACACTGTGAGTAGTACTTAATAATTATTAGTACTTCAGATAATATGGCTTTACTACTACTTAGTTTCTTTGGTAAATCATTTAGTTCAGGCTTGCATCATACATTTGTGCACACACACACACACACACACACAAACACACATATATACAGTATATATATACAGTATATATATACATATATATATATATATATATATATATATATATATATATATATATATATATATATATATATATATATATATATATATATATATATATATGCCTATATGTGTGTGTGTGTGTGTGTGTGTGTGTGAGCATGCGTGTGTATGTATTGTTTTTAAATAAATCTTCTTGCAAATTAGCATTCTTGAAATGCTTATATGTAATGTATTTTTTTGTTTGGCTTTTCACCCACAGACTAAATTAGTAATCCATCATGGAAACAATTGCAGAGATGATCCCATTTGCTAAAGAGATGCTGAGCCACAGGCCGGGCCGGGGCCTGGTGAAGGTTTACCTGCTGGGCTCCACACTGGCTCTGCTCGGTGCGGTTGGGGGGCTCGTGGAAACCGTGTTCCTGCCGTTTTTGGAGGAGAGGCAGCAGCAGGGTGTCAAGGAGGAGGGTGAGCCTGAGCTTCTTTTCATGGAGATGAGGTCGGATAATAAGAAGCAGCTGCTGAAGCCACAGACAGTCAGCAGCATGGCCGACGACAAGCTCCTGGTGACGGCAGCCCAGAGGAACACGGTCCACCGTCTGCATGCCTCCTCGTGAACTTATCTCTATGTTGACAAGAACATAAATGTCAATTGTTTTATAAGTCTGATTTTATTGTGAGTAGAGAGAGATATTGCAATATTGCAGTGATGTTGTGCTGCTGGGCAGCAAATGTTCATAAGAGTTTGTCATAAAAAATAATAAAAGTCTGTTTATATTTTCTTTAAGTGTCAAATGTATCTGTTTTAAAGCGATACACATTGTTGGCCATTGCATTTTCATTTCAGTCTTGTTATCTTAAAAAATATAAAATTGTTATTTTAAAAAAAAAAACCCTATTCAAACTAATTAGAAATTGATTTGATGAAGAATTACTGTAAATCTTACTGTATTACTGTAAATTACTGTACAACGAAAAAAAAGAAGTTGATCAAATCAAACATCTCAATTAATATAATAAAAATATGGAACCCAACTCCAATACACCTTACCACGGTGTATTGATTATAAAAGTACACAATTTATTATTGTTTCTATGTCACGCTTAGCCTAGTACTAGACCTTGGTACTCATTTCATTCATACTGGTCTAGCAATGCTGTAGAGACAAACGATGTCTCACTTGAAGGCGGGTGCTGTTGAAGTTTAAAACCTATTGGCTCTGCCCAGTGCCACTCTGGATCTGCCTTAACCGATCACTAACGTTTGGTCGTGACGTATTTCATGCGCCAGAAACCACGTTGCGCGCAATCATAGAAAGTCGCGTTGAGCCTCTTGGAATGCGTCGATGCGGCCGCCATCTTGGTACAGTGGATCAGTGAATCATTTGACTACGCCTGCGAGTGAAAGATGCCAGACTTTTGTTCAGGTATAAAGATTCATGAAATGGTATATTATATATATATATATATATATATATATATATATATATATATATATATATATATATATATATATAGTTCTCTCTCTCTCTCTCTCTCTCTCTCTCTCTCTCTCTCTCTCTCTCTCTATATATATATATATATATATATATATATATATATATATATATATATATATATATATATATATATATATATATAATATACCATTTCATGAATCTTTATACCATATATATATATATATATATATATATATATATATATATAATATACCATTTCATGAATCTTTATACCTGAACAAATGTTGAATATATGTATGTCTACTAAATGTTAAAAAAACAAATAAATAAATAACAGCATGAACATAAATGTGGAAAGTATTTTCCTTGCCTGGAAAATGTATTGTGTAATTCATTGTCTCTACAAAGCTGTACAAGATGCCTGTGTCTATGGACTAGTCCTTCATTTTATTTATTTATTTATTTTTAAAGCAGGTAAAAAGATGTTACTCTTGTACTATATTAAGATATAGTATTATTTGCCTGAAAATAATTGTGCACAGTAAATTGTCTGGAGTTCTCTACAAATGCCTTTTACGTATAGTGTGCTACCCCTGAGATTATGGTGGTTGCAGGTAAGTAAACGGGTAATCAGGGCGGCCGTATCGACGCATTTCAAAAGGCTCAACGCGACTTCTAGTGTTTATTTCTATGCATGTCAGGCGCACTTTATCTGCCACAACTTAGGAAATTAATGGAAAAGGTTGTTTTACAACATTGTTAAGGCTTGACTAGGACTTTGAATGGTAACGCTGCGGGCGTTTGTTTGATTGCCAGCATCTTTAAATTTACATTGTTGACATTGCTGGCCTATTTTGTAATGGAATATAATTATGTCCATTGGATTTTGAACGTAAAAACAGGTTATGTTAACAAAAACGTCTTATATTATTTTATTTTGACATTCTTAACGAAGCAAGAAAATGAAATCGCCGATTATAGGTATTTTAATCATGTATAATAGCCTATGGCCTTGTCCTCGATTGACGTTCGAAGCTGCGTTCCCCTGTACCAAGATGGCGGCTTTGTTTACGCATTCGTTCTAATAGACCGTGGTAGTCAACGCGACTTCTATGACGCTCAATAACTGAAATTCGCGCACGACCTCTACGTCACTGTTCTCAGGCCGCGCCTCCTGTTCGCTGATTGGAAGGCACATTTGAGGGAAAAGAAATCGTTCTAACCATAGACATATATACATAGACGCCTCATGACGTGCTGGAACGTAACCCAGCGCCGCCGCCATATTGGTAGGGAGTCCTCACTCTAGTCTAGCATAGGAGTCAACGGGAGAGCAAGCTATGCCAGTATGTTGTGCAGCTTACGGCGCAGTATTGACACCAGATTGCGTGGGATTACCTTTAACAAGTAAGATTGAACAATAATTCTTATTATTTAAAAAAAAAAAAAAAAAAAAATTCGTCCTGTATCATAAATAAATCTCTGCCATTTGTAACAAACCAAACCGTGTGAAAATCCGGTAAAAATTCGGGGAGTTATGCTTATTATTGTAGTTGGGGATACACTTCCTCCATAGAAATGAATGCACTGGGTCCCCTACCAAGATGGCGGCCGCGCTGCTACGTCAGCTCTAACGGGCAGCGTCAGTCTATGAGGCGTCTATGTATATATGTCTATGGTTCTAACATACAGCACCGCCAGACCTAGTACTGAAGTGAAATGAAAATTGAGCGGAAGTACGTAGGCGGGCGGAGCCAGGCTATGTCACGCTGGCTTCACTACTGAAACACAACAAAACAGGTCACTTCATTTTGCACCACTAGAGGGCGGTAATAAACTGTCAATACCTCCACTTCCGTCTGGTGAGCGGAAACTGGGTTTTGTTTTGTACCATGTTTACTAGTGTCACAGCAGACTCCGGGGACTATACAACGCATTGTATGTACGTAAACAGTTAAATATACATATCAATATAAAGAGCGGACTCCATTTACTTCCAATGGCGGATCCGGCGGTGGCTTCGGGGGGCTTCAACGCAGGAGCGGTAAGAAAGGCATTTAAACAAACGGACCACATATGCTGGCGTATGGGCGAAATGATGCTGCTCATGGTGACAGTGTAGTCCTCCATTTGACAATTCGGGCGAAACCGTGTCTCGCTGTCAGCAACACAGACCCGCCATGCGCTCCGAGCCGTTTAGCAATAAGCTCCTCTTGTTCTGCATTGACTACGGGTTGTGTTGCCGTGGTGACTGACGTTATGTCCGGTCCCCAGCGGTCCGGCGGCGGCAAGGCGGCGTCCAGCCCTGCGGAGAACTACCACATGGCGCGGCGCCGCACCCTGCAGGTGGTGGTCAGCGCGCTGCTGACGGAGTGCGGCTTTGAGAGCGCGGAGAAGGCGGCGGTGGAGTCGCTCACTGAGATGATGCAGAGCTGTATGTACCGTTCACGCCCTTTTGGCTTGCCTGCCGATGTGTATGTGGTTATGGGGACGAGGATGTCCATAATCAGACGTACTATGTGCTGTTTTTGTTCTGCAGATATCACAGAAATAGGACGCTGCGCCAAGTCCTACTGTGAACACACTGCCAGGAGCATTCCCACACTCCCAGATGCAGTGGTCACACTCATTGAGATGGGTACGAACACATCTGTTCATTTTGGCCAGGCAGCGAATGCCATAAATGACTCAAATGATTGACGATCAAAATCATAACAAATGTTTTTTCTGTTGACCGAATAAACTCTACTCATCATTTCAGCCATGCCCATCAATGTATCAGTCCTGAGAAACTCTTAATTTGTCCTTACAGGGTTCAATGTTGACACTCTTCCTGTCTATGCAAAAAGATCCCAACGGATGGTTATAACAGCCCGTAAGTAGCCACGATCACACGCTGTTGGGTCTACACCACTCACTACTTTAGGATTACACTTGCTTCCGAATAACTGGATTCATTATTGGATTCTTCTTTCTTTGTGTTTTTCAGCTCCGGTGACCAACGCCCCTGTGACTCCTAAAGCCCTGACGGCGGGACAGAAGCGCCTGCACCCCTCGTACATTCCCAGCCACTTCCCTGAGTTCCCCGACCCACACACCTACATCAAAACCCCTGTGAGTCAACCGATGTTTTCCAACTGACTAACTAACCCAAGGCAGGTCAGACGACTTGTGTCATTTTCTCTTTGCTAGTGTCATTAACGGCAGCCATCTTACCCATGACAATGACACGCTTAACATCACTGGGTGCTACGCGCCGACTAGTGGTGTGTGGACTGTATTGCGTGAAGTTACAGACAAATCGTTTTTACACACGGATCGCATTTGCAGGTCTGCACGGCAGAAGTGTGCCAAAATCCACGTGTAAAAAGACGGCCAATCAGAGCTCCCGCCTGAGTTATAACTGATGACAGACATTTACAGATCTCACTACGCATTTTTTACACACACACACACACAAATGTGAATACAGACACACAGATTTGTTTACACACACACACAAATGTGAATACAGACGCACAGATTTGTTTACACACACACAAATGTGAATACAGACAGACAAATCTTATTATGCACACACAAATGTGAATACACACAAATGTGAATACACACAAATCTTATTACACACACACAGATTGAGATACGCACATACAAATAATATTGTCTCAATAATACCCCCATATGACTGCATGCGATTCCCCCCCTATGTGTTGTAGTTGCTACACTTGTACTTGCCGCTTCTAGATTTGTATTTCTGTGTAGAAAATGGTAAATGGCCCCACCTGAACTCAACAGAAAAACACCAATCTGTGTGGACAATTCTGGCATATAGCAAAGACTAATTATGCTTTCAATATTTTTGTAAAACCAATCTAAGACTTTCCGGGAGCCTGTGTCAGACTACCAAGTAGTGAGGGAGAAGGCGGCGTCTCAGAGGAGGGACGTGGAGCGGGCGCTCACACGCTTCATGGCCAAGACCGGAGAGACACAGAGCCTCTTCAAGGATGACATTACCGCCTTCCCACGTGAGCCTAAACCCTTTTCCCTTTACTCCCCTACCGCTCAACAGATTTCCTTATCTTGCCTCGAGCACCTGTGAACGATGTAGGGCTGGGCAATATATCAATATTATATCAAAATCGTTATATAGAGACTAGATATTGTGTTCGATTTTGGATATCGTAATATGGTATATTACGTATATAAGTGTTGTGTTTTCCTGGTTTTAGAGGCTGCATTAAGTGATTCAGAATTTAATTCATTTTTATTGAATTACCAGAAAACATGCTATATCGTGATATATATATAATTATCAAGATATTAAATTATAGCCTAGAAATCTAGACGCCCCTAGCGGCAGCAAATTTAATTTGCAGCCAGGGGGGTCTAGCACTTCTCCGTCGGCTTTCTGTGCTGGAAACATAAAATCTGTCAGGCCAATCACAGCGTGAGGCCGGGCTACCATGACGACAGAGTTGCGACGGTTCTGTGTTAGAGGGAAACAATGGCTGCTGCTGCTGGCGAACGGCTGTCTTTCGACTCGGCTTTGGCCGCGACTCTTCAAGACTTGAAGTTAACATTTTATTTCACTATTCTTCCACAATCCACCATACGGAACACTTCCCCATGGCCTAATTTCCGTCGCTCTGACTACGTCACCTTCTTCGTTGCTCTGATTGGTTGTAGCGCTATCCTATTGCGTGCAGAGGGAACTTGAAAGACAACCGTTTATCCCGCCCACACTGCCAATGGAGCAGTGCCAGACCCTACATCTTTCTGATGTAGGGTCTGACTTGCCAGGCTAACTAAATTACCTATCGGGACAGAAGATTTTGGCCATATCACCCAACCATGTGTGTATTTTGATATATACATAACTTAGTAATATTTAAGTTGCCCTTGGGGAATGTGAATGTTTTTTTATTGGTCTAATTATAAATGGTGTGTGTCAGACCTAGCACCACATATGAAAAAAGTATTTTCAAAGATAGATCAGATTCCATGTGACATGTGCTGTTCCCACTGCTCAGAATTTATTTTACTAGTGACTATTTTGTCCCATTGATTATATGTTAAAAGTAAACCAGCTTGCATTATTTGCATTTTGTTGGGTTTATGTTTTGGGTTACAGTGCGTAATGAAAATCTTCCTGTCTTAATTGTGTGTGTGGTCAGTGATTGCGGCGCGGCCGACCGCCATCCCCTACCTGAGTGCTCTGCTGCCATCAGAGCTGGAGCTGCAGACGCTGGAGGAGACGGACTCCTCGGAGCAGGACGACCAGACCGACAGCGACAACACGGCCGGAAACGGCCTCAACGTGAGTCATGGCACCGCAGCCATCACCGCCACTTTGACTAAATGATCAGGACAGTAGGAGGACTCATTCTCATCCATGGAATCTCTCTTGATTCATTAGAAATGTGGATCTTCTAAGAATTCAACATTTTTGTTGTCATGTGGTTTTGGAGCGTAAAGTGAGGATGGAGAAAACTGTGCTTTCCTTGTTGAGATATAATCTGGGTGTTTCCCATGTGTGATGGGTCGTACGTATAATGGGGCATTTGTTGTTGTAGGCAAGTTTTTACATAAGCGTGTGGCAGTGGATCCTTCTTTGTGCACAAAATACTCAATATATACATTTAAAATTATTATTTTTCATAAATTAGGGCTGAAGCTAATTTAAATGCCACAACAGTCATTTACTGCACGCATACAGTTTTTTGATCAGGCCGTTTACGTTTCAGATAAATGCATTGACCTCATTCTGTCTACTGTTCCTTCACGTGGTCCCTTCTGGAAGCTAAGGTTCCCCTTTAGCGCTTTTGGGGGTTTGATTTGTATTTTACAGGAAATTAAACATCCATTTTACAGTGAACAGCTCTGTGTAAGAAACATAACTAGATATTGGCAGATACTGAAACAACAGCCCTCTTAAAACATAAAGACATGACGATACAAAGTATATGTTCAAAGTATAATAAAACATATTGTTTATATTGTTTTTTCATGCTAATTAAAGGATTATTGACTGTCAAAACAGTTAAGTTCCATAATGATGACTGAAGTGAAACTCATTACTTTTTCTTTTCATCCCAACTCAGGACGACCCGGGAGCCGACAAGGAGAACTCTATGCTGCCCCCCAGCAGCATGGTTCCGTCCGTCAAGGCAAGCGAGGAGAACATGATTGATAACCCCTACCTGAGGCCCGTCAAGAAGCCTAAAGTGAGGAGGAAGAAGTGAGCCATGGTCCCACCCCTCCCCCCGCCCGCCGGAACAGCCACCAATAAGACTCTTAAGCCCCCCCATTGGTTGTTGCACTAGGAGGTTGCTGTGAGCCAGTTGCCCTCCTCAAGAGACCCCACGTGGATGCTGTGTGTGAAATCTAACCACAACTGCGACGGCTCCCTTGACTCTTAAAAGGATACATGGGGCCGTTTAATTTGCTGGTATCTAGCGATGCTGTCTGCAGAAAATGTGCTTTTGTCTATAGATTTTTGTTTCCCCCCTCCCCTTATATTAACTAACGTTGTGGCTGGAAAGCATCTGGTTTCACTTTTTTTTTAATTTTTATTTGTCGGATTGCATTTGGTAAAAACAACACATGTTGAAATAAACAGCAGAGAGGTCTGGTCTTTCTGTGGTTTATTGAATACAGTTTTGGATACATGAGGGGAATTACAAGAGGGGGGGGTTATCTCCTGCTGGCATGTGGGACAACACGGTTTCCATTGATGGACAGTCAGAAGTACAAACTCAGGTAGGCCACTCTGGCCCTGTGCTTCTTGAAGTCCCTGTCACATTGTAGCTGAGGAGACAAACACAAAGGCATTGAACATTTTATATTGATACCCCGGTGAGGTGGCTTTCCATAGAATATTGCAATAAACGCCACGTTTCTTAGTAGCCTGAGTCTGTTTTTAATTTGTGTCATGTCTATGAAAAATGTCTCAATAACATCGGCCCTGAGGGAATCGTTTTTTTCCATCACAGAAAATAAAGCAAGTACAAAACATTAATTAAAATTAATTTAGCCATAGAAGGATTTTCAACTGTTAATGCAATATAAAGAGAAATCGGAAAAATGCTTTTTTGTGAAAGTGAAGGTAGGCCTTTGAAGTTATCAAAGATTTGATTGTGCAAATGTAGATCTTCCAAAACAAAGGGCAATTGCCCCACACATGCATGTTTGATTGTTATAGCCATTGTTTAACTAACCTCTGCTCTCAGCGTCTTCTTCTCAAGCTGAGGTAATTTCACCCAATCTGGAGACCCAAAGCTCATGGGCCAGGCAACCCTCCTGCCAACTGCTGCTCCAGGAGAATAAGTCCCAGGGCTGCACTTTAAACATGAAACACCATCAGCATGTCCACGTATCAATCACCAGGTGTCACCTTGTTATCATGTCTATGTCACACACCCTGGCATGCTGTCTGTGGTGTCCGACTTGGTTGTAAACCTCACTGCAGAGGAATTGAAAGGAGTTTTACCATGGGGCAGGATTCTGGACCAGGTTTGGTCCTGCTGGTACTGTTGAGGTGATGGGGTCACTGTCTGGTGATATATGAATGAAATATATTTGAAATTCTTAAATTGAACATTGAATCGCCTTGTGACCGTTCATGACTAAGTAATACCTTGTTGGCATCTACAAATCGTACGGCGGTCCTCGCAGAAAGGACGTATCCTTTGTTGCTCATCGGCCTCTTCTGTATGTCGTCCATCATGCTGTGAAGCTGAGTGGAGAGCTGAAGTTAGCATGGTATGACTGGTCAATGTCAACATGGTGTAGGATGACCATGTTGCCTTGTTGTAACCTGTAGTTAAATCCACATGCAGGACAAATACAAACCTGGTGGTTGTCATAGCAACCCGGTCCGCGGTGGGCCGCCTCCTGGCGAGACATCTGGTTTCCCAGACGATTTGGTGCAAAATCGGTGGGAAATAATCTCCTCTCCTGGCATGTGCCAAACACAACCCTCCGCTGCGGACCTGGTACATGATGTCTAGAGATGGTTCCCACGGCGCTGTTCATGATTACATTAAAGTGTTCACTGTGACAACTGATACCTGCCGCCACTTGCTCTTGTTTAGAAAACCTGTAACTATAGCAACCAGGTTATGCAAATGTCCTGGTTCATTGTGCAAAGTAGACCTGCTCATACGTTGAGGACACATCCTGAAGAGACTCAAGTACATAATGTAACGCAATGAACATACTGGAAATATGTTTTCTCCATAAGTCAATGCATGGCTGAACAGAAGATCAGATCCCAATTCATTAGGTATTCACAGTGAAACTTGTTTTTCTAGGGTTTCTTATTATTATTGTTCCTGATTGGAAACGTTTATAGCTCAGCCCCTGGTCGCTCAAGGGACATTTCGACGACGATGTATTCCCGGTAAGCAGCTCTCCAAACCTGAGGGGGATATAACTTTAGGGGGCGCTATAACTCGCAGTCAGAGTTAATCCCCCGGTCGATGAACATGTGTGAAACTTGGTTTAAAGGTCTTATTTGACACGCTGGACATGTTTGCTTCTTGGACCCATAAGGTCCATCAGGGTAGATGTTTCTGTACAGGGAACGTTTTGAAAAAACTTCTAAAAAACACTGGTCCAAATTACACCAAATGTGGTGCTATGGACGTGTCTGATTAAAAGTAATGCGGAAATCAAAATGCTACATTCAATCCACCACGAGTCCACTTGGGAATGACCTAGGGCCTTGAAGGTCCTGGATCATGAAGGTCCTGGGTCAGGGCTAAGCTAATGCTCAAATTCACACATGTTAAAGCACGACTCGGATTTACCCCAAATCGCTTGGGGAGGTTTATGTCATCGCCCCCAAGTGATCTGAGAAAATTACATTGAATGATGTTTGCATGGCGTCTTCTCAGACCACAAGTCCAAATTACGCCACATTTGGCACAGATGCTCTATAGACCTGTCTGATCAAGTTATGCGGAAACCACGTGGACCCTTGAAGGACCCCAGGTATGCACATAGAGGACATCCCACAATGTGCCAAGTCTGGTGTCGATAGCTCAATGTCAGTGTCAATTTCAGCATTAAGCGCTAATGCTCAAAATAAGGCAAATGGCATTTACTTGGCCAACATCGCATTAGTGAGACTTATCTCATCCCTGAGTGACGGGAACAAGCAACTCGCTGTGCATGCTGGGAATACCTTTTAAAGCTGCGAGCAGCTTTCGTTTAAGTTTCAGTTGTACATAGCGTGGGGCCCATTTCTATCCCAGTGGAGATGTACAATAGTTATAGATTAATTTGATGTGAACAAGTGTAATGTATAGCCTAATGCTTGGATTTCAGAGAGAGGCTACCTTTTGCATTTTTTGCCAATAGAATTAGAGCTTAAAGTTGGGCATGCCCTAGCCACGTTCAAGTATCATAGAGACCTTGGACGTTTAATTATTCGTACAGGTATACATTTGATATCTTTGCAAATAAATATTTTGTAGCCAAATGTGTTGAAGTAAGTAATAAACTTGGGGTTGAGATGGTTGCATTTAGATTTAAAGCTCTGGTTTATGAATGGAGATTGCATAGTCAGAAATTCAAGAGTACAAATCAAAGGTGTGAAAGGAAAATAATAAATATGGTAAGAAAAACCTTATTTTCAGTACTGTATTTCCCTGTAATGTCTCACATGAGACATTTAACATGGCATTTCTAGAAGGCAAATACATTTTAAGGCAATCAGTGATCACATTCCTATATACAGATAATTCCTTCATAAGCATAGACTTTAAATTAAGGTTGGCAAAGCACAACATTAGGTTTTAAAATAGTAAAATAACCACAACAATAGCAACATTTACATATCGACAAACATCCGTTTTCTGGCAAATGTAATTAATTGAAAAACCATTCCCAAGGACTCCTAAGCAATTGATAAGTATAAATATGTTTTGTGCATAACTACATACAACAATAAGTAAATGCTAATCATTCACTTCACTATCTTGGCACTTGTGAAGGAGCAGGGCAAAGGAAATGTTCCTTGAAAAAAAAAAACTAAATCAAAAGGATTGCTGAGGAGTCAAAGGCAACTGCATTCCACAAATTAGGCAATTGCTGGCAGAAGAAAAATACATTGTCAAACGGCTTCAAAGTAAGGCCCTGAGTTGGATGCATTTTCTCAAAGGGAGGCACACTCATGGTCCTAAATATAATTTGAAGAGGCACTGGGAGAACTGCTGCATTACTCTGTCTGAGGCACAGAGATGGAGGGGCCTTTGGGGTCGTCAAAGCGGTCCATGGTGTTCACCATGGTGATCATGCTCAGGCCATAGGTGAGAATCCAGAGCATGAGCAGAGTGATCACAAGCCCCATCCAAATTCCTGCAGTGAAGAATCCGGCACAGTCGCTGGCATAGGAGAAATTTGTTCCATTCGCCAAACCAAAGCCCTGGATCTGTATTAGACAAAGAAAATCAATGCAAGACTAAGTCATGCTCGACCACCAACTACTAAATCAATAAAGCATTGAGACATTAGTGCTTTTGTGAAATAAGTGCATGATGTACCTGGAAATCTATGAAATTGAGCATCCAGTTAGAAGTGTTCAGGCTGGTTTGCCCCCGTATGAGCAGGGCATCCCTGAAGCTGTTCACTGACATGCAGTGGAAGGAGTACTCCGCGGGGGCATAGATACCTCGGCTGCCATCGAAGGACACCGTCTCATTATTGGACTTCAGGAGCACAGAATCCAGGCTGAACCAGTTCCGTGCCGACACAGGGAAGAACTTCTGACTCATAGCAAAACTGGGGATAATGTCAATGACAACACAGTAGCGTTTCAGTACATGTGATGTGTTCAACAACAGCGGACATTCCCTGATAAGTGAAAATGTGACAAAATGTGGCTTTGTATTTTCTTAATTAATCAAATAGAAAAACACATTGGGTTATGCTGTAGAATTCAAAACGTGGCTGGTATATAAGGGGCTACGTCACTCAACTGCATTATTCTAACATAATATAAACTAAACGCTTGTCACAAACACATGCAGGCACGCACACACACGTCCGCAGAGGGAGAGAGACACTTACACACATGCAGAAATGTTATGTAAACTAGAAGCCCATAACGTTCGTTCCCCAAAACGTTGTTGGCAAGTTGATATTGTTAATGCTAGCTTTTGGACTCCTGTTAAAGTTAGCCCACTTGAATCGAGGCTAGCTCTACTAGCTGGCTATTAATGTTAGTCTACTGCTGGCAGACTTTGCACTGGCATGATCATGTAACGGTATAGGAGCGCCATTGTTAAGGAAATATGTTTGTTATGTAATGTGCTTAAAACAGCAGACCACAGGCTCACCAACCATAAAAAGCTTCACAGATACGCTTGCTTACCGTCCCACAACCATCCCAAATGACAAATCTGAAACGTTGGCTGGGGACGGCCCCATACAATGACATTAGTGTTTCCGAGCCCTGTATGCTAACTAGCTTAGCTGGTTGAAGGCTTGCTAGTTGCTACTTACCAACAGTCAATGTATGTCATTGTGGCCAATAAATATAGTGCTTTGAAAGCTAGGAATTTAAATCTTACCGTTTTCTCTCAGGTGTGTCTGCACTGCTCTGCAGACATTTTAATTAATTGTTTTAATCTTGAGCGCAGGCATCAGCCAATGCTGATCATCTCAAAATGCCAGAAAATCGTCTGATTAATCTTACCCTTGAGTTTTTTCACAAATTCCTTTAAATATTAGGCAGCCAGGTTAATAAACCCAGTGCTGCCACACAGACCCTATATAAAACCTAGTACTATATTATGGAAGATATTTAAGATAATTTTATAATAAATTATTTTACAATAATTTATCCTTTATACTTTTCAATGGCATTGGCGAGCCATTGACCTAAGCCCAGTTTCAAAACACACATACACAGCGACAGGGGGTGAGCTGAACAAATATCAAGGCTGATTTACATCTCGACATAGACAATGTCAACAATTAACCTGGGGGAAAACCGGCCAAATCCTTGAAGCAGCCAAATCTGGAAAGTTTCCCCAGTGTTGCAAGTAATTTAATGTGCAGTGTATAAGTGTGTAAATGCAAATCCAAATGGAAACACTATTTAATATCTCAAATATGTGTGTCTACTCACCTTAGAACGATTCCACGTGGATAATTGAGGACAAGCCTAAAACACAAACAAAACCAACTGCATTAGATCAACCCTTGCAGATATAATGTCTTAACATAGCTTGGATAGTAAATATTTTTTTAACAATTAGATATGAATAATAACATGGGTACACTCACAATGAGTTGGTGCTGTTGCACAGAGATCCATCTAAGGTAGGGGTCTCTGTGGCGAGGTCAATCCAATCAGTGGCAAAGCGGACATTGAGGTTCTGAGCCCAAAGCATAATGCAAGGAGTGTTGGAAACATTGAAAATTAGAGGGTCTTTGACGCCAGGTGGAGCGGCTTGAAGCAGTGAGCGACCCAGTCTCTGCTCAGACATCGAGGTCTCTGGAATTACCTGTACATATAAAATAGAGACACGTTTACTTCTTTAGGGTCATGATACCATAGAGAACCAGCAGCAGATAACTGCTTGGTCTCCAACAGCAATAAATGCACATGGTTTGTACATCTTTAAAAAAAAACATACCCGTGATGGCTGGAGTCCTGTGTAGATAGCAGTGTAGAGGATATTTTTGGCTTTCATGATACTCAAAACTTTCCCAATAATTTGATCTGTGGAAAACAGAATAATCTTTAGTACATGGCATTCAGTGACTGAAGAAAAGTGATCAAAATATTGATAATTCTTGTCATTTCAATTCCCATTAAATGCCATATATACACATTCTCATGTGTATATAACTCACCATTATTGCGTAAAACTTGCTCACACGACTCATGAAGTCTGTGAAATGAAAGCAGAAAAACAAGTTCAGTTTAGCTCAAAAGGATTTAGGCAGATTCATTTGCATTCACTCCAGAAATAGTGGACTCACCCAGTACAATATGGCAGGTTGAAGTACAGCAAATTGCTGTCAGTTGGGTTGAGTTGAAGGTCTGAAAGAGTATCTGGGTCTACAAGCACTGGTGAGACACCGAGTGTTTCTTGTAGCAGAGCTGGTGCATCGCTGGCAACTGACCACTCCAGAGCAGGAAGAACCAAGGAAGAAGTAGATGACTGCATTGCAGCCTGGGAAAGAGTGACAGCAAGAGACTTTAAGACAATGGATATCGCAGAGGTGAAGAACTAAAAAAACATTTGTCATTAAGAAACATTTATAACTACTGTAATAAGAAACTATACCTCAAGGTTTAGAAATGCTCCATCTTGCTTGTTTCCGTACACTCCTCCATATACTGTGAAGTCATCTTTGCTTAACTGGATATAAAGATAATGAAAGTAGTTTAAGTGAGGGAATGTTTAGTATTGCAACACAATAGCTGACTTACAGAAACAGGCATTACATGTAATCATCCTGAAACTATACTGTGCAAGCATAAAACATGGCACTTAAAACAGCATTGCTAACTTAAGTAAAAGGTAAATCTACCATATCTACACATAAAGGGCTTATAATGAAAGGAGGAACTACATAAAACGGGAAGTGATTGACAGCTCACTATCACGGTTAGGCTCAAATATTCCACTGCTGCAGAAGGGCTGAGCTACCCCCCCCGTCTTCACATGACATCGGCCATCTCGTATTACAAACACCAAACATTCAACTATATGCTATCGTAAAATAAGTCACGACAGCATCAACTATTCAATAATATTGAATTATATCCAACCTTGTCCTGCAGAAACAGCAGCACTGTGTGAGAGCCAGAGTGGAAACCAGAGGTGAGGTAAGCAGCAAGCTGGCTGCTGGGCACAATGCGACCAGCCGCCGGGGAGGCCAATGATGGGAAGCTAAACATTAAACGAAGAGAAAGTAAATAAAACACATTGTTAGCAGTAGAAAAGTGTCGTATAGTTTTTAACTTGCAGGTGAAAACGTGTAACAAACTTCTACTGCGTTAACATAAGGTTTCGTCGACGAGCCGACTCATTTTGAAAGCGTACAACAAGTCGATCCGCTGAATAAAACAATAGTTACCTTTCAGTTGACCATAGTAAAAGTGGCACTTGAACAGTCGACCTCCCTACTCCGAAATATGCGCATAAATTGGCGATAAAAGCCACCAAACGCACCGAAGTACGACTCTGTGCTCTCGCCATTTTCGATTTCCGCAAATGAGGCTCACGTGACCTGAACCAGCTGACTGTCATGTGCTGCTGGGCGAAACCACTTCCTGCTCCCGGGTCCAGACCGTCCGGCCCAGCCCACAACTTATCACCATGTTGGAGACCAGCAGCAGAAGCTCGTCTCATCATATCCTATTCTAACTATCAAATAGGAATACAAATGTCCCGACCGCCGAAAGGACCCACAAACTTAGGGCAGAATAATAGGGAATACACCCTATTATAATTATAGTAACTACCGGAAGACATGCTATAGCCTACACATATTTTGTAGTATTAAAACAAATATGGAATCCAAATACATTGTTTTAAATGTCTTCTTGGCATAGTTGTTTAAATAAATACACGTATGAGGTACGTGGCGGCGTAACGTATGGTGTCACCATGCTAGTGTTTCCTGATGGTCTGTGGTCGCAGCCCAGATACCTGGCGGCTGTCCATGGTGCTGATGTTAGGAACATGTCGGCCCACGCCTTGCTCTGCGACCGCTGCTTCATTTATAATCGTGACGAATCGACTTTAAATGGCATTAACAAATTGCATTATCCCATTATAGCATTTGAAAATAACACATAGGCCTACTGCAAAGGAAACATATCAGACATGGGTAAAGCTGGCCGACATATCTTTGATGATTACTTTAGTTACTGTAATTCTCTAAGGTTGTTTCAGTGAAAGCAACTCCCTTCCGCCAGCTACCACAGTGCCGTGGCGGCGGAGGGATACACCTGCATCCATGAATTGCTACAGCACCTATCTCAATTGAAAAGACCAGAAAGAATACATGGGGATTCAGACAAAGGGCCTTTATAAGGAGACAATGTCAACGTATAAGCACAACTATGATACCAAAATGATGACCTACACAATGACTCTTCAAAACAATCCCCGAGAGGGGACTACAGCTGTCGAAAACATCACTTTGTGTCTATTGCGGTGTGAATGGGACGCGTCGGAGGATGTGCACTACTTACCGCCGCGGCGGAACATCATGCTAGGGTGTGCCACGTTTAGGGCCATCTTTGGTCGTCCTCGCCGGTGACAGTGTGGATTATATTCCGCTCGCCTCTTGGTCTAATGATAAATAAATACGATTCAACTTAAAGTGAAGTGATTTAACACACTCGGGCAAAGAAAGCGAACTGCTCTCATTTCTTGGGCTTATTGGCACTGTTTTTTTTTCAACTCCCTTCAATTTCACTGGTCTAAAGAGGGCGAGACAGGAGTGGCAGTGAGACAACATGGATGAGGAATATGATGTGATCGTTTTGGGCACCGGACTCACAGTAAGTGATGAAGCCTCCTATGCACTAGTGTAATAATACAGGCCTGGTGTCGCCTAGTGGTGCAGGTCGGCCCGCTCCCAGGTTACTCCCTACCCACGGAGGCGATGGTCCTGCATCCCTGTATGTTGGTGCAAACATGATGAAACATTGTTAGGGAACATGGTAACAACAAAAACATCTCAATCAATGAAGTCTGTCTGAAACAATGGACCACGTGTGACATTTCTTGACAGCAGCCGATGCGTTGTTCATGTTCAGCAGTGAGAGAGCATCTTAGGCGTAACCCTATATCACGGTCCGTCCGCTCACACAGGCCTCTCTATAGGCTATGGTTGGCGCAGCTCAGCTCGGGTTTTATCACATGAATATGAATGCAATATTTTTTTTCTTAATACTCTGAACATAACGGATTATTTGTTTATTAGTATTTGCTTTCTTAATCATGGATTCTTATTTTTATAGCCTACTTTCGTCACCGTTTTTTATTCTCGATGCTTATACCGATAGCGTTCTTCTTCTTCTTCTTCGTCTTCTTCTTCTTATTATTCTTATTCTTATTCTTATTATTCAAATTATTATTCCTAATTCTTCTTCTTCTTCTTATAATTATTAATAACAATAATAACGGCCGATGCATGGTGGAGACGGATCACGTCGCGCATGCGCACAACCTTCATTCACCTTTCTGCATCCTCCTGCGTTTCATTTAAATCTAATCTATTTTTTCTTAATCTATGTATTATTTAAATTCATATTAAAATAGGGCTTGATGTTTTTGCAAAGGTTATTTTTTGTATATATTTCTAGCAAAAATTAAATGTTTTAATTGTTAATGAAATTTTCCTTCCCAGGAATGCATTCTGTCTGGGATTATGTCTGTGAATGGGAAGAAGGTTCTTCACATGGACAGGAACCCCTACTATGGCGGAGAAAGCTCTTCTATCACCCCGCTAGAGGAGGTAAACGCTGCAGTGTAATCCTTTAGGAGTAAACAAAGAATCAATACGTTTTATGATATTACATCATATATAAAGTCCTGTAGGCTATTGTTTGCTAGTGTGTGTCCGTGGGTGCCATTTTGATTTAATAATGCCCCTGCAGCAGTTTTACTATTGCTAACTATTGACGGTGATGATGATGATGATGATGATGATGATGATGATGATGATGATGATGATGATGATGATTGTCTTTTTCCCTTGCTTTCAGCTTTACAAGCGCTTTGGCCTCACAGATAGTCCTCCGGAGTCAATGGGCAGAGGAAGAGACTGGAATGTTGACCTGATCCCCAAGTTCCTCATGGCCAACGGTCAGTATTGCATTATGCATAACGCTGAGCCTGTATGTTTACAAAGCTCCCAATCCTGACACCCCTGTCCTCCAACAACTTAGAATTTGAACTATTGGTTACATCTTGATGTCATGGTAGCTAATCAGAAGATGAAGTAGTGCTATCTTATTACTGAATACTATATTATTATGAAGCGTGGCCTAACTATGTGCATGTCTAACTGGATGAGTTCAGGTCAGCTTGTGAAAATGCTGCTGTACACCGAGGTCACCCGCTATCTGGACTTCAAGGTGGTGGAGGGAAGCTTTGTGTACAAGGGAGGAAAGATCTACAAGGTGCCATCCACTGAGACTGAGGCACTGGCTTCAAGTAGGTTCACTGGACACACACTTGCACATCAAAGTCAATGTGATAGCTCTTTTCTTTGGTGTGTCACATAACTCCCTTTCTTTCTCTGTTTGGTTCACCAGATCTCATGGGAATGTTTGAGAAGCGACGGTTCCGCAGGTTCTTAGTGTTTGTGGCCAACTTCGATGAGAACGACCCCAAGACCTTTGAGGGGGTGGACCCAAAGGCCACAACCATGAGGGACGTGTACAAGAAGTTTGACCTCGGCCAAGATGTCATTGACTTTACCGGCCACGCCCTGGCCCTCTACAGGACAGACGAGTAAGGGCAACACTCAATGCACCAAGCCGTTTGCTGCTGATGATGGAGTCATTTCATTTTAGTCTAGAGATAATAGCGGTTGTTTCACTCACAGTTCTCAGTTTTTTATTCATTAGGTGCTAATGTCAATTTGTCTGGTCTGATACTAAACTAATCAGAGGGATTCATTTGTCCATGAAGCTGGAAAAACATTTTGTTTAGCCAAATGTTTTCAGCCTTGTTAGATAGTGGTGATATTATTCACATAATCAACAATTCATGCCAGATTTTCTCTTTGTGACAACGGTTTCACTGGCAGGCTTAATATTTCAACTAAATAACATCATAACATTCAGCCGTGTTGGGACAGACGTAAAATAATGTTTTTTAAGTCCTATATGAAGCGAGTGAAAAAATACAGGCCGCTACATTCACGCTCCATGTGCTATGGGCTTAATCATGCCTACTTTTTACTTAC
Source organism: Merluccius polli (assembly GCA_030340625.1). NCBI lineage: Eukaryota > Metazoa > Chordata > Actinopteri > Gadiformes > Merlucciidae > Merluccius > Merluccius polli. The sequence goes on along the minus strand of JAOPHQ010002558.1, from coordinate 736,930 downwards.
CCTCCTTGGCGCCTCTCCTCATTCCTCCAGCTACCTGGATGTGCCCTGTCTGGAAACGGTGAACCGAATCAAGCTGTACAGTGAGTCGCTGGCTCGCTATGGGAAGAGCCCATACCTCTACCCTCTGTACGGCCTGGGGGAGCTGCCGCAGGGATTCGCCAGGTATGTGTCCCCGATCTCACACATTTCTAACTGACATGCAGCGCAGCTGGTCTTCGCAGGACAAAAATGAATGAACGTGATCGCATATTTTTGTAGTGGGTGTCTTTGATTTATTTGTTTGTATTGTGTGGCCCTAGGTTGAGCGCAATCTATGGCGGCACCTACATGCTGAACAAGCCAGTGGATGAGATCGTGATGGAGGACGGCCATGTGGTCGGCGTGAAGTCTGAGGGCGAGGTACGCTGGCTGCGTTGTGTTTTCCTTTTCCTTCTAGTTCAACAAATGACAGTTACACTTGGGTGCCCAGGGACAGAGTGTGCTTGTATTGTTGTATGCAAAAACAATAATACAAGCACAACAAATGATTGTGGTTTGGTTTTATTTCTCTTTGGTTTGAGATCATAGGAATGACCTTCCGTAAATCACACACACGGGTGGGCATGTGTGTGTTGGAGCGTCATCAAAATGAACACGACATGATGGAGTTTCGGTTGAGACTGACCCCAGTCCATCTCTGGTCTTGTTTTGTCTACCCCATGGGGGCAGGTGGCTCGGTGTAAGCAGCTCATCTGTGACCCCAGCTACATCCAGGACCGCGTGCGCAAGGCAGGCCAGGTGATCCGTGTGATCTGCGTCCTCAGCCACCCAATCAAAAACACCAACGACGCCAACTCCTGCCAGATCATCATCCCTCAGAATCAGGTCAACCGCAAGTCAGGTCAGAGCAGACATCAATTCACTACATGTGCAAATGTTGACGAGAGGAGCCGTTTAGTGATAAACACAGGAACACAGCTTTTTCTTTTCTAAAGGATACACAAAAAAAGGTAGAAACGACGAGATTTCCCCTTAGTTACCACAGCACATTTTCTTAATTATGTCTTTCGGGGGGCAATTCATTCTGTTCAATCACAGTGATTCATGTGCAAATCCATGTGCATAATTGGTAATACTCTCCCCAAAAAATAATTTAGAATCATTTCAACTTGTTTTGTAATCATTTCCACCCTTTCCTTTTGGTCTGCTCTTTTGTCTCTGAGTCGACTTTGACCTTTGCTCCACCCTCCCCTCTGAACCCTCCAGACATCTACGTGTGCATGATCTCCTACGCCCACAACGTGGCGGCTCAGGGGAAATACATTGCCATCGTCAGCACCACGGTGGAGACCAGCGAGCCCGAGGCTGAGATTGAGCCGGCCCTGGAGCTGCTGGAGCCCATTGACCAGAAGTCAGTCATGTCTCACAAACACACTGCATTATTGGATGCATATATACGTATTCATAACTGTGGTATTGTCAGTTGTGGTTTGATTAAGATACTATTTGCTTTACAGGTTTGTGGCTATTAGTGACCTTTACGAGCCCACAGATGATGGCACTGAAAGCCAGGTGAGTGGAAACATGGTTTCCCTATGCGTGTATACATGACATTACATGCTGTATTTATATAATATACCTTAGATAGTGATGTTGATGTAGCCTTGTGAAACCATCCAGATATGCACATTTTTTGTGTTTTGCAATGATCTGCAGAGAGAAACAGAATGTAAACTTGCGAGATCAGGATGGTCTCACAAGGCTAATGTTGATGCACAGGAAAGGGTAATAACTCTCAGGTGTTTTCGCCTTACCAGGTCTTTGCCTCTCGGTCCTACGACGCCACCACCCACTTCGAGACCACCTGCAATGACATCAAGGACATCTACAAGCGCATGACTGGGAGCGACTTTGACTTTGAGAACATGAAGCGCAAACAGAACGACGTGTTCGGGGAGGATGAGCAGTGAGCAAATGGGTGGGCCTCTCCCAAGAGAGGGCGGGGCCAGGAGAGGGGGGAAAAGGGTTTGCAAAAGGAGCGGAGCCTGAGGTGATGTTGAGGTGCGGGGAGGGGTTAAAAATAGAATTGGGTGGGTCCAGGGTGGGGTTTTGTTTTGTTGGCTCTGGCTGCCTCAGGTTGTCTGCCTCCTTTCCACCCCCCCCCACCCCTCGCCCCACGTCCCTCTCTTTCTAATACGTGTTGAAACACTAACACACACACGCAAACACACACACAAACACGTTGTTCATGTTCACACTTTATCTGTCACTGAAAAGCAGGGTTGATGCGGTCTTTATTATTCCATTGTCAAATCTGTAATTATCCCTCAACTATCCACTAATATTGGGAAACCAATGACCTGTTGCAATTTCAAAAGCCTTTCACATTCTTTCCAGAATTTCATTCTTGAAAAGTCTAAATTGGAAGGAGTGATTTGGGAAAATGAAAATGGCTTGGTGGTCACCTTATTGCCAGGTGGCTCCACTAGACATGCATGCATCTTTTACACATGGGGTAGTGTTGTACATAGCATAATCTCACTGCGATATGAAGGCTGGACCATTCCACGCATTATCCCTGTCAACCCTGCTTTCACTCTCTCTCTCGCTCTTTCTCTCTCATTCTTACTCGCTCTTTTACCTGTGTTCCTTCAGTAGACTCCTTCTGCTCCTTTTGGCAAAATACTTTGGTCAGGCAAAAAAAACCGTGATGAGCTCTATATTAATGGGCTTTTCCGTACACTGATAGTGCTCACTTCGCAATGCTGTCGTGTTCCCTGTGCTAGCAGGCAAGCTAAAACTGGTGGCTTATAACTGTCTTACCCCCCCACTCCTTCCCGAAAACTGTTCTGTTGTTGTTTGTGTTACGTGCGATTGTTGATTTTTTAAAATCAAAAATAGATTCCTTTCTAACACTTTAAATTATTCAAATTAAGAGTTTTATTTCTATTCTATATTTGGTGCACATTTCACTTGCTGAAGTTATGAAGTTTACAGAGCTGAGAGAGAAACAGCGGTGGCATAACCCGAAGGAGGCTGGAGAGAGAGAGATGAGAGAGCGTATGAGGCATCAAGGACTTGTTAGTTCTTAGTGAGGTTTCCTTCAAAGAGGATTTGTAATGTGATACATATACATATATAAACTTATCACAGAAGGATGCCTGTTGTAACGTGAGGGGAGCGCAGAATGTATGTCAGGGGAGAGTCTTGGATAGTTGACCTATTAGCAAAGTTTCACTTTTGAGTGAAGAGGGCGAAGACTGAAATTTCAGCTCACAGTGGAAGCACCAGATCGTGTCTTGGTTGTTCCAACCCTTGTGTTTTCTCACCCAGACTGCCATTCCTGTAAAGATCGTAATATTGCTGGGAAGAACTGGACATACACTTCCATAACCTAAAACAAGCATGTAGCATAGCAGGGGCTTGGCCACGGTGAGACGTACCGCCCCACACAAATGAACCAATGTATTTTATTTGGTTTTAGCCTTAATTTGGGGGTCTTATCCAATACATTTAGGCTTACAAATTGATTGTTTTGTTTTTTAGAAGTCATTAGCTGCAAATCTGCCCCGTGTCCAACAGGCTATTGCTGACTAATGTTAGAAAATAACACCAGCATGGCCCTCATTCTCGCAGAGGTCCATGACGCTCCATGGTTGCGTACAATAAAAAAGGAAAACCAAATGAGGTTTTCACTGTACATCTAAAGAAAGAAGCAACAATACTTAAGTCCATACAGGTAATTCAGAGCCGTGTCTACTGATGGCATTGGCTTGTCACATATCGAAGATATGGATGAGAGACTGCAACCTCTTTCGCTTAAGCAAAGCTGAAGCTGTGTCATACCAATTCCCCTTAACAACGCTAAACGTTTAATACATGTTTAGGTTTTTATTTTTCGTGTCTTATTGTTGTGATCTATTTATTTGAATTCTAACGATGCGCTGGTGGAAGGTCGACGTCAAATGCTGAATATGCTATGCTATTAGTATATGTTATAACTGAGAAAACCAGGTTTTTTAATGTGATGCACACCTATTATATATGATTTTTTTGTTTGTTGTTATTTGCTGTGTCATGTGTTTATGTTTACCTTCTCTTAATTAATCATTCCAGTGTTGCATTATGGGACATTCTGTGAACAAACAGGTGTTGATGGCAGGAGAGCAGTTGTTGGCTGCTGACGGGGGGGGGCCGAATTCTTGAGACGTATACAACTATTTATTCACAGCAGTTTCACACTCCGTTCAACATTGTGTGGTCTTCATTTTGCAACCATATTGCATATATAAAAACTAAAATAATTATGTTGGAACCCACCACTTCCTCACTTTCAAAATTGTGTCCTCTCTTTTTTTATTTATCAAAAAACAAATGCCTAATGTGTGGTTATACTGTTTCAATTTCCATCCAGTTTGGCCTTTGAAAATTACTTTTGACAAAATCCTTCAAGATTGACAAAAGAAATAGTTCAGGCTGAGTAGTAGACAACTTACAGTCCTTGTTTGATCACTAGTTTGTGAACAACGCCTAATGTCTTGTGTAACAAATAAAATGAATTAAACTATGAATGAAGTGATAGAAAAATAAAAAAGCACATGGCAAACCTGGAAACACCCATCAAATTCCTGTCCGTTTTCTTTCAACACGTGATTGAGTAAACACAAGTCATTAACACCTGTATATCATTTCCTAGTCGACTTTATACGATTATAAACATATACTGTACATACATACCTGCATACATACATAGCCTACTGTACATGCATGCAGTAATCTGTGATATATACATTTACAAGCAGCAAAATAGAATCACTTTTTTGTGATACCAAAGAATACAAAATACCAGAATAATAATTTATATAGATAATAATTTTACATATATAAATGCATCGTGTGCAATATATCTTTGGAGTTTGCTTCTGCTGGTAACATACATATCTATTTATTTTTGGTATCAAGGAACATAGGATGGGTTTGTCCCAGAAATTCTGTTAATTTATCCCTCACTTTGCCATTGGCACAGCATTGTATTGCCCATCTCATCTCTATCCTTTACTGTATCCACCTCCGTGCCTCCTCTTTGACTCGTGTGACCACGCTAGCGTCGCCCATCACTCAGAGGGATGCAGAGCGTGACTCATCGAGGGACAGCCGCAGATCTGCTCCGTCACTCTTAGCACCCTGCAGTCCCAGCGTTTTGTCCGTCCTCCGCCTCGCCGACCCGCCCGTGCCGACCGATCGTCGTTGCTCACAGGCGGTCCACCACATAGCTGTGGTACGGGTGTCCCAGTAGTCGCTCCACCTCCGCCTTGGGCACAACCCAACACTTGGCCCCGTGGCGTTTCCGCGCCGTGTCTTTCAGGCTCTTGTCCTGCAAGGTGACCTGCATGTGCACGGAGCCCAGCCTGAGCACGCCCCTGGCCAGCACGCCCTCCTTACCGGGGTGGTGGAGGAGGTGGTGGGGGACAGCTGAGTCAGGAGAATCCGTTGCCATGGTAACGCTCATATTGGTGTGCTGAAACTGGCCTGAAAATAAAGTGTAGGGGGGGGGGGGGGGGGGGGGGGGGGGGGTTAGTGGGTTTATTTTCCAGGATAAGAGGAGGTGAAAGGGAAATGTGAAACATTATGTGAATGAGGTGTACCTAGTAGGCCTTCTGTTGCAGAGGAGAGACCCTGGCCATTGGCGATGTAGAAGCCAAGGTGGGACAACTGCAGGTAGCTGGGGTGTTTGTAGTGGTGAAACAGAACCAGAAAGCGAACATCCTTGGCCATCTCAACCCAGCAGTTCCGCTGTTTGTCCACAGCGACGCCGACACCCTGTCTTGTCACGGACCCCGGCTGATTGACAGGTATGATGTCCCGCCCCTCCCCTTCCACCACTACAGCATCCAATGTGAGTGTGATCATAATGCCAGCAGACCCGCCCATGGAGGAGGAGATGACCAGTTGGTCAAAGTAGGTGCGGGGCCGGTCCTCCGCGCCGAGTTTGAAAGGAGCTCCGATTAAGTGTCCATCCACAATGATCCCTTGTAGTGGTTAAAAACAATAAAAAACACATTTGGCACACACACATTTATTCACTTATTTAATGTCACTTAACAGACAACACTTAGTTTACAAGCCAGTAGCGGTAGAGGAAACTGATGTTTAGTCAACAATCAACAACAAAAAATGTAGTATCTTAAATATCATAAGTAATGACAAAAAAGTAGTCATTTATTCATTAATTTTGTTTTGTTTTTTAACAAAGATATTGGATATTCAACAGATATTCACGCTCTAAATGAGCGATGTGACATGGTGAACTAAAGACGTTGGTGTCTAGCTGCCCAGGAGACGGTCGGCCAGCAGCACTCCTCTATAGAGCCATCGTTTGGTCAATATTTCTACACAATAGACAAATTACAAAGTACCCTGCCCTAAACAATAGCCTAATTAAAGTACAATTAAACTGGATACGATTCAAGTGACAAAATGTTCTGAATGGATTAAATATTAAAATGACTGTTTAGAAGTGTATCCTTCTATAGCTCTACTACAGTAAACTGTAGTGTAACCCGCCAGGAACGGCCTACCTTCTAAACTGAATGTGACATTTATAGCAGCATAGCACTACTGTGGTGGTGTATTAAAAGAATCACATCTCTAGAGCAGTTTATGGCGTCTGAAAGTGTTGAAAGATATTGGATATTCAACATATACTCACACTCCAAATGACAGTGATCTGTCTCAACTCCGCTAGCCTCGCGAGACCAGCCTGATCTCGCGAGCTCCATGATATTCCACTCACAGTTCAGACTGGCATTACACGACGGAGATCATTTGGAGCCGATCGCCAAACGAGCAGCCAATCGGCGTTGGTTTTGAGGCGGGTTCAAGTGTGACGCAATGAGGAGCGACTCTTCAGTCTAAACAACATGGCGGCTTCCGCGGATGTGATCGAGATGCGCGCAGCTATCGAGCAAGTTTTAGCAGAATTAGAGAGTATTCCTTCTCTAAAATATGAGCAAAAAGCGGCACTGGAGGCTTTTCTTGGAGGAAAAGATGCTTTTGCCCTTCTCCCGACTTGTTTACTTGATGAGCTTGCCTCGACGCTCTGTTATCACGTCATACGTTGATCTGATTGGTTGATTTGGCCCGTCAATCACCAACATAGGCAGATGGTTTATCCAATCTGCAACCAGTATTTTCGCCCCCTCCCAAAGGCTCTCCAACGGAACGATTCCAGATGGAAATGCTGAGCCAACGCGAATCATTCCATCTGGCGGAGTCAGGTTACAACTCTGCACCTTTGGCCACAATTGAACTAATAAGCTAACTTGTCAGTTTATCTACAGTTTATCTACAGTGTATTTACAGTTTATCTACAGTGTATCTACAGTGTATCTACAGTTTATCTACAGTGTATCTACAGTTTATTTACAGTGTATCTACAGTTTATCTACAGTGTATCTACAGTGTATCTACAGTTTATTTACAGTGTATCTACAGTTTATTTACAGTGTATCTACAGTGTATCTACAGTTTATCTACAGTTTATTTACAGTGTATCTACAGTGTATCTACAGTGTATTTACAGTGTATCTACAGTTTATTTACAGTTTATTTACAGTGTATCTACAGTTTATTTACAGTTTATTTACAGTGTATCTACAGTTTATCTAGTTTATCCTGCTGCACATGCAGTTATCTCGCCAGCGGTCCACACAGCTCGTGCCACGGGAGAAAAATAAATATCTATTTCACATAAAATACAAAAACGTTTGACATTTATTGGTTTGAGGTTTATTATTGTTCTTCTCTTTACAGTTGCCAACGTTATTTATGCCTTTTACGGCCATATTTTGGCATTTTTGCATGCAAGACTTTTTAACAGTTGTAATACATCCGCTAATAAGCTAGCGTGTTATGATAGCATAACAAGAAATAGCAAGTGAGTGCACGACGATTCTTTCGGCATTAAAATTAGCGCAAATACAGTTTCGGTCTGCAATGTGCAGCCATCCAGTCGTCTGGGTTTCATAATACTGTAAGGCTGGGTACAGGTTCCGGTTTAATGTGTTGTATTGAGGCAGGTGTCCACCATAGTGGGTAACTGAGACGTTGGTGCTACGTGTTGTTAGTTGCTACGTTACGCGCCAGAGGAGACCTGAGGGAGAGGCAGGATAGTTGAATGGAGAACTAGCGGACGAGACGACCAGGTTCACAGAGCCAGTGGGTTGAGGGACACCTCAACCTCGGGTAGCTGTCTAACAGTATCATCGTCTCCTCGCCGTTCTTCCTCCATCCACCTAGCTACCCTGCAACGTTACAATACTGCTTCTGTTCTACACAATCCAATATGGAGGCTACTTTCTATCACTTGTGTTGCTTTTTCTCTTCATGCTTCCTACATTTAGTCTAAAGCCATTCACGAGCTGATGCCACCTACAATATCATCATGAGGTTTTATAGCAGACCACTTCTTTACTGTCAGGTTTTTCCTCCAATATTCCCCCCTTCATTTCAAACACTTGAGGGGGTGCAGTAGGGGGCCCCTATTATATATATGTTTTTAAATACAATAGGATTTGGGGCCCAACATAATTTCTACATTTCTTTTTTGTTTGTTTGCATGGCTGTTTGCAGTAAGCGGCACTGCGGCCACCACTCTGTGCATGTAGGAGAAACACTGAAGATAAGCTATTTGACTTGATTTCCAAACAACTCATTTTCTGTCAAATTACTAATTACTAATTTTCATCAGTGATACTGCCAGTACCTCTCTCTGGGTCCTCCAGCAGCCTCAGCACATCTCTGGCCCGTCCGTCCACAGTGAAACACAGGTTCTGCTGCAACTTAGGCAGCTGGACCACAAAATGAGGATCTCCATCCACTACAAATGATAAAGTTGGCACAAAAAAATCAATGTGAACAATAATTGCATACAGCTTTTGTTGTTGTTGTTGTTGTTGTTGTATAAAGTATGAAATGTAATGTAGGCTACTTACCTGAAGAGGAAAAGACCCTGACGAAGCTCAGTGTTGAAGGAGGCTCTGCAAGTAGAAGACCTTCAACTTGCAGTTGACAGTCATTCCCAAGCACTGACACCAACACAGCACTACCATGGCTACTATTTGTAATATTATAACATTATAGCTACCGTATCTGCCATGAAACGTTATGCATTAAAATAGTAACAAACACGTACCAAATGATTCAGTGTTGGCTGTATCCTCCCCTAAAAAAACATCATGTATGTTATTATTTATTTATTTATTTTGAACCGGTTTTAAAAAGAGAAAATGAGCTCAAATGGACATGGACTTACAGGAATCATAGCTGATATCATAATCGTAGTCATAGGTGGCGTCATAATCTGGGAAATGTATTCAAACCATTACGACACTGATTTTCAAAATCTCAGAAGCATACTCTTGTATCACGATGAGAAACACTCACCTTTCACCAGGTCAATATCTGTCAAAAGAAGATTGGGACAAAGTAAAGATTATTGGTTGACTAACAGTTCAGATGCTATTATAAAGTGTAACACTGTCATTGTCAGACATAAAGCAGTAGGGGATTTCTTCACCTTTTCTCTGAATCTGAATGGAGGTAGAGACATCTAGTGGACAGATGATGAACAATATAAAGGGATGAGATTCATTTTCATTCTCATTTTCAACAGGTCTTTTTATATACAACCCCTGCTGCCAATTACTTCATAACTACCAACCATATACTGTATATATTTATACAATGAATAATACATTTGGCATTCATTTACTAACGTGTGTGTACCTACCTAGGAGCCCAGCGGCCTCCCAGAGTTTAGGCCCATCGGTGACCCCCGGCATGGGGGCAAAGGTAGCGGACAGCAGGGTTGCTATTCTGATCTCTATGTCGTCCTCCGTGTCTGTGGTGTTGTTGTCGTCTTGGAAACCCGGAGTCAGGGCCGGAGTGGGGGCGTCGAGGACGGACCCCAGGCCGTTCGTAACAGTGGTGACCTCCGGTGGACGGGCGTCCGTCACAGATGCGGTGCTATTCTCCGTCTCCGAGGTGGGCAGGGTGAATCGGACAGGAGGTGGAGCTGTGCTGCTCGATGTGGTGGAGTGGGGTGTGAGGGGTTTCTCAGGCAAGGTTGCAGGGACGGTACTGATGAAGCTCAGTGCAGGTGTGATGGTGGACGTCATTGGTGTCGTGGAGGTTTGTTTGTTGTTTTTGTTTGTCGTCAACAGAGTGGTTGATTTTGCTGTACTGGAATATGGGGTGGAGGTTTTCCCCGGAGCGGGTGGAGGGGCTGTTTTTAAGGAGTGAAGCAGAGAATTTGAGACCTTTCCAGGGGAAGGAAACGGTGTTTTAGGAGATTCTGGGGCAGAAGTTGGTATTTTACCAGATAGTGGTGCTGGGTTGGTTTTAACAGAACTGGGATTCAAAGTTGCAGTGTGTTTTTTGGTGGATGGTGGAGCTACGGTTTTCGCCGATGTAGGTAGTGAAGTGGATTTCCTGGATTGCAGGGTGTTTGGGATGCCGAGGCCCGGAGGTGGTGGTTGAGGAGGAGGCGGCTTAACGTTTGAGAGGTCAGGTTTAGATTTGTTAGTCCGCGGGTTGGACGGTGGGTTCGGCTTCTTAGCATTAGCATGAGCTGCTACTTTGCTAACAACGGTAGTGGTTGTGAGCGTGCTAGCTGAGGGGGTGGTCTTCGTGGTTGTGGTCATCGCTGGCCTAGGCGCCGCTTCATCCGCATCAGGCTTCACAACCACAAGGGAGGTGACGGGCGTCACAAAGTTGTATTTGAGGGAGAGGTTAGTGGCCTTGTCTGTGAGTAGCCTCTGAGTGGCCTGGTCGGTCGTGTTGAGTTTGGCCAGCAGCAGCTCTTTGATGGTAAAGTACGCCCACAGCCGACGTACAAAGCTGGAGATCCCAGCCCTTCCTCCCGCAGTACCCACCGACGCGGCCGCATCGTTCCCCGCGTCGCATTCCACCTTCATCGCCTGCTTGGCATCAATGGCACTCAGGGATACTTTCAAGGTTTTGGTGCCCGGTTTCACCCTCCCGGTGACCACCAGCTCCGAGCCCTGGAAGTAGTTGGGGAAAAGCGAGCGGCTGACGTCAAATGCCTGGTCGTCGAGGTAGGACAGCTGGATGTCCGACAACAGTGGGCTGGCCACTTCATCGTAGAAACCCTTGAGCTGCAAGGCGGCGTCCGCGTCCTCATACACCGTTCTGGCCACACCGTGGTTTTCCAGGGCCAGACGCTTCAGCAGCAGGAGGTCAGCATCGTCCCCAAAAGCCAGGCCAAACAGGGAGGCGGGGCCCAGGGCCTTCTTGGCATTGCTGAGGATGGTGTCGCCGGCCGTCACACCGATGGTTGCCTCACCGTCGGTCAGGAAGATAACCAACGGGACACGGCGATCGCTGGAGGACGACTGACTAGAGAAACCGGACGTGAGAGGGTTGACAAGCTGGGCAGCTGACAGCAGCGCTGCGTTTATATTGGTCCCTGGTGAAAAAATGAAAGGAAAAAAAGGAACAATAAAGGAAAGAAAATTAAAGTAAAAATGATTATGATCATTAATAAGACTAGAAGATGGTAAGGGCCAGAAATTGGAGTAGCACACCAACTCACATCCCTCCGCAATTATCCTCCTCACAAAATCTTTGGCGTCCCGAACATTGTGACGAGTTGCACGCACTGTTCGCCCCTTTTTCCAAGTGTGTACCTTGTCTGAGAAGGTGATAATGTTGAAGTGGTCACCCTCTCTTAGGTCTCCCAAGATAGTGTTCATTGCCTGCTTTGTCTGGTACACACAAAAGCATAAGACTATCCTCAAAACCTTTTTCATCATCGTTAGCAAGAATATTATGTTTCAGTATTTTTTTCCACAACAAAAATGTGAAAAGAATAATGTTCGACAGTTTTTATTACTGATGGTTAACAACTCATAACAATCAAATAAAAACATTTTTTTTGATGTAATTGTTTTAGTTTTACCTGTTTTATCTTAGTGCCAATCATGGAGCCACTGACGTCGATGACAAATATGACGTCCTTGGGAACCACAGGAAGCCCTCGAGGTGCAAAGTAATGCACAAAATAGCCATCGTACACCTGGAGAGAACAAGAGCCAATGAGATAAAGTGGGAAAATCATAGTTGGCACTACATGCAGACTCTAAAAAAAAAATATATATATATATGTATATATATATATATATATATATATATATTTTTTTTTTTTAGAGTCTGCATGTATATATATATATATATATATATATATATATATATATATATATATATATATAAATAAATAAAAAAGGTGCCAACCTGGATATCCCCAATGAGGTCTCTGAGCTCCACATCGTACTGGATAATAAAGTCCACGTTGAGGCCCTGGGAAGAGATAGCGTTCTGCTGCTGGAGGGTGGGGTTGTAGCGGACTCGGGCGTAACCCGCGTTCTGGTCCACATGAGTTGATGGAGGGGCTTCAGCTTCCGCTACAAGGAAGCATGGAAATGACATCATCAATAAGTCTGGTTGGAGCCAACCCAGAAGTAGTTATGCAGTAGTTATGCGAACAGAACATCAAATGATCTTTTCCCAGTTGCTGGAATTTGGAAAGGCCAAAGGCTAGTATAACATGAATCTAATGATTAGATGTTTACGATATGATTGTTTACCTTTGATGTTGTTAGACATCAGCCGGCTGGTCTTCAGCGGTAGGACCCTGAGGAAGCTGATGCCCGTTCTCTCCTCTATGCTGACGTCCAGTGTTAGGTTCTGGACCAGCTGCCCAGGTCTCAGCCCCAAGCTGAGCTCATAGTGTCCAAGACGCCGCGGGAGGAGCTCCTCATAAGACAAGGAGAAGGACATCTCTGTCCCCGGTGGCACACTCACCGCAACGCGGAACTTCTCTATCTCCCGTTCTCTTAAATTAATCAGACACAAAACAACAGAAGACTCATATTGGATGTCTCCTCTGACATTACGTAGTCGCGATCAACTATTGTATGAATGTGGTATAAATATTACGAATAAAAGATATATATTGGAATAAACTTTTCATTTTTCGTTTAAATGTGAGATGAATTAGTAGACATTTTTTTCTACTGACTTTGTAGCAACAAGGCCAGCTGTTTTTCCTTGTCTCTTAGCAGCGTCGTAAATTTTCCTGGCCGCCGTCCTTTCCTGTACCTGGGCCACGTACACTTTGCCGTCGGAGGTGCTGATGGGAAACAGGAAATGGGGAATAAGAACTGGCTCTTTGTTTGAGCCACAGACGTCAGATTATGTTACATTTAAAAACAAGCCTAGCCTGAGGCTGCGAGGGAACCCGCCGTGAAGTGTGAATCGGTTGAATCGGCAACAGTGCATGCACAGTTTGTGTTTGTACACCGCGGCTAATCATCAGAACCCAGCGGGCTATTGCTGGTTGGAGGACTTGGCAAACAAACAAGCGTGGTGTGTGTGTGTGCTGTGATTGCAGTGTGCACGCAGAAATGAGTCCTAAAGTTCAAAAGGTGCGGCTGGGAAAAGGTGAGGTCATCGGTGGCAGAGAAAGATGGAAGAGGTCATTTCCCTTGGAAAACGCGATTCATGAATGAGAACCTAGCAGCGCAAAAGGTTCCAGGGGGTATCCCCCCCCGCCTCCCCAAACACACACAAACACCCCCCATCCCCGCACGACCAGAAACACAGACCCCAAATATATCGTCCACTTGGTAGATACGCTTTTTATCTTTTGGTAGATACGCTTTTTATCTCTGCTTGTCACGAACGGGCTTATGTCATGTGACAGGGTTCTAAATGAAGGTCAGGTTCCAACTTCTTTTTGAACAAATATATGCCCGGAGAGGGAAAACATCAACGGCCCACCAAAATAAACCTGCCGCTTTTGAAGCAGGTCTTGTTCGCGACACAGAGCCGTGTGGCAGGGCAGGGCACCGTGGGGCTGGAAAATGGAGGGGCTTGTGTTTGCATGTGTGGCAGGCTGGGGAGCGGGCTGAGGGAACGGCAACGCGGGGTGACCTCCACACTGAACACAGGGCTCTCAGTCCGACACAGAGGAACGCCACACAACCAAAGAAACACATTCTGCCACAGCTTGCTCTCCCCCCGTTGGGGGCCGTTGGCAACGTGCTGTAAGTACTAACTATACATGGCAACACGTGTGTGTGTATGTGTGTGTGTGTGTGTGTTTGCGTGCATGTGTATGTGTATACGTAGACATGAGTGTGCATGTATGTGCTGCTAGCGTGTGAGACAGAGTGATAAAGAGCGAGAGATTCTGTGCATGTACCACTAAAAAGCTAGTGAGAAATATCTTTCCAGACTTTTTTCAACATTTTTTCCCCCTATGTTTGAGTCTCCGTGCATGTGTGTGAAAGGTTGTGGGTGAGTGCTATATGTGTGTGTGTGTGTACTATATGTCCGCGCTGGCCGGGCGCCTTGGTAAACTGTGTAGGGGAGAAAGGGAGAGGAAGCTGGGTAAACTCCTGTCATTTTCTCTATTAAATTTCTGGCTTCTGTGTACAAAGCCTGGCATTCATCTGCACATTTTTTCCCCCTCCTGGCCTGCTTCCGCTCCCAAATCCAGCTCTAGGCTTGGGGTAAGGCCGGCAATGTTGACTTGTTTGTTTTGTTTATATTTAGCGTTGAAAAAAAGTATAGTGGTTTCCAGCCCTCTTAGCAATCAGGTTATATGGCTTCTTTTGACTGGAATATTAGCTCCTGTTTAAGTTGCTGACATCATTTCTGGACTTTCTTCATTGCCATTGGACACTTATCTAAAGGACACTTTCATTTTGCGGCATGAGAATCATCCATTTTATAGGGAATCTACCTTTGGCTCAGATGGCATAATGAACATAAAGGACAAGGCAAGCATATTTTGTATGTCCTGAATGTATGTAGAGCTAACAGTAGATGGGAACCATAGACTGTTGAGATCAGTGTTATATAAATCAACGCGAAAAAATGTCATAGAGCTGTCAGCAGTTAAGCTAATTTTCCCACTGTTGGTCCTGTGTCCCTCTGTTAATTGTTCATTTATCTGTTGTTATATGCCAAATATATCTCCACAAATGCATTTTTTGTGTTTTTCTTTCCTGTAAAATGGTTTCAAATGTTTGATGCCTCATCCTATACAGGGTGTTTACTAATTCTGCGTCTAATGAAAATGCTTCAGCTCCATCGCGGGGATGAGCCTGCCTCTCTTCTGCACCAACAGCACTGCAGGTCGGCTCAAACATATATGCATATATGTATACATATATACTGTATATACTCCAACGACTTCATCATGGGCATCTTCTTCCTCATTTTCATCCCTGTCCGATTCGCATAGTATATGTCGGCATAATCCGCAGGCGTAGGCGATGGTGGTGGTGAGGAGTCCTCCACAACAGAGCAGGTTGTCGTCATGGCTTTCCATGTTGAGCTGCTAGCTACTGTCAATCTGGTGGCACATTCTGCACATTTGGCTCCTGTATATGCCAATCAATATCCGAGACAAGTCCCTCCCTAGCTTTGAGCTTTTCGCGTAAATATGAGAAATCAAATAGCACTCTGTCTTCCGTTTCCCGGGGCCTTTAAATATCAAACCTTCCATCTTCCATCGATCAGAACAGATTAGAGACAGATTAGAGGTATTTATACCATGGCCCGGGTGAATACTCGATTCCGATTGGCTGGAGGGGTGTTGATTAACTTTTGATAACTGCACAACTATGACGTGATCGTAACATAAGCAGTCTTATCACCGGTCTTAAAATTAATAAACGAAAACGCTAAATGAAACGTTAATAACTGTCAACTTGGGCCGGACTCAAATCAGACTCCATTTAGAAAGCTTTCCCGTTGCCATGTCGTTACTAAGGTTGTCTATATTTACCGGAGTAATAAGGCAACGTCCGCATTCCATATGAATCTCATGAATCTCATGTTAACACGAAGAGGTGTGCATGTATCGAAAAATAATACACTTCGCGGAGGCAATCAAAGGTGCTTAGCCCCCGCGTTGTGCATTATTTTTGATACATGCACACCTCGTCGTGGATTGTCCCTTACATAGCAATCCCCGGGGCGCCACTGACATTGCTGCGTCGCATCGCCATCAGTGTCACATCAACTCGCTGTTATGTACTGCACAGGGGGTGTCACGATATGCTTTCTTTGTACACTAAAAACAAATCAATGTACAAAGAATGGTGTCATGATGGACGTGGCCATCGGAGGACCTTCCATTGATTATCATGGCAGCGTTTCCCAGCCGAATGAAAAAGCTCAACAGACGCGACACCGATGGAGGAGTGTTACAATGTGCACACAGTGACTCACATGGTGAAGTTGGAGATGAACGCGGAGGCCGGCAGGTCCACCTCAAAGGCCGCTTCCTTGGTGACAGGGAGCTGGTTCCACACAGAGCTACGGACCGTGGTCAGGGCGTAGCGGGAGACCACCACACACTGGACGTGGTAGTCCGTCACCTTCAACTGACAGCGGCACATCATCAGAAACACACTCACAACAGGAATACACTTCTCTCTAGAGATGCATTCATGTTTACCTGCATGGTTAAACAAGACAGAAGAGACATGATAACTTAAATTTAAAATGACGAGAAGGGGTAACACTTTACAATAAGGTACGCAAAAAGTGGGTAGTTACTGAGGAACGAATGAGTAACGAATGATGAATAACCAGGGCCCTAACTGGGGCCCTAACGGGGCCCTAAGTGATAGTTACTCAGTAACTACTGAGGAATTACTGGTAAACAGACTAGGGGACTACTGTATTCGTTACTGAGTAACGAATGGTCTGTTTACCAGAGAGTCACTTAGGGCCCTGTTAGGGTTCCAGTTAGGGCCCTGGTCATTCATCATTCGTTACTCATTCGTTCCTCAGTAACTACCCACTTTTTGCGTACCTTATTGTAAAGTGTTCCCCAAGAAGGTTTTGCTTTGGATAAAATCTCTCAGAGATGCTTTTTCGATTCAAACTATAATTTTTTTTGAGTTCTACAGCTACAGGCAACAAAGTCGGTCTCTTATCTGAAATTTCCATGAGTCAATTTGAGTGGAGCCATGAAGTTATCTAAATTGTGATACACTTCTTTTTGGTGCATAAACCAGACACAGACAACCTCCCATCTTTTCACTGCAACTAGTGTATTGATTTCTCTGCCATATGAAGGGTTACCCCAGCAGCTTAGCTCTTTGGTTTGGCATGACAAGTTAACATAACATCACAGAGAAGTTCT
Source organism: Merluccius polli (assembly GCA_030340625.1). Classification (NCBI taxonomy): domain Eukaryota; kingdom Metazoa; phylum Chordata; class Actinopteri; order Gadiformes; family Merlucciidae; genus Merluccius; species Merluccius polli. The sequence goes on along the minus strand of JAOPHQ010002558.1, from coordinate 719,706 downwards.
CTGCATGATCTCCCCCCCCCCGCCCCTCTCCTTGTGTTTGCCCGGGTACCGCATGGCGCCTGCCGAAACCCATCTGGTCAATGCTGCCCACATCTCCGCAGGTCAGGTCAGCAGCAGTCAGAGCCTCCTGTCTCTAATGGGCTTTAGAGGCAGGGGGCAGTTCCCACCATAGCAACGTGTACCATGTTCACATTCAGAACTAATGTACAAGGTGTGTATCTTGATGCAGGTGTCAGCATATGATCAGGGATTCATAAAAAAGAAATAATCTACCAATAAGAATAAAAACGTATCCTAGAATTGTCCTGACATAGCTGAGATTGACAGTTTTTCCATGGTTGATGGAAGAAGTTAGGTCCTTATCTGAATGAAGGGTGTTCTTTACTTTGATTAGGGCTCATCACCAAGCAACCCACTACTGTTAGCTTTGTACCTGGGCTGGGCTACTTCATGACTGACAAACCAGCATCTTGTTTCACTCTAGATTACAGCAATGATCATTGACAGATATGAAACGATATTAACGACCATAATTTTGCTTCCTCTCAGCAGCTGTTCCCCATCTCTTAAATCTCAATAAAGCACTAAAATCGTTGTTTGTAGGGAGTTCACAATCCAAATGCAAATATCTAATGTTGAGGGCTTTTGGTGAAGAAACAATCAAAGGTCAACACATGTGAGTGAATAACACACTTGATAGACCCCAGAGGAAACCCCAGCAGTACTTACCACTGACTTTGCTGGTTTGCTTTGACGTTTTGCTCTCTGGGACAGAAACAAGCACCGAGTCAGTCTGTTTACTGTCATTTCATGAATGTTGTGCTTGTAGTAAAATAGCCGTTAAGTGCTGAAACATTTATAGAATTCATTTTTAATGTTGAGAAAGTTCGTTTATAAATTAAGTAATTGACTGCTACATGACACTGCATTTACACAGTGCTACATTTATTTAGCAAAGCAACAGAGGGCTGTAAAGTGAAATAAGTGTCTGGTTTTACTGTACAGGAGGGCAGCTGGGTTTTATGGTCTAGCTTCAAATGTTAATCTTGCATACAATCCATTTCTTTGTCAGGGTATTGCTCAAGTTTTTTAAACTGGAAATGGCATTTTGATGTGGCCTCATGTAAAGCAGTAATAAAGCAGCCTTCAAAGTTTGCAGGCTACCTAACTTTTAATAGCCTAGCAAAACAATAGTTTAGTTCCACCGCATGCTGACTGTTTAATTAGAGAAGTTACACAACAGTGCACAAAAGTAGATTGTAATTATGACTTTAATTGACATATTTCGATATGCATGTATTGTTTAGAGACTCCTTAATGAACGTGATACATCACATCGTATCGCTGTAAGACGTGATAGTCCGGTCCTAGTCCACATGGCCAGCCTGTATGGAGATAGTCTGTAGAGACGGACTTCCTCACCTGTAGCAGAAGGTTGTTTGCTCCATGTTGTAGGCCTACCTTGTATTCCCCCGATAATCCCTCTTGTACATAATACGCGAAAATGAACAAAATGCATTTCATCTTAAAAGACATCATGTCCGTAATAACATAGGAAATGCTTCAGAGGACTTTCTTGTCTCGATGCCCCCACGACGTCGGCGGGAATGCGAGGCAGCGTCTGCGAGACGTGCTCACAAACCTCACTTTCAAACCCAAGTTATTTTTGCAAGGGGCAGGCGCTCCCCTCGGAGCCGCTTCATCTGGCCCGTCTGGGAGAACTTGCTACGATAAATTATTAGCTGTAGCTCACATGTGAGGTTTCATACGGAAGCAAAAAAGTGCTTTACTGAAGTTTAGTTCAAATATTGATACAGTCCCGTCGGGTATACGCTTATAGTGCGTGCATACTGAACTTGTCGCAGACTGCTGCCATGGTGGACCACAAAAATGACACATTGACTCATGCATGTCAACTATTTAAAGATGCTTTCCCCTTCTCCACCATAGACCTTCATGCTGTGAAGAAGAAGTTCAATGATGAAGTTGTTTTACAACAGAATTACTACAAGCAGACTGATTACAGTTGTATCAATATGCCAGAAAAACAAACAATCCAAAATGCATTATTCATTATTAACATTGTGTAGGCTACTCCTGAGTGATTTGTCTATAGATAAAATATAAATAGTGTACCGGTCCGTAACGTATATTTGTTGTTTGTTTGGGAACTGTCCAGGGTGCTATAATTGTTGCCATCAACAACCCATGGCTCATCAGAGCTGCAGGCATTCACCAGGTAGAAGTCATTCATACTCAAGAGTGTTGTGAACAAAAGGCAGGGTCACATGGTGATGGACACAGGAACATTTAACTAGCTTTGATGTTATTCTATGCCACAGAGAGGCGCAAACCAGCTCGGTGTATATTTCAGCAGTTTACCTAACCTTTCCACTCACTCAATTGTCTTCAATTAATCCTGCTATTTTTTAACAAAGGTAAGAAGTGGCCTTCCACTGTTAAACAGTGAATAGCATTGCATCTAATGGTACAACATCTGAGTCCATGTTTCCCAGTCATCATATGTGATCAGGGACAGTCTGCAGGGCATCCTCTGGTTTTCTACTGATATCAACGTTCTGAAACAACAAGAAAAAAATCATATGAATAGATACTTTTGACATAGTTTACCTGTTGGCAAGGAGAGTCATCAACTGTTACAGTATGAATTCAGACCTGACTTGTGTACAGCTCGTATAACATACATGTAGATCACAAGATGATGGTGATGAAAAATGATTCATACAGCACCACTATTTATTGCACAATAAGGTTTTGTTATTACCACCACCATCATCCAATTATTATTATTATTATAAAACCTATAGGCATGAATTGATTTTATTGTTTTTAATTTGAGTTTAGTACAGACTTATAATCAAACAACACATTACCGTGGGTCTCTCTCTGTGTGTGTTCACTGCTTCGATGTTCAGAAAAAACGTCTCGACTTTACACCCTATGAAGGACAATACGTGAAGGGCTTCAATAAGAGAATCTTAGTCTGATATCTAGTTGTTGTTGATGACTTTTACACACTGATGGGACAGACCATTGGCAGCTTACCATAGGCAACAGGGGTGAGTTTGAGTACGGTGTGTAGAGGACATCTGAGATACGGCAAGTCCCCTATTTAAAACATCAGCATGCAGTCAAAAAACAAAAGGAGAAAAAGTCAACACATTTCAGGAATAGTTAGGCTTTTGGCGTTTATGAACTGACATGGAAAAATATCATGTTATGTGTGTGGAGGAGGAGCTGGACTTGTGGGTTGGGGTTTTGGCTGTCGTACCTGCAGGTTTATTGAGGAAATAGGCCAGCAGGCAGCGCATTACGGCCTGGTGGCAGACTACCAGTACGTTCTCCTGCCTCTCCAGCTCCATGATAACCGGCTCCAGGCGGTGAACCATGTCCTCGTAGGACTAGCGCGTGCAGCAGAAGGAAAGACCTCATTACGGTGTCCCAGCCATAGAAAAAGTGAATAGAGTGCATAATCCTCCTTATTATTTATATAGAAGTAATACGTACCTCCCCCTTGGGGTAACGATAGCGATACTTGTCCTGGTCTCGCAGAGCAAACTCCTCCGGGAAGTTCTCCTGTATCTCCTCGTAGGTCAGCTCCTCACACACGCCCTGGGAATGACAAAGGTATAATAATAAATATAATAAATAAATATAAAATGATTTATTTCACATTGAACATAATGACGTTTTTCGCAAACTCAAAACCCTGTACAACCAGTTCAAAGCAACAATACAGTGAAAGAACAAAGTTAATTCGGTACTCAGGATAAAGTAACAAGCAAGAGAAAATAAAGAAAAAGAGAGGCAGTCAAAGCAGGTAAGACAATGTAAGTAAAACTAAAGAATGTTCCGGGGAAAACTAGTTTTAGGTATTATGCAATAACTCACACACTGTTTCACTGTTTTTCATTTCTTTTTTCTAGTCTTTATCCAAACCCTTTATATTGTATTTAACCTTGTATTTCGACTTTATATTTGTATCATTGTAAATTAAATTCAAGTTGCTTTGGTGTCTCCTAAATAGTAATAGATCTTCATTAAGTACTTATTGAAGCACATGCTAAACAAACTGAAAGCAGAATTTCACATGCATATTCTAGCTGTAGATAACAGAGCCTTGACGAGCTTGAATTAACTTTAGATGCAATCAAAAATATATTACATGTATCCTAACATTGTTACAATAGTTCCTATCCATACGTTTAGACTCACAGCGTCTATTTCATTGAGGGCCTTCCACTGTTCATACTGGACCCCCAGAGCCTCTGCAGTTTGGATGGTCCTCTTCATGTGACTGGTCCACACCTTCAGATTACTGATGTTCTGGCCCTCAATGAAGCCTGCCAAGGCCTTCGCATACTGAAGGTTGTTAAATACAATTATTTGTTGACACAAATAATGATAAATCATGAATAATAATTAGTTTTTCATAATCATTTTAAAAAAATTTTAAACTTTGGACTTTCATTTCATACAAGGGACTGAATCAACACCTTGCTTAACCTCCCCCTGCTTATATACGATAAATGTTAACTAACACAGTTAATTAAAGTTTTAATTTAAAGTTAACTAACATAGTTATCCAACAAAGTAAACTCACCTAATGTGAACACACCTAAAGTTAACGAACCTAATGTTAAGTAACACGAAGTTAACACACCTAAAGTTAATAAACTAGTGTTAACTAATATAAAGTTATCTAACATAAGTTAACTCACCTAATGTTAACTCACCTAAAGTTAACTCACCTAATGTGAGCTAACCTAAAACGAACTTGCCTAAAGACACCTAAAGTTAACTAACTGTTACAGTTAACTAACTGTGGAGTGTGTGTTGTTGATAGCTGGTCTACAGCCTCACCTGGACGAGTCAGACTGATTGGACTGGGTCTGGGTGGGGCTGCACACCTGTGGTGCAGAGCAATCATGGCACCCAGGATAAACCAGCTATCACCACACACTCAGGAGAAGAGCCTCCGTCATGACAGCATGTGTCCATCTGCTATGGCTGTACCATCTTGCCAAACCTCCAATAAACTGTTTTTGTACAACTTCTACCTGTGTCTTGTGTCGGAGGAGGAGCCCAGCAAAGCCACTTAGGTGGTGTGTGACAAACTAACCTAATATTAGCCATGTTCACTGACCCTCTGGCCGCGCGGCGACAGCCCCGAGTCGCCCCCTATGCGTCCCAGCAGGTTGAGTTCACTCTCTCCATGGCGGCTCAGGTAGATGGAGCGTGGCGTGACGTGGATGTTCATGAGGTAGTAGACGATCCGGCTCTGGATGTGGTCCTGGACCCGGTTCACCAGGTACCTGCTGCCCACGTTGAAGATCTTTATGTAGGACAGCTTCCTAGCACACATTACAAATGAAATCCCCCCCTTAGTGTTACTGTTGTCATTTACATTTTGAGCATATTAATTCAATAACATAAGAAATTATTAGACGATTTATTAATCCCAGATGGGAAACTAAGGTGTCCAGGACAGTAAAAGGAAGGAATATTTTTTAAAGAAAATAAAATGTAAATAAGAGTAAAAACAATCAAAAACAAGCAACCAAATAATGTATACCGAAAACAAACAGAAATAGACAGAGCTAGACATTGACAGCATATGCCTACAATGTATACAATGGTGTAATTGTATATTGTATATACAATACAATTTCCTCTTTTCCCATCTAATGCTTCATCTTGTGGATATTGTTATAGGCCAGTACCTGTCTCTCTCATCATCTATGGGTACGTAGGTTGCCTCATAACATTTAATACGCTGGATGAAGTCTCGCATCGCCTCCTCTGTGTCTCGATCCACGTAATCTGGACTTCCCAACTTCACTTGCTATTAAGAGACGTCAAGGACAACAAAGGGCAGGTGATCAATTATTAAAACATTTGGAAAGCAATCATAATATTTTGTGTTCATTCATGTCATGTAAGGTATTAAACATCATGCACCATTATCATTTATCATCATCACCTGTATATTCTCTGCAATGATGTCTGGGTCATCACACATCGACTCCACAAAGAACACCTTTTAGGAGAGGAGATGTGACAGTTACATTGACTTGAACAGCAGAACTCCAACAAGAATACTTGACAAAATGTAAACAGTGACATACCAACATTACATAATTTCTGCCGCACTTTTTTATAGCTGTGTAAAACCTATAACGATCTGTAATAGATGCTTGCCTTGTAGCCCCTCTCCTTGCCAAAGCGCATTATGATCGCCCTTCTCTCCTGTGTAGTATTGGTGGCATCAAACACCTAGAAACACCAACAGACACACGTTAGTATGATGCCTTCATATGCCATCGTGGGGATAATTATTAGCGGTTTTCATTTTGATTGTACAGATCATCAGATGACTGATGCTTATTGTTAGTAACTACTCATATTATTGGCATCAGCTGGACAGCTTCTATTTGTCCTCTTACTCACGGCTACTTGTCCCTGTTCCTTAGTGAAGTATGCAGCCACGTCCTTCAGGGCAGCTGCTGCACATGCCCTGACAGACAGACAGACAGACAGAGAGTAAGAGACACGAGATGGAGACAGAGTGGGAGAACATGAGAGGGGGAACAAGAGGGAGAGAGAGAGAACGTAAGAAGAAAGCAAAAAAAACAAAGAAAGCATCTTCCGGGGGTATTATCATATACTTTGTACGACACACATGCTTCAAACCCCTATAATGTCAAGTGCATTTGCATGACATACAGTTCCCTAATCCACAATGACATTCCTCACTCAACATTATGAATATGTACGTTTGACATCAGGCAGAGAGCTATATGTACGTTTTTCTTACTTGCGGATCGCCATGGCTTCCTCGTTGTCCGCTCGGAAGAACTCAAAGTTCTTGTAGGTCTGAACGGCCTCTCTGCGGTATTGGCCCACGTTAAAAACTAAAATAGAAAAATAAACTAAATAAAAACTGTCCAGCGACCCCAAACAATCCAGTATTGTAGTGGAGAGTGGAACAAGAGAGACAAAGTGCTAGAATACTGTTATACGATGAATGTTAAAGCACATTCAAATCAAATTGTATCTATTTGTACCTCACTGATTCTTGAGATAGGGGAAATGTTTTACAACCAAGTACATTTCAAATGGATATATCTGTAGACAAAGGTCTCGGGTAACAAACTATGTAAAATAACAGGTTTTTTACTCACATTATTTTTCTGAATATAGACATTTATTTACTCTATAGCTTGATTGGGTTAACTCCGTCATACACGCTAAAAACCATGCTATTTAAAATGTGTTCAATCCAAGAAGAGTTTAAAGACCTTAAATATTGAATATGGTGTTCAGTTATGGACATAAGTAATAAAATGCAATATAAACCATTTTCTTCCGATTTCACACTATTCTGAAAACCCCAATTTCTAAATTAATACATTTTCTACCTTCATTTTTAATACAAACATCAAACTATATTTGGCAAAGATGAAGACATTGCAGGTAGTGTGCACACAAAATGCACATCTGACAGTGTTGACAATGACTGTTGACAAACAACTAATGGAGATGACAACAGATTAAGTATTCTAACAAATATTATTTCTGTTATATTATTTAACTGATTGAGGTGACCTCAAGAATATTTACTAATTTAATAACTAAGATATTGAATTATTGTATCTTTTGACATCACAAATCCACTTTTTCCTTCCAGTGCATGTCCACAGCTGGGTCTCCATGGCTCAAAAATGAAAGAAAACTCTAAGGCTGATGTGGCAGTTGCTCCTTGCCACACACCACCTTAGTGGCTTTTGCTGGGGACACAGGTAGATGTTTGAATAATGCATTTATTGGAGATGGCAAGATGGTATTTGCCGAGCAGACGTTACGTGCTGCCACGACAGTGGCTCTCTCTCAAGTGTGTGTGTTGATAGCTGGTTTATCCTGGGTGCTATGATTGTTCATACACCACAGGTGTGCAGCCCCACCCAGCCCAGAGTCTAATCAGTCTGACTCAGGCCAGGGGGGTATACTACGAAGCTCGCTGAACATATCCAGGCTTTCTTGGGAAAACCTCGATTGCTAAAGACGAAACTCGCAATCAGAGTTAAACGGTTCCACGAAGCTCACTTAAAGGTAAATTTGTCAAGCCAGGTTTTCCGCTTTAGGTTCAATGCGCGTTCACATAAAAAGGGCGTAACCCAACGTCATTCACCTTGACGCAATGGATCCAACGGAGCGAACACGGGCTGTGTATGTCACTCAGGAGGAGCAAGTAGTGATTATGAACTCATACGAGGAGTTTAAAAAGCAAATAACGGCAAGGGGCGATACAGTTGCCCATGCTGGCAAAAAACAGCAGATTCTGTGAATGCGTAAGAATTGTTCGCCATTAATCCCAATGGGGATTAATGGCGAACAATTCTTACGCATATGATTGCAAAATGCAAAAGCAACCTCCAACTTGCTTTTTTGTGTAATTTAGGGAATTCCTTTCAAATACATCCTATATGTAAGAAACGTATTGCATGTGCTGGAAGGTAGCGACGGTGGTGTGGTGGATTAGTATGTGAGCTGAACGCCAGCGACCGGGGTTCATATGTTGCCTGTCCATCATCATGCCTTTTACCCCCATCTAGATTAGGGCTGTCAACGAATATTCAAAATTCGAATATATATTCGAATAGTTTTTAAAAACAGACATTCGAAGGTGAAAATTAATATTCGAATGTGGAAAAACACACTCGCGCCAGCCGCGGCGCGTTCTTTCTGCTTTGCGAGTGGGCGTAAACTTCAATTAATGTTATATTTGTTTCAATCACTGAATGAAGCCTGCTATTTGGGACATGAGTCGGGATTGCTTGCACAAAACTCTTGATCAGCACTCAGCATTTGTTTATTGCTGTTGTTTATTTAAACCAGTATGCGCAGAGAGAGTGAGGGGGAGCGAGAGCGAGTGAGCGAGCGAGCGAGCGAGAGCGAGGTCTGCGGTCTTGGCCATTAGTTCATTTACTTATTTTTGTGTAGGTAATATGTTGCCAAATATGTTTAAACTTAAATAAACGACCTATACAAGTAGTTATGTCTCGTTGTATTAGTTTGTCCTGTTATTGACGTAATGCGCGTCATTGACATAATGCGCAAATATAGATATTCGAATATATTCGAATATATGTGGTTTTTTTAGAGGGAATATTCGAATGTCATTTTTGAGCAATTTTGACAGCCCTAATCTAGATTACCAAACTGGATAATTCCATAACATTAATGAATAAGTATTCCATATGACATAAGAAATATAACTTTTTTTTAATAAACTACACATACCCACTTCACTTGGGAATCGAACCCAGCACGCAGAATCTCAAGACTGACACGCTACCGCCACTCTACCGCTCATTCACGTATACAGGTGTTTTCTTTTACCTGCAAGTTCATAACTTGCAACTTGACAGTTTGTGTTGGCAAAAAGTTGGGAAACACCACGAACACATTTAGCAGTGTATTTAGGCAGCAGCTACAACCTCGCGTATCGCAAGGCACCTTTTTGCTTATACGTTCGGCATCACCAACTGTATGCAAATATGTACCCGTGGCAACAAATCGCAGTGAAACACAGACCTGCGCACGGCTTCTTTTTGTAGCATTGCCTACATAAGGTCCAACAAGGACGATCAAATAGCAAATATCCTCTGATGAGAACCTGTATCTCATAAAGAATATCCTCAGGCAATGCCAAGGGATCGGATCTGTCCCGAAAGCGGCGCTGCAGCTTTAAGAAGCCGATCTAATCGGAAAGTCTGAGCTGAAAACCTCCTCCCGACCAGGTTTGGTTGCCAGCATAAGTTACCATGGTGATATAGCGACGCTAAAAGAGAGTGACTTTCGTAGGACAGCTAACCCAGGCTTTGAGCGCAACATACCTCGCTAACCCACTAATCGAGCTTCGTAGTATACCCCCCAGGTGAGGCTGTAAACCAGCTATCAACAACACACACTTCACATACCCCCCAACACTAAATTGAGGCTGGAGAGAATCCCCAACCCCCCATCCAAGCAACACAGAAAAAAAACCTACAAACTGAGCTCTCAACAGGGTTACCATACCTACAAAAAAACCTGGACACTTCAACTCACAATTCCATACTAATGTCACAAGGTGGCAACAGAGAGCTATTTATTTACTTTGAATCAAAGGGAGTAGTTATCCCTTTCAAGGATCAAGCTCCTTGAATAGAGTGTGAAATGATCCATTGGTCTCTCTTTTGAGTAGCAAGTCCTTTACCCACAGACATTTGGCTCTTTAGGTGGTGTTTTCGCCTCCAGCATATCACTAAGGATTAATGCACCGATAGCTCTCTTCCTATTCTCTGGGACAGCCATTATGACTGAAAGTAGCCAGCCAGAAGAGTGCCAGAAGAAAAAGTGATATAACATGTCCAAATTTATATTATCCAGCGAGAAAACGATACGACATAAAATTCAAAGATGCAAATGTTACAATGACACTTCCCACTTGATTTAATCTAGCGAGAAAACAATATGACAGATACAAAATTACCACTCTAGCTAGCTAATTTTAAATTGTGTTGCATGAGATTTTTTAATTGCTATTGCTCAAGTTGCATGGAAATTGTGTTTCATGCAATTTGCAACCTGCAATTAGTTGCATGAAAAAGTGTAAAGTCAGCCGATTTAGAATTGTTCTATGTGGATCTCTTGGTTTAGTCTTGTAATTATTTGAGTTTCACATGGCATTCTCAACAACAGGCATGGTCTCAATGGGAAAGGGAATACACATGATATATAGCCTTTGTTTTTAAAAAGGATGTCATTTCTGTCTGACCTGCATAACATTGGGCAACAGCCGTTGGACATGTTTGCCCCCTATAAAGACAGGCTATGCTGTGGAGTTCTCGTCTACTGCTTGATTGGAGTGCCTTCCCAGTTAGTTTGACTTAAACGTCTTCATCTGGACAGAAACAGACATCTCTCTTGCCCTGTGAACATTTGCTGTTGGAACATGAGGATGTAGAAACTCCACTTGATGTCTCAGTGCTCTGTGTCCACATCAATGGCCTTTGCTAGCCACCAGTGTTTCTCTGTAGCAGTGCCTTCAGGACCATTCAATATCCTCCACCATCACCTCTTCCTTTTCCTCTTCCATGTCCTCTTCCATCTCCTCAATCTCATCTTCCATCTCCAGAAAAAAGTCAGTTTTGTTCTTGTATTGTTTGGTGGCACCATCTGACCTAAAGTGAACAGTGGATGGATATTTTGTCTGAAGACTGTTTAGAACTAGATCCATATGTCCAGATTGCCGCAGCATCTTGTCTTTTGGCCTCTGAAACTGTGCAAAAGGCTGCCCTTTCACCCTTGGTGTACTACATTCCTGTATGTAGATTTACCTGGTTGAGGACGTTCAGGATGGTCGCCTTCAGCTGAACGCTTCGAACTGAACTCTGTCATCACTCTGTTTATAATGCTGTGTGCGACGTCACTCTTTATTTAAACGTGGGGAGGGGCAACGGATTCACAGGGAGGGACTAACATGAAGTCTCATGTACGGCACATGCGCTATCATGAACGCGCGGGCGGCCCGGCTACCGAAAACAAAAAAAAGAGAAGCTCAGATTATAACACACACAGAGGGAGTGTGACTTCATAGCCAACAGTTGTTTGCCGCTATATTAATGTTCAAAATGTCAACATGGATTCCACCTTCCTCTTGGATGAGAACAGTGCTGTGGAGTTTGGCCCAGCCAAAGCCACTTATGTGGCGTGTGGCAGAGTCTACTGCTGCAAGTGCTTTTTTTAGGCATGAGCAGGTGCGAAGAAGGCAGGGCTCACTGGCTGGAGAGCAACAAATTAATTGAAAGCTGTCCTCCAGTTTGGTCGCCTTCACAACACCTGAGGATCTTAGAACCTCAAGCATCAAGCCTGCACTTTCATGATAATGACACAGACATGTTCTCCAATCAGATGCTTTTGGTGCTGTGATGTAGAAGGACCTAAAGGAAAAATAGCTGAGTTCAGCTCAGTTTTGAAATTATAGAATGTGATTCATCTATTTTCATTTACTTGACACAATTCAAATTAAGTAATGATTAAAAGCATTTTCAAAAAAGAAGAAGCACTTTATATTATGCACTATGAGACTACATAGCAGTTAATGCACTAAACAAAAGTGAATGTAACAAAGAGGTGACTACACTGTAATCACTAAGCAACTATAAGTCAATAACTATAGGTCAATAACTATACGTCAATGAAGGGGTTGTACATACAGGGTATGTAAATCTATGAATAAAAGCATGAAATAACATTAAAATATTCACTAACATCTGATTTTATTGCTACATAAAGAGTTAATTGGAGTACTTGACAACTCCGTCAGCTTAGAAGTCAACAATGTCAGACACAAAACCTGTGTTAACGTCTGACGGTGTTGACAAAATTGCATGTTTTTTCACCTCACACGTGATGAACACTGGAGCCATTTTGTTTTTTTCCTTCTTTGCCAGCTGCCTCGATAACCTAGCTAAAATATCTACATTTATTCCACAATTCTTAAATACGACTTTCAAAATAGGTAGAAGGAGTTGATAAGTTAAGGCTGTGACCACAGTTATAAATATTATTTGTTTAAAATACAAAACAATGTCAAACTTACCAGACTATCTGTCTTGCCTTTGCATTCTACATAAGCAGGAAGTGGAAAGGGGCACCTCAGGGTTTTAGCTGACCATGACATTTCCTAATTTATTCAGGATAAAGAAAAGTTCTGATGGTGTTGACAAAAACTGAAGACACAACTTCAATAGGCAAAATTGTATGGACATTTTTCTTTAAAATTATCTTCATGTATTGTTTTATATCTTATTGATTGTTCATTGATTTCATTTGATGTTTAGTTACTAATAAATTGTGTTTAAACACATTTTAAGCAGTTTAATATTATGACCTATTGCTGAGGACAGGCAAAGTTGCATGTACTTTTATCTACAGAGCATACATTTATGAAAATGTACCTGATATTTGAAAAAAATACATGCAAATAATGTCATGAATATACATAGATCCTTGAGATTTAGCTTTTCAAGTATTGTTATCATTATGAATTTCTTGATTTTTAACATAAATAACACTTTTCTATGTAGGACATGTTTTGTCCCTTATCTCAAGAATCAGGGACCTATAGATGACAGGGCTTTATTTAGAAAACAGACCTCTGGTGGGAACCCCGATCCAGTTGAGGTATCTGGTGAGCTTCTTGGAGATGTAGGTCTTGCCTCTGGCTGGTAACCCCACCATCACTATCATGGTGGGGGAGTTGGTGAACTGAGGCACTGATGCTGAAATCAGAAATATATATATATTTTTAAATAAACCAACATTGCAAATATTTATATTGCTCAGGTCTGTATACTAATAACATTTGAAAGAAAGAAAATGCAACATGTACATTGGCTTGCACCCTCGCTAAATAAATGAGTAAATAATTAAATAAATGAACTTGATATCTTGGCATCACCCAAATGTTGAGGTTTGGTAATCAGGCTGTGTGTGTGTGTGTGTGTGTGTGTGTGTGTGTGTGTGTGTGTGTGTGTGTGTGTGTGTGTGTGTGTGTGTGTGTGTGTGTGTTCCGCCAAGGTAATCTTCATTAAGATAAGAGTGCAGCCCCAATACGGTTCCAATGTCTCTAAACTACGATAGTACATCACATGACACAAGTGCATCCGTGTTTGGGGTTGGTAGCCTATCTCATATATCTCTAAATAAAGTATACAGGGCTCTACGCTGACTTATTCCCCTGCTGGCACTTTGCTCCTAAGTTTACATTTTTAGGGGCACAGTCCACAAAAGTAGGGGCACAACTACATAAAATTGGCGCAGACTAAAAATAGAGGGATTAATAAGAGTTTATTTCTCTTACTCTCTCTTTTACAATAAAGAACGGTTATATTTGGCTGCTGCCATTTCTATTTAAGTGATACATTAATAATAGATGTAAACAAAAATAAAGCATAACTCTCTGTACCAGTGCCCATCATCATTCTTAAACAGAACCGCAAGCATATCTGTGGTCCAGGAGCTTTTGGAGCTTGGTCTCCAATGGATGTTCGCTAGACATCCATTTTCCAACCAAGCTTATATTCTTAATGCGATTCTGTGCGCATTCTTGTTTGTGGCGGTACTGTAATGTTGTGAACAAAACCTGTTCCGGGTTTCACTCCGGTTGGAAGTGCGCTCCATTTCCATGGTTCCACGTACACACAGGGGAACAGGAGAAATGCATAGAAAGCCTAAGTCTCTCCCCCTCCCCATGGGACCTTATTTTGGAAAAAATATGTACGATAGTCACGGAGAGACAAATATTTTTTTTATCCAGTTTGGACTATGCCATGAATTACACATATTAATTCATAAAATAAGGCTATTTGCAAGTTAAGAAAGTCCAGTTTGTTGGAAGACAGTAAGTAAGAATCATTTAGTTTTGTGTGAAACCGCTCAGTGCACTACATCTCTCATCTCCCACAATATACGTCGCCAACACCATCTATCTATCTTACCTGATAGGTGAGTCAATCTATGAAAAAAAAGGGCTTAACCACAAAAAAATTGATACAAAAGGTTTTTCAATGGATTCTAGTAGTATTTGGTGTGCTGAATAACATACTAAAGGTATACCAAAATATACCTCCCAGAAAGCCCTCATTTCCAAGATGGCGGCCGAAATGGCGGCGGGGAGCTTGAAATGGCTATATCTCAAATTGAAAAAATGTTGCAAAGGAATTTTCAACTGATTCTGGTACCTCTGGACATGCTTACGAACATACTAAAAATCTAGGAAAATACACCTTCCGGAAAGGCTTCATTTTCAAGATGGCGTCCAAAATGGTGGCCGGCTAAGCTTAAAATGGCTATATATCTCAATAGAAAAAGATTATTCGAATGATTTTTCACTTGATTCTGGTACCTGCAAATATGCTTATGAACATACTAACAATCTAGGAAAATATACCTCCCAGAAAGGCTTCATTTTCATAATGGCATCCAAAATGGCGGCCGGGAGCTTAGAATGGCTATATCTCAAATGGAAAATGTTACAAAAGAATGTTTCAGCTGATTCTGGTACCTCTATACATTAAGAACGTGCGACAAATCTAGGTAAATATAACTGCTAGAAAGGCATCATTTTCAAAATGACTGCCTGTGAGCTTACATTGGTTAAATGGTTAAAATTGGTTACTATTCAAACTAGAAAGGTGGTGTTGGTGTTGAACAACATAAATGCCACACTTATTGTGGTCTTTATTCATCATCATCTTCAGGCTCCTCTGGAAGAAACTTGTTATGTGGATTGTCACATTCCTTAAGTTGACATGGTCCACAGACAGTAGTACAAGGTAGTCCATATTTTCTGCAAGAGCAGCGGAGTGTCTTGCAGGCACTGGTACAGTTACAATGAATGACCTTCAAGAGATTGTCTGGAGCAACATTCATTGTTGACATGAGTGGGACAAATCTATTGTCCTGCAGGCTCCACCCCCAGTTCAGGGCATCCGTACCATCTTCTGTTCCCATCCAGACCATGACCTGGTAGTATGCTCTACGACAGTGAAATTTGGTCGCAGATTCAGTTGGTGGCAGACGTTCAGGCATTACAGTTGATGAAGCTGAGACAACCTTCTTGCTGAAAATGTTATATCGCATTGCTGCAAGGGAATCTGTGCACTTTCCACCAAAGAGGACAGCCATTACTTGGCACCCAAGGTCATCGATCACCTCTGTGGTCTGGTTTGGGACAATGAATGCATTGGCACAAGATCGAAGGACAGGATCCCCTTTTACAAGCTTCTGGAAAGCAGTCTTTTTGCCAACCCCGAAGATCCGAGAAGTTGTGTCACAGCCAGTGAGAGCATGGATGAACATCAACTGAGAACACACATCATGTCCAAGTACTTCTTTTAAATGGTTTACGGCATACACTTTAAAACTGCCATCAGCTTTTGACTTGTCTGATCTGAAATAAACGCCCTTACTATCTCTCTGTGCATAGTGAAGTAGTAAGACAAGGAGATCTGTATCTTCTCCAATCAGCGTAGTGGTGTGAAGAAGAGATGATTCCACTGCGGCCCTTACGATGTCTACATCAGCATCTCCAATTGAATTGACCACAGTGCAACCCCTTTCTTTCAGTTCATCGCTTATCATTTGGATCAGCCTCTGTTTATTCAGATCTCTTGACAGGAACTCCTCCTTCTTACCTGAGAACTCTGTCTCAGCAGTGAAGTTGACAATGGGATGAATGGATGGCCCATCCCCATAGCCATCAAACACAATGGTTGTAGCTGAGCCATAATGTTGGATGGTGAAGTCTGCATATGACTGCACAATTTTACCATAGCTTTGTCCGTGCTTCCATGGTATTCGGTGAAGAAGTGAACCTCATGTCAAACATGTTAGAAGTTGCCAGGTCACTGATAACGGCAGATCGCGCAGGTTCTTGGCTTGGGCTATGGGGATGGGCCATCCATTAAAGACAACACACATCAAAGAAGAGGAAACAATATTCATCCCATTGTCAACTTCACTGCTGAGACAGAGTTCTCAGGTAAGAAGGAGGAGTTCCTGTCAAGAGATCTGAATAAACAGAGGCTGATCCAAATGATAAGCGATGAACTGAAAGAAAGGGGTTGCACTGTGGTCAATTCAATTGGAGATGCTGATGTAGACATCGTAAGGGCCGCAGTGGAATCATCTCTTCTTCACACCACTACGCTGATTGGAGAAGATACAGATCTCCTTGTCTTACTACTTCACTATGCACAGAGAGATAGTAAGGGTGTTTATTTCAGATCAGACAAGTCAAAAGCTGATGGCAGTTTTAAAGTGTATGCCATAAACCATTTAAAAGAAGTACTTGGACATGATGTGTGTTCTCAGTTGATGTTCATCCATGCTCTCACTGGCTGTGACACAACTTCTCGGATCTTCGGGGTTGGCAAAAAGACTGCTTTCCAGAAGCTTGTAAAAGGGGTTCCTGTCCTTCGATCTTGTGCCAATGCATTCATTGTCCCAAACCAGACCACAGAGGTGATCGATGACCTTGGGTGCCAAGTAATGGCTGTCCTCTTTGGTGGAAAGTGCACAGATTCCCTTGCAGCAATGCGATATAACATTTTCAGCAAGAAGGTTGTCTCAGCCTCATCAACTGTAACGCCTGAACGTCTGCCACCAACTGAATCTGCGACCAAATTTCACTGTCGTAGAGCATACTACCAGGTCATGGTCTGGATGGGAACAGAAGATGGTATGGATGCCCTGAACTGGGGGTGGAGCCTGCAGGACAATAGATTTGTCCCACTCATGTCAACAATGAATGTTGCTCCAGACAGTCTCTTGAAGGTCATTCATTGTAACTGTACCACTGCCTGCAAGACACTCCGCTGCTCTTGCAGAAAATATGGACTACCTTGTACTACTGTCTGTGGACCATGTCAACTTAAGGAATGTGACAATCCACATAACAAGTTTCTTCCAGAGGAGCCTGAAGATGATGATGAATAAAGACCACAATAAGTGTGGCATTTATGTTGTTCAACACCAACACCACCTTTCTAGTTTGAATAGTAACCAATTTTAACCATTTAACCAATGTAAGCTCACAGGCAGTCATTTTGAAAATGATGCCTTTCTAGCAGTTATATTTACCTAGATTTGTCGCACGTTCTTAATGTATAGAGGTATCAGAATCAGTTGAAACATTCTTTTGTAACATTTTCCATTTGAGATATAGCCATTCTAAGCTCCCGGCCGCCATTTTGGACGCCATTATGAAAATGAAGCCTTTCTGGGAGGTATATTTTCCTAGATTGTTAGTATGTTCATAAGCATATTTGCAGGTACCAGAATCAAGTGAAAAATCATTCGAATAATCTTTTTCTATTGAGATATACACTCACCGGCCACTTTATTAGGTACACCTGTCCAACTGCTCATTAACGCAAATTTATAATCAGCCAATCACATGGCAGCAACTCAATGCATTTAGGCATGTAGACATGGTCAGGACGATCTGCTGCAGTTCAAACCGAGCATCAGAATGGGGAAGAAAGGTGATTTAAGTGACTTTGAACGTGGCATGGTTGTTGGTGCCAGACGGGCTGGTCTGAGTATTTCAGAGACTGCTGATCTACTGGGATTTTCACGCACAACCATCTCTAGGGTTTACAGAGAATGGTCCGAAAAAGAGAAAATATCCAGTGAGCGGCAGTTCTGTGGGCGCAAATGCCTTGTTGATGCTAGAGGTCAGAGGAGAATGGCCAGACTGGTTCGAGCTGATAGAAAGGCAACTGTAACTCAAATAACCACTCGTTACAACAGAGGTATGCAGAAGAGCATCTCTGAACGCACAACACGTCGAACCTTGAGGCGGATGGGCTACAGCAGCAGAAGACCACACCGGGTGCCACTCCTGTCAGCTAAGAACAGGAAACTGAGGCTGCAATTCGCACAGGCTCACCAAAATTGGACAATCGAAGATTGGAAAAACGTTGCCTGGTCTGATGAGTCTCGATTTCTGCTGCGACATTCGGATGGTAGGGTCAAAATTTGGCGTCAACAATATGAAAGCATGGATCCATCCTGCCTTGTATCAACGGTTCAGGCTGGTGGTGGTGGTGTAATGGTGTGGGGGATATTTTCCTGGCACACTTTGGGCTTATTAGTACCAATTGAGCATCGTGTCAAAGCCACAGACTACCTGAGTATTGTTGCTGACCATGTCCATCCCTTTATGACCACAGTGTACCCATCTTCTGATGGCTACTTCCAGCAGGATAACGCGCCATGTCATAAAGCGCAAAATCATCTCAGACTGGTTTCTTGAACATGACAATGAGTTCACTGTACTCAAATGGCCTCCACAGTCACCAGATCTCAATCCAATAGAGCACCTTTGGGATGTGGTGGAACGGGAGATTCACATCATGGATGTGCAGCCGACAAATCTGCAGCAACTGCGTGATGCTATCATGTCAATATGGACCAAACTCTCTGAGGAATGTTTCCAGTACCTTGTTGAATCTGTGCCACGAAGGATTAAGGCAGTTCTGAAGGCAAAAGGGGGTCCAACCCGGTACTAGCAAGGTGTACCTAATAAAGTGGCCGGTGAGTGTATAGCCATTTTAAGCTTGGCCGGCCACCATTTTGGACGCCATCAGGCCTGGTTCCAGAACAAAATGCCTTGGGGTGCATCTGAGATTACAGGGGGTGCACCAGTAGGCTACTATAGAAGTGGTGGGGACCAGTACGCGATTGTCGACGGGGGGGGTGGGGGGTGGATTTTCTCCCTCCTTTTTTCAATTGAGGGTGCAAAAAAATTTTTTGGGGGTGCAATGCATGCTTATGCACCCCCGTAGAACCGGGCCTGGACGCCATCTTGAAAATGAAGCCTTTCCGGAAGGTGTATTTTCCTAGATGTTTAGTATGTTCATAAGCATGTCCAGAGGTACCAGAATCAGTTGAAAATTCCTTTGCAACATTTTTTCAATTTGAGATATAGCCATTTCAAGCTCCCCGCCGCCATTTCGGCCGCCATCTTGGAAATGAGGGCTTTCTGGGAGGTATATTTTGGTATACTTTTAGTATGTTATTCAGCACACCAAATACTACTAGAATCCATTGAAAAACCTTTTGTATCAATTTTTGGGGGGTTAAGCCCTTTTTTTCATAGATTGACTCACCTATGATGTGTTTTATCCAGCAACTCCTGGTCCTTTTATCAGCCAGGAAGCAAAAGAAAGAGCAAGACCCTTTAGTATATTGTAAGGCTGATCTGTTATTCAGATCAGGGATCGATTGCTCGAGGAAGTTGTGGCTGTGCTCGATTACTGATGCCTGTCGGTTCCTTGTGTTAGCTAATAAAGATTAGGAGTTTGATAACAAAGAGATCAGATCAGATTTTTATTTACAAAGCTATATAAGCCTAAAATACTGATATAAAACATGGTGTCAGAAGTCGAGAATTCTTCACTGGAGTTGCGAGATGATGTCTACGTTGAAAACTTTTGACTTGTGAAGAAAACCTGTTTGGTCTGAGTGTCGAGTGAAAAACAAGGATGGAACAGCTCAAGCCACCCGCACCGCTCATAGGTAATTTGAGCGAGAACTGACGAAGGTGGGAACGCTTCCAGCTATATATGACGCTATCGGCACTAATGAAAAAGACGAAACAGTGAAAATCGCCATTAAGCTTCACACAATTGGAGATGAGGCTTTATAGGTACATAACACACTAGATGGAAAATAAAACAATGAAAGATATAATGGATGCATTCAGAAGATATTGCAGCCCAAACATTTTTTTGTCTTTGACCATCACCAGTTCTGGTCTCACTCCATGGCAGGAGTAAGAGTTGATAAGTTTGTTACAGAGCTGCGCCAGAAGTGCAAAAAATGTGAGTTTGGACTTGGTGAAAATTAAATGATCAGAGATAAATTAGTGCTTAGCTTACCTGATGATTATATGAAAGAGAAACTGTTAAGAGAGACAAATTCAACTCTGGACAAGGCAGTTGATATTTGCAGAGCTGCAGAAGCTGCTAAGCCTCAAATGCAAATGCAATGGAGCAAGAAGCACCAGTGCAGGCACTAAGCAGAACAGCTTACTCAGAGAAGGGGAGAGCAAACATGTGCATATGCATGTAGAAAGTGTGGAGCTATACACCAGCCGTGCCAGTGTCCGGCCTTTGGAGCCTCATGCCATAAGTGCAGCATAATTAATTTGCAAAAATGTGTGGAACATCAAATTAAATGGAGTCCCTCTAAATAGGCACAGTGTCCTGTACTGGAGTAAAGGGAATTACACGACAAATCGTGGTACACCACAGTCAACATAAGAGACACCCCAGTTAGATTTAAGCTGGACACAGGTGCGGATGCGAATTCATGTGCTGCCATGGATCATCTTTCAGAAGATACCGGGTCCCAGCTACAGCTACAGCCCACACCCATAGTTCTCATCCTATGGAGGGGCGCGTCTGAAATCTAAAGGAACTGTGACTCTGACATGTGAGACGTTGAATGCAAAAGCAAAGCTCCAGTTCTTTGTCACCGTCTTCTACCCAAATATTAGGCAGAGAAGCATGCAAGGAACTGCGGCTAGTGAAGAGAATGGAGACACTTGCAGTGAAAGCTCCGGCCACCAAAGAGGAGTTGGTAGAAAGTTACCCAGCTGTCCATCATATTCAGATAGACCGGAGTGTGGTCCCATGGGTGCAGGAAAATTCCCATTGCCGTCATAGGGTGAATTGAAAATTACCCTGAGACGAAGCTAGGGACTAAAGACGTCACAGCATCCGTGACTAAGCCAACTGAGAAGTACATACTGAGGTGAATAGCCTGGTCGTCACCGAGAAGAAAACTTGATCACTGAGGGTGTGCTTGGATCCTTGTGATCTAAATTAGGCTATTAAGAGGCATCATTACTCAATACCGACCCCAGAAGAAGTCCAATGCAACCTGTCTGGGAATCCATTTTCACCATCCTGGATGAGAAAGATGGGTATTGGTAAGTGAAACTGGATAAGCCATCGTCTGAGTTATGCATGTTCAATACACAGTGGGGATGATTCCATTTTAAGAGACTTCCTTTTGGCATCAAGTCTGCCCATAAGGTTTTTTAACAAAAAAAACAGGAGACATTTGGAGACATTGAAGGTGTACACATCGCAGACGATATAATAATCACCACTTCATCTGATGAGCATTATGCAATCCTTCAAAAGGTCATGGAGACAGCACAAAGGGCCAACGTCAATTTTAACAAAGACAAAGTCCAGTACAATGTCAACAAAGTCAGATATATTGGCCACGTCATCACACCTGAAGGAGTAAAGTCTGACGACAAAGAGGTAAAAGCCGGTAGTCTTGTGTCTTATCCTCCGACAACCGGAGGATAAGAAAGGGCTACAGAGGCTACTGGGCATGACCAGATATCTTGCCCATTATTTTGAAAATGAAGCCACAGTGACAGCCGGCTGAGCCTGTCAGACAGCTGCTGATGAAGGATGCTGAATGAGTGAGTCAAGAGCATGGTGTTGCTCTAGACAAGCTCAAGTCAGCCCTCACGCAAGCCAGTACTGAGGTTCTACAATCTGGCCAAGCCTCTCACCATACAGGCAGACGCATCAAAACATGGACTGGGTCTCCTTCAGGAAGGAAGGCTGCAATCGTACGCCTCTTGAGCACTCACAGAATCAGAGCAAAATGATGCTCATATTGTTAATGGTAATACGGTGACTGTCCAATTTGATCATAAACCCTTTGAAGCAATTTTCAAGAAACCCTTGAGCAAAGCCCCAGCGAGACTGCAGTGCATGTTACCACAGCTACAACACTATGACCTGAAAATAACATACACACCAGACAAGAACATGCACATTGCCGACACTGAACAGGCTGAAGAAAAAAAAGAGAACCTGTTTGAGGACAAAATGGTGTCCACAACGGAGGACACAGCCGTGTTGGACCCTGATATGTTCAAAATGCTCAAGGAAGCCACTGCAGCCAACAAAGTGCTACAAACAGCGCTCATTATGCACCAGAATGGATGGTCTAAAAGGCGACGCAGGGTTGGCACCACCCTCTACCAGTGCTGGCCACAGCTTCAGCATCAAGAATGGAGTGCCGATGACAGGCGACAGGATTGTGATTCATCAAAGTGTACGAGAAATAATGCTGGACACTATACCTCGCACATCAAGGTGTCCAGAGGACAAAAGATCAAGCCAGAAAAGTGATGTACTATAATGACACAGGACATCAAACGCACGGTGGACAAATTTGCTCCATGTCACAAACTTCAACCACAGAATCAGAAAGACAACTTGGAGGCCGGAAATTCCGACTTCCTACTAGGAAAAATCAAATGAAACGGCACGTCAACTCGGAGTTCCCAGTCGGAAAATTATATATATGTGTGTATATATATGTGTGTATATATATGTGTGTATATATATATATATATATATATATATATATATATATATATATAACATAATACAAATATGTTTTTTTATGATTGGTCATATGCTTCTAACAGGCATCCGTTGATACAGATTGAAGCAAACATGAGAAAGAAAGTAGGCAGCATTTGTGTTTGTGGCTTTGTGACTTTTGATGACAGCCCCTGACAAAGTAAGTGACAAACTGTACAGTGAGCACAGCACAAAGTGTAATAACACAGCTAGCTGGTAAGCTTAACCCCTCAAGCAACTGTGTGGTGTTTCCATACAAGGGGACACACATGCCCACCCCCCCCCCCCCCCCCCCCCCCCCCCCCCCCGGCAGTATGAATGGGGTCTGCAGGATCGGCAGGACTGCTCACGGGACCATGTCATTGACAGACCAGCGACCCAGCTAGGTCTAGGTCTAGCCCTAGGTCTAATCCCCTGTCCCACGTCTTTCCCTCTGCTTGCCTGCTTCCTGAACACAAACTGACAAGAGCAATTCAATTGTCCGTTTTGTTGTCACAGTGAGAGGGAATATCAACTATGAGGCTGAAAGTTTGACTTGAAACAGAAGCACGGTGGCTAAAAAGTCGATGCTCGCAGAGACTATATCGCTACTCGGATCAACTGAATGTGACTCAGACGCTTGACTTTTTCGGTTTCACTCACATCCCCTTCTGCGGTTCAAGCTGCTGCCCATCCACGGCACCCAGATCTTCAGCAGCGGTGTCTGCGTGAGCTCCTTCTGCTCTGCGGGACCGCCGACGGTGAGGGACACCAGGCCATGGCGGCAGCCGCCGTCCGCCTCCATGCGTGCAGCAGAGCGGATGGGAACGAGGCGGACACACACACGGTGTGTCTGTCTGTCTGTCCTGTCTGTCTGTCCTGTCTGTGTGCATCACCGGTGCGTCCCTCAACTCTATGTAGGTCAGCTGATCGTTGCCAAGGAGAAGAACTGGAGGGAGGGGGGGGGGATTGTTTTCACGCTGCTTATCTGTCTGTCTGTTTCACGGCCCAAAGCTGCTCATGTCAGGCGGAAACAACCCGACTCGCTGCTTTGCGTTTGCTCGGCTGACCGTGATGGCAGGCGAAGTGTCGGGAAGTTAGGAAAACAGTAGAAAGCCGTTGGAGCGGAAACTGAACATGACGTGAATTCAAACTGCACCGCTGTGAGTTGAGCGGTAGTTTCAAAGGCAACACCAAAAAAACCTGCATGTTCTTACCACGTTTTACCACCAGGGGTCGCCAGTGAGTTTTCACAATTCCTAAAACTATTAGATCGGATTTGCTATTGAGTAGTTTTTATTATCCGCATGCGGCAATTTGTTTGTTAACTTATATTTAATTTAATTTATTCTGTAAACAGTGTCTGTTATTATTATTCGTTCTAGCCCTGTTCTATGGATGATGGATGATGTACAGTGCAGCGTCTACAGTTGGCCCATGTTCAAAGCAAATGGTTAATAAATCTTGGACAGTGTTGGTGCTAGTCACTAATGGCCAGTGTTTCTGTTTTGGTGCTGAGCTTCACTGTTGAGGAAACGAAACATACCCCACTGCTGGGGAGTTGCCCCCCCAAGAATTCAGCCTGCCCTCCTATAACGAGCTATGGGAATATAAGACTCCCACCCCCCTTATCTTCTTGTGATATGTGATACAAAGATGGAAATAGTACTAGTACAGAGGAATATAAACCTCTTTAGTATGTCTGTTTTTTTCAAAAACTCTCAAACAACACTCCAGTCTACATCAGCGTCCAACATGTTCGATATTTGATCAAGTGTAAACATCTGCCACGTGTCTGTGTCTGCCTGATTGAATGAGGTCAGCTGCGGCTAGACCATGACCAACTGCATATGCCTATCATTATATCCACCAAATGTCTTTTTACTGCGTATATATCTCATCTCATGTATTGCATTAGTATCTTCCATGAGTCCAATGGTAAACCACCTCTGTGAGAGAGCAGTTGGGTCCTACTGTATGTTCCCCAGACGTAGAGCATGGTAGGGGGGGGGGGCTCACCTGTGCTGTCACACCTGCGGCGCCGAACGTGGTCCATCTGGGGTGACTCCATCATCCCTGTCTCCCTCCAAGTGTGCCTCTAGAGCCGTGGGTCTGATAAAGGTGGTGGTGGTGGTGGTGGACATCAGAGGGAGGCTAGCTCACGGTGTACACTGCTACAATGTTCCTCAACATCCCCCCTGTTTCTGCCGTTGCCCCCTTTGCTCAGACATATGATAGCAGAGCAGGCTGGGTCTGTCCTTTAGTGTTTGCCAGGGCCCGGGTTCACAACATACACACACACACACACACACACACACACACACACACACACACACACACACACACACACACACACACACACACACACAGGCACACGTTGAGGAAACAGCAGGGCATGAAGAGGGAGAGTCTCATAACAAGAACAAATGTCGTGGTGGGGGGGGGCTGGCATATGTAACATTCTTTGGTCCCACCATGCACACACACGTGTGTGCAATGTAAATGAATGGCTAACAGACCATATCCCTTGTGTATGTGTGTGTGTGTGTGTGTGTGTGTGTGTGTGTGTGTGTGTGTGTGTGTGTGCCGTTGTGTGTTTGTTTGTTTTGGTAAGTGTTATTGCGGTGCTGAAGGGCCTTGCAGAAATTTTGATAACTGCAAATGGTACATGACAACATACACACAAATCAAATCTTTAACTTAAACTAAAAAACAGCCTCACACATGATAGCTGTGGTACAGAGACCCCCCCCCAGGATGTCCAATTGGATTTATTTTTTTTAATAAAAAAGAAGGAAAGTTCAGTGATTGTTTTTTATTATTGGCTTTGGTTTTGGCCCCATTATGGCAATTATTACATTGCTTAATGTATATTTATACTGCAAGGGATGGCTAAAACATCACTAATGAACCTATACAAGTTAAGCCACATGTGCCTTATGATGGCCAAATCAGGCCCTCGGCTAAATTCTATCCGGCCCGTAAAAAAATGCATCAGAGAAACATATTAAATGCAGTCAAATACTACAGAGATGGTTTTTAGGCGAGTTTTAAACGTGTCAACAGTGGGGGCATTTCAGTTGGTGAGGGGGAGCCTGTTACAGAGCCTGGGCTGCCGTTACAAAAGCGTGATCACCCTTGCCTTGTAGGTTGATGATCTGAGAGACCTGGAGGACACTTGGTGATGTAGGAGATCAGAACTATAAAAGGGAGCTAACCCATTGAGTGCCTTAAAAATACTGCCTTAAACAGTAAAACCTTAAAATCAATATGTTGTCGGACTGGCAACCAGTTAAGAGTGGCCAAGAGATGTTCTCTTTTTCTGGAGCCAGTGAGAAGCCTAGCAGCAGTCATCTGCTGGCTGCAGACAGGATAGAGAGGACTGACTGATGCTGGTGTAAAGGGAGTTGCAGAAATCTAAATGCGTGTCTGACTTTCTCTAAGTCATGGAAAGAGAAATGGTTTGATTCTGGCTATTGTTCTAAGATAGTGAAAGCTTGATTTTATGACATCATTTATTTGTTTATTAAAGTTGAGGTCTGTATCAAAAAATACCCCAAGATTTTTGGCAAAAGGGTTGACAGGCAGACAGCTGGTTGAGGTTGTTGGTTAAAGTTGTGACAGAGAGCGGAGGGCCAAATATGAACAATTCGAATTTGCTGTAATTAAGTTAAAGGAAGTTGTTAGCCAACCAACATCCAGCCAATCATTACGCTCTCTCGCGTCACCAGGCTCTCTCTGCGGAGAAGAGCCTGGGCCCTCATTTATCATGTGCGTACTCTGACCATGCGTACGCATAGCAAGCGGTAGAGTGAATAGAAAAATACCAGAAAGAAATTACAAAATGCTTTTAACTAACTTATACAAATGCAATTTCCCCCCGGAAAGAAACATGATTTTTAATGATGCAATTGATGTAGCCCTACACCTAAAGTAGGCCTACACAATAATTGTATTATTGTGATTAAGATTCAATATAAGATAATTCGACTATGCTGCATATTACTAACTGAAGTCATGTAATGAAACTCTAACTATAAAATTAGGGCAGCTGTAGGGCGTAGGTTTGGTCTGAGCTTTGGTGGGGACACTACTACAGGGGTGATAGTAAAAAAAAAAAAAAAAAAAAGGGGGGGGGGGGTCCGTGTACGAAGTATAATTCATTTACAGTTGTTCACGTTGTATAATGAAAAAGGCCAGTTTCAGGGGTATTGCCTAATTTCATTGTCCGAGACGTGCAATGCAATTCAGCGCGCCAAAGCGTCAGCTTGTTCCATTATCCAAGTTGTACAATGAAAATTGAACAAGGAAGTCGAGAGCCGGAAACAGAGACAGCTCGCCTTCAAAGTAGCCTAAAGCTCGCCTTATAAGTAAAAGACGTGCGTTTTGAAGCGTGAATTTAATTTAAGGAGCGCTAAACTAAATAAATAAACAAATAGCCTCAATCAGGGGTCTTCAACGTTTTCCAGGCCAAGGACCCCCAAACTGATAGAGAGATGGAGCGGGGACCCCCTACTTATGTTGTGTAAAATTGAGTTTTATATTAAACTGGTCGTGCCATACATAAATGTACCTTGTTATTGTGCATTCAATACTAAGATATTGAAATAATACACAGGTTCATATATTCATGTGCAAGGTACAGTGAGTAGGGTGGCCATGCCACTGCCATTCATAAACATAATGTAGCGTCCGCCAGGACGCGTTGGAAAGACGACGCAGTGTTGTTCAGCAAACAACATTTATTGCTGCAACAGAACAGGTTACTGTCGGCAGTAACCACGCCAAAACAACTCCAACATAAAGTTAGCCGTAACTCTCTCGTTCCTCGCGCTCAACCCAGGCTCTGGACGTGCTGCGATGATAGCTCAGTTCACAACGACAAAACACACAGATCACTTTGGTCTTGTCAATGGAACCATCCACTCAAAACGTAACGTCTACTACTCTTAAACAAGTGTGTGCGGCGTGCCTGTTTTGTTTCCGCTCTAGATCCGTATGGGGTCAGAACAGTCTCATTAATAATGAATGCACAGAGAAGGATTCACAAATGTATTTTGTGATTTATATATAAATTACTCTCTTCTCACAAATACATTTCAATGCACACACAAATGGATTTCGGCATGTATAAATGTAAAATAAATCCATAAACAAAAATAAGTTTCACAAGCACATTTCTGATCCACACACAAATGTATCTTGTTTTAAATAAATGTAATATAAATCCATAAATATATTAATTACATATTTTCTTCAAAAATGTATTTGAATGTTGTTACATTTATATACAAACTGTTAAACTTGAATTTACAAGACGTTTTTCATTTGTGAACTTGTTTGCATTTGTGTGTGAACTGGCCTGTATTTATATGTGGATTTTTGAGACTCCCCTGACACGGCTGGATTCACAGATGCATTTTTTTCACCAAGGAACTCTCTGTAGCCAATCAGATGCCTCCTTAGTTTTCAGCCAATCACATGACTACAATCCCACGAGGGGTACCTCAGCATGGCCAGCGCACAGCATTTTCTCTGCGCATTTTGCGTTACTTTTCGGTAAATAAAAAAGAGTTATCGGACTTCACTGGTAACTGTGCGTTCACATCAGAAGCGAATTGCGCTGCAAAGACGCTTTGGTCGCTCATAAAGATTCGCTGCGAATATTTCTGTTTGCTTTTGTCGCTCAAGACGCTCATGACGTACAATTCAATTTTGCAGACGCATTTAAAGGAGCCGTATGCTTACAGACAGCCATATCAAAGAGTGAACTCCATACACTTTGGCCATATTGCAGAGACGGTTTTGCTTGTTGGATAAACGATAGTCGCACATCCATCGTAACTACGCCGTGAAGGTGAACCCTCCCGGACTCCGCTATTAACATGAACCGCTCTGCCGGAGGAGCCGCACATCCACACGCACCGGACACCACAATACAAACAAACATGCTTTCCATTTGCTTGCTTTTAAATAAAGTTGTGTGCAGTTATACGGTAAATACGATTATTGAAAGTGTTCATGTCTCCTTCCTGGTCCAGAACCGCTTGGTCCATGCCGTTAATAGGCGGCCCGCTTCGTGCGTGTGCTT
Organism: Merluccius polli; assembly: GCA_030340625.1. Taxonomy (NCBI): domain Eukaryota; kingdom Metazoa; phylum Chordata; class Actinopteri; order Gadiformes; family Merlucciidae; genus Merluccius; species Merluccius polli. Next base: position 690,594 of record JAOPHQ010002558.1, on the reverse strand, counting down.
GTAAAAATGATATTTAAGCTGATTATTACGGTATTGTATTGGATCGTACAACACCGGGTGCCCAGCCACAGCCGCGATTAACTTTTCAGTCGACATTTTGATGTACAGTAGGAACCAAAAAAGTACAGTAGGAACCAAATTGCCGGTGTTCCCTGGGACCCACGCAATCGATCGCTTCTGATGTGAACGCACAGAGTTCAGCCATGGCGTCTGGTAATGGCAATCCCGATTCAAGTGTTACTTAAATCGTGATTGCCATTCCCAGACGCCATGTTGAGGCTGAACTCAAGTGGAAGAAAGGTCAAGTCCGGATCTTTCTTTTTTATATTTTACCGAAAAGTAACGCAAAATGCGCAGAGAAAATGCTGTGCTCTGGCCATGGTGAGGTACCCCTCGTTGGACTGCAGTCATGTGATTGGCTGAAAACTAAGGCGGCATCTGATTGGCTACAGAAAGTTCCTTGTTGAAAAAAATGCATTTGTGAATCCAGCCGTGTCAGGGGAGTCTCAAAAATCCACATATAAATACAGACCAGTTCACACACAAATGCAAACAAGTTCACAAATGAAAAGCGTCTTGTAAATTCAAGTTTAACAGTTTGTATATAAATGTAACAACATCCAAATACATTTTTGATGAAAATTGCAAATATTCTTTTAATTCATATATTTATGGATTTATATTACATTTATTTTAAACAAGACACATTTGTGTGTGGATCAGAAATGTGCTTGTGAAACTTATTTTTGTTTATGGATTTATTTTACATTTATACATGCCGAAATCCATTTGTGTGTGCATTGAAATGTATTTGTGAGAAGAGAGTAATTTATATAGGCTCCTATAAATCACAAAATACATTTGTGAATCCTTCTCTGTGCATTCATTATTAATGAGACTGTTCTGACCCCATAGATCCGGTGTGGTGTTGTAGTTTTTGACGGAATGAGGGCTGTGTGAGTGCGCGTGCGTGTGTGTGTGCGTGCGTGCGTGTGTGTGTGTGTGTGTGAGCGAGCCTGGGTTGAGCGCGAGGAACATTAGGAGAGAGTTACGGCTAACTTTATGTTGGAGTTGTTTTGGCGTGGTTACGGCCGACAGTAACCTGTTCTGTTGCAGCAATAAATGTTGTTTGCTGAACACCACTGCGTCGTCTTTCCAACGCGTCCTGGCGGACGCTACATATGTTTATGAATGGCAGTGGCATGGCCACCCTAATCACTGTACCTTGCACATGAATATATGAACCTGTGTATTATTTCAATATCTTAGTATTGAATGCACAATAACAAGGTACATTTATACATGGCACTATAGGACCAGTTTAATATAAAACACAATTTTACACAACATAAGTAGGGGTTCCCGCTCCATCTCTCTATCAGTTTGGGGGTCCTTGGCCTGGAAAACGTTGAAGACCCCTGATTGAGGCTATTTGTTTATTTATTTAGTTTAGCGCTCCTTAAATTAAATTCACGCTTCAAAACGCACGACTTTTACTTATAAGGCGAGCTTTACTTTGAAGGCGAGCTGTCTCTGTTTCCGGCTCTCGACTTCCTTGTTCAATTTTCATTGTACAACTTGGATAATGGAACAAGCTGACGCTTTGGCGCGCTGAATTGCATTGCACGTCTCGGACAATGAAATTAGGCAATACCCCCGAAACTGGCCTTTTTCATTATACAACGTGAACAACTGTACATGAATTATACTTCGTACACGGACCGGGGGGGGGGGGGGTTAACCCTACCCCCTAAGCCAAGATATAACAACGTAATTATCTGGCAATTCTGATTACTTTTTTTGGATATAAATGGACATTATTCACACATGACATGCACAAACCCAATACAAGCCTATATCACAGTGGCATCTTTATGTAAAGCACCAGAGCTCTTGGGGCCCTGAGCCTGGTAGGCTTGTTCAGAAATTCATCCCTGCTTTTAACTAGTCACTTAGCATACGTATTGCTTGTATAGCATAGGCTACTGAGACTACGGATACTACAGCTCTACCAAGAAAGGTCAGTCGGTGGCAATATAATACTCAAAAGTAACTAGGAATTGATTAGTAGCCTTACCATTGACTAAAGGGCATGAACAAGGAGACATCCATTTTTTATTAAAGGCCATGGTGCAGGTTTAATTTTCTAATGAATTTGCGCATTTGCTTGTTGGTAATACACATTTAAACTGTTATTCATTGTATTTGATGTTGTTGGGTATCACAAAACGTAATATAATACAAAAAAGTTGGTTTTTAGCCGTCTTTAGCCATTTTAGCAGTTCGCGATTGATTCTCATTTCCCCCACAATGCATTGCATGACGTCACATGAGTGAGACGACAGACCAAAGCCCGCCGTGAGACCATTGAGAGAGACGAGTAGAGAAAGACTAGTAAGAGATTGTTCAGCAGATTATACAGATAAATACATATATATAGCCTAGATAGAGAGATAGATAGATAGACAGTTAGATAGACAGCATAGAACGATAGATAAATAGATACATAGAGTGAGATAGCCAGATAGCATAGCATAGACAGATAGCGTAGATAGCTAGATAGATACACCCTCGAACCGGTATAATGCCGGGCTACTGTGCTTGTGCCGGTTGTAAACTGGACACAGCTCCATGGCTTCCCGAAGGACAAGGCAACCCTTCGACAGTGGGTCCACTTTGTTAGGCGGGCACATTTTTCAATGACCTCCGTCACCGCCAATACCAAGATTTGCAGCGCGCATTTCAAGGAGGACTACGACGAAGGGGATGCCAGAATGGTATCACTCGGGTTGAAGACCAAGAGGCGAAGCTGATTCCGACCACTGTGCCGTCTGCACAGCACCTCTCTGCCTGCCGCTACCACACCGAGAGATGCTACGGTAAGCCTCATGGTAATGCATGTAATGTTTATCTGCGCGTTAGCTAACCCTGTGCATACTGCATACTGTGTTCCCTTTGACACCGCCTCCACTACAGTCATGATCAGTCTGAGATTAGAAAAGCACATTTCGTGATTCATGAATATGAGCCAAAACTAAATTGTCCTGAAGTAAATGTCCAAAAGCTTGTCGTATCTAACTAGAAAGCACCATGGCTAGTGTTTGTTTGGATTACTGGTGATCGTCAAGCGGCTTTCACAACAGCGCGTGTGTGTTTGACTGTTACGGTTCTCTTTCATATGTATTAAACGTGACTGTGTCGCTGACCCTTTTGAATTTGTTTGCGCAAGATGTTGATCGATGCTGCACAGCAGGAGACCGCGGACAGTGTCGATGTGAATGACCCCTTGCCCTCCACTTGCGACACTGGGACACAGTGCAATGTGAACCCCGTGGAAGGTCTCACGGTAAATGTTGGGTATTTTGGGTGGTCGATATGCTGTCTAAAACATACTTTCCAAAATCTATGCATACAGGACATTTCCATACACATTGATGAAATTAATACATAGCCTACATCAAAACATAACCACGTAGATTTGCCATGATTGTCATATGTTTGGGTATGTTTACTACCTCTGCCACAGCTGTGCAGGTGAACCTGAAGCCCAAGATGGTCAGTGTGGGGACACAGACCCAAACTTCCCCCCCCTCACTAGTCCTGAACAGACCGATGATGAAGATGATCCGTCTGTCATCAGCGATTCATCGTGGGTGCCTGGAGGACATATGTCTGAGGATGAGGAGGAATTGTGTGAGGAGGAGCCATCTCACACCTGTGACCCCCACCAAAAGTGAGATAATTTAAAACCAACATAGACCAACTTTGCATTTTCCTTTTTGTGTATCTGGTAGAATTGAATTCCCCCCCCCCCCCCCTCTCTCTTTTTTGTTGTAGTGGCATTGACAAATTCATTGTTTGCCAAGAGGTGCTCATGAGCCTGTTTGCCCTCTGTCCGGCCTGTTGTGAGAAGTCGGATAGTAGGTTTTGTATACACAGCAGGCCATATCTGATTAGAAAATCAGAATATCTAATTAAAATTTGATAGCCCTGACTGTCTGCCCACATTCAAATTTGTCTTGCCAGTTAATTTACAATGTATTTACCAGGCTTTAGGCTGTGGGTTTATGATGCCATCATATTTGAGTGTTATACACTACTGGTCATGTGTGTTTCATTGAAAACATTTGACCAGTAATGTACCGTACTTACTCAAAATTGAAACCTGATATACTGTTGATTACTCTTTTTTTTCTTTTTCTTTTTTACATATCTAGGTCTGTGCATCATGTGGCTACCAACGTTTCTGGCAAAACCAGCCAATGCTCCACAGGAACATGGTGTCTCGTATTTCGGATCCCACAATGTGCTCCAATGCTCACATATCCCAACCAATACATTTAAACATTTATCATTCATAGAGTTACATTTATGCAAAATACCAATTAATTATGGGTGTGATAAATGCCCACAAAGTTGAAAGTTTAACTAGATACAAGACAGATTGTACTTGACAGTATGGATATGATCTACATCCAAGTCCAAAGCTGTTATATAAACTGAATTTAGAATTCAAGTTTAGGCATTGTACAGATTCAAACAGACATTAATTGTTATTGCGATACATAGTCTCCCTAGAAATATTTTACAGCATAAAACTGGCTAATGCAGAACCAGCAGTTAGCTAGCAACGGCTTGGTGGTGGTTTTCTGCATGCTGCATGTTATGTTTTCTCTTTGTGTGCTGTTTATTGCTTTGTTTTTTTTACTTAGTTGTTGGTGGTGGGACTTTGCTGCTCTTGTGCCTGTCTTGTGTCACTGTACCCCATGTGGTTTTGCAAGGGGTTCTGCATGCTGCATGTCTGCCTGCTGCTCATTGTGTGTGCTGTGGTTTTATTTCTTTTGTTTGTATGAAATGTCTTTTATATAATTCAACATAGCTTACCAATCATTGTACCTGGTAGTGCCTTGTCTACGGGTCCTTTTCGGATTCTGATTTTCGCACAAGATTACAATCAAGGAAATGTTGCAAAATGCTCCCTTTACATCTCCATTTGACACTTTTCCCCATAATTCCTTGTAGTATTAGTAGGAAAGGGAGTAAGGAATGATAACCCGAAAAGGACCTCTGTGTGTGCTTTTGTCTTGGGTCTTGCTCTGTGTGCTTTTGATATCACTGCATGTATGTATTCATGCATATTAGTGTGTGTGTGAGAGAGAGAGAGCTGACCCTCGGGTAAGACCACACTATTACATGTTGACCACACTTAAATACATGTTGATCTTTTTTGTGCCTAACCATTTTTTGAGATTTGTTTACTTTATCAGGAACTTTCCAACCTGTCTCTTTGTTCAGTAATATACTTGGGATAAACTAATAAACTGTTTTCATTGGAATTTACGTGTTCTGTGTATTTTATCACATTTTAAGGGCCGTTGAGCGATCACAACAGAACAAGCATGACAATTCTTGAACTGAAAAATACTTGATTTTATTCATGTGCCAATATGGTTTTTATTCATTGTCATCCAAACAAGGCCATTGAAAGCCATGATAGGTCTCATCACCACTCTGAAATTGTAGCCTGATGGTTGAAACCAGACAGGAGGGTAGAGGCTTCCTTCTATGAACACCGAGAACACCATAAGCCCAGCGTATAGCCTGCCTGTACGCTGTGTACCGGTATTGCCTATAGGGATAAGTAGGTTGGAAACTTAATTGTATACCTGTTTGTCATGCATGTTTATGCAACACATCTCTAGTCTAGTAATGGTAAAGTAAACATAAACAATGAACATACTCGTGCCTGCTGGCTTGAAGGGGACCATGATCCTGCCTGAAATGTGAGTAGGCTCTTTAGCACAAACGGATTCAGGCAGCATGCCTCAAATCCTGGATGCTGAGTTAGGCACGTTACATCTGCTGGCCGCGGGGTGAGCTCCTCGACCAGCGACCAAAACGCACTCACTTCCCTACAACACAAGCTCTCCACCACAGTTTCCATGGGACGCCACCGCCCACACAGACACGCTTACTACTCTCTCCCTCTCCCGGTAAGCAGTACCCTGATGGGGAAAAAAGTGTTATTGTATGCACTGCTGTTCATAGACCGCTCCAGCGCTCGTTGCTGCGATCTAAATGGTAGCTAGCGACTGACCAGGACACTTCGCCAACTCTCCACTCATTCTCCTCTGAACATGCATTTCATTGTCTTTGACGGCCATCGGCTCTCGTTCACCCTCTCACTTCTGACCGGTTCGAAATGATATGGCTGTGGGCCATCATAAATGTTATTTGTGGGTCTTGCCACCTCTTCCTCATCCCAGTTAGACGCCATAGTTCCAGTACAAGGCTGAGGCTACTTCCACCACGTCTCACCGATGTGACGTCATCGCCGAATTGCGCTAAAAATAACCGTTACGACCAAAAACTACACTTTAACACAATTTTGGAGACATTTCTAACTTTATATACATATCTTGAGTGCTTTATGTACCCATTAATCGAAAGTGGTGTTTAACCTGCACCATGGCCTTTAAAATCGGACACGTACATTTAGAATTGTATCCATCACATTCGCACGTGGAGTGACTGCTGAATTAATCTGATTGGCCAAAACCCAAGACCAGCCCCTACCCTATTACCGATTGGCTAAAGTAGGCCTACAGTGGTAAGGTTTAGTGAGCGCGCCTCTAAGGTATAGGCTCTGTGGCTGTGCACAACTCGCGTGACGTACTTCCGTTTTCCCCGGTTGTCGGCAGAAGAGTTTCCGGTTTTCTTCCTGCTTCACTACAACAGCGGTGAATATGAATCAAAACGAACAAATGAGAGCTGTAACTGTACGAAAGAAGAAAAAAAATAACATGAGGGATGGATATAAGTTGCAGAAGGTTGTAGGGGGCTCAAATGAGCATTGTTGTGTGCCACTGTGTACTGGATCGAGTCGGTATAACACCGAACTCAGCTTCCACCGGTTTCCTAAACATACTGGCCACCGTACACAGTGGCTTCACAAGATCCGCAGAACCGGGTTTACCATTACTCCGCATACAAAGGTCTGCAGCCGTCATTTCACCAAGGACCAGATCCGCACCACTGCAAAAGGAAGACGGTTTTTAACTGCCAACGCCATACCAACCTTGTTCGAGTGGAACGCTTACAGCAACGAGACGCGGGCCGGTGTTTGGGAGCGCCGCACTCGTCCGACATCGAGTCCGGAACCTGGCCCGGCGGAGACCGAGGAGGAGATTGTGGATATGGTTACGTGGTCTATGGATTTATGATCTATGATCTATGGTCTATATCTATGATCTATGGTCTATATACATTTCTAATGAAATGTAATGTAAATGTTTATTTACTGGTATAAATTTATGATGCAACATTGAATGTAGTGAGTTGATTTTTGGGTCCATTGAATGAGAAGTAGACTCAGCAGACATCCGGGCAGTATCAACAATACATTTATTCATATTCTGGTTACCTAACATTACCTTCGCCGATCTATACACACTTGAATTACACAAATAACATAGTATGCAAAAAACACCAAAAGGTTCAAATATTGGCCACAAAGTGACAGTGAAAAACTGTGTGCTTCTCACCAGTAAGTAGCACACCTGCTGAGTGATTATGACATCATAAACTAGCATCTGTCATGAGTGAATAACTGCTGAAAATATGCAGTATTTTGTTCACATATGAAGTACATTACTTTGCACAAAATAGCATTCAAAACAGAAAATGTAACTTTGACAGACCTATGGTCTATATACATTAGAAATGTATATAGACCATAGATCATAGATATAGACCATAGACCATAGATCATAAATCCATAGACCACGTAATCGTGGTCTATGGGCATCGGGACCATATCCACAATCTCCTCCTCGGTCTCCGCCGGGCCAGGTTCCAGACTTGATGTCGGACGAGTGCGGCGCTCCCAAACAGCGGCCCGCGTCTTGTTGCTGTAAGCGTTCCACTCGAACAAGGTTGGTATGGCGTTGGCAGTTAAAAACCGTCTTCCTTTTGCAGTGGTGCGGATCTGGTCCTTGGTGAAATGACGGCTGCAGACCTTTGTATGCGGAGTAATGGTAAACCCGGTTCTGCGGATCTTGTGAAGCCACTGTGTACGGTGGCCAGTATGTTTAGGAAACCGGTGGAAGCTGAGTTCGGTGTTATACCGACTCGATCCAGTACACAGTGGCACACAACAATGCTCATTTGAGCCCCCTACAACCTTCTGCAACTTATATCCATCCCTCATGTTATTTTTTTTCTTCTTTCGTACAGTTACAGCTCTCATTTTTTCGTTTTGATTCATATTCACCGTAGTGAAGCAGGAAGAAAACCGGAAACTCTTCTGCCGACAACCGGGGAAAACGGAAGTACGTCACGCGAGTTGTGCACAGAGCCTATTGGGAATCGTCAGTATACAGGCAGTGTTGAGGGGGAGTAGCCTATATAGTTTGATACAGGGAGCTAAGCCAATAAAAAAACAGACCTGACCAGACCAGACCCTCAAGACGTATTTTTGGAGGCGGTACCTAGATTACGGACGTCGAAATTTATTTAACCCTTTGTGTAACGCGCAAGGCGCTTATTTCCGTTTGCCTCAATATTGGTGGGGACATTTCAGTCGTTATTGAATATTGGTGGGGACATGTCCTTCGGTCCCCACGCAAATCTACGCCCTTGGCTGTAGGAGGTGCGTGCGGCAAATGGCTAATCTAGTGTTGTTAGAGGAAGTAGTGGGGGCTGCATAAGAAGAAGTGAGTGTGTCCAAGTCCTCTCCACCCTCAGGTTTTTGGCTACTGGTACGTCTCAGAGAGAGTTGGAGATATAGCAGGAGTTTCCCAGCACTCGCTAAGCTGTTTAATGCCTGGCTGCAGTCCTTGCCGGTATCATCAATTTACGCACACATTCATTGTGTTTCCATACACCGCCCAGCAAACATTTCCTCGATTTGCGTCGAAGCGAACAAGTCCAGAAGACGTCGAGTCACGAAGCGAGTAAAAGTTAGCAGCAGGTTTGATATTCGCCGGACATTCGGTTTCAACCTACCCCGCCATCGGATTCCTCAACATAATGTGACTACATTACGGGTGTAGTATGTTGAGGACAGTTTAAGGCACCGTATTGACATAAATCACAACGACATTAGTTGATGTCGATGTACTTGCGAAAACCGGCGAAAACAACAGTTGAATCTACGTTCCGGCTGCTTTCTGTCTTAGGGACCGTCTACAAATTACTCCCCACAGAGTGTATTGACTTTACCATGGAATTGTTTCAGGAAACAAATCACCAAAAATCAATATAAAGACATCTTTTCATTCTGTTTGCTGTACTAGTTGCCAATGGCAGGCTGCTACTTACTACAGGTGATATTTTGCATTATAGCAAAACATTATGCAATTAAAGTAAGAAATATTCACCAAAAATCAATCAAAAGACATTTTTTCATTCTGATTGCTGTAGTAGTTGCCAATGGTAGGCTGCTACATCCTACAGGTGATATGTTGCTGATATTTTGCATTATAGCAAGACAGTATGCAATTATGGCGAAACGGTATGCAATCAAAGTTAAAAATATTCACCAAAAATCAATCAAAAGACATTTCCTCATTCTGATTGCGGTAGTAGTTGCCAATGGAAGGCTGCTACATACTACAGATGATATGTTGCTGATATTTTGGATTATGGCGAAACAGTATGCAATTAAAGTTAAAAAATATTCACCAAAAATCAATCAAAAGACATTTCTTCATTCTGATTCCTGTAGTAGTTGCCAATGGTAGGCTGCTACATCCTACAGGTGATATTTTGCTGATATTTCGCATTATAGCGAAACAGTATGCAATTAAAGTTAAAAAATATTCACCAAAAATCAATCAAAAGACATTTCTTCATTCTGATTGCTGTAGTAGTTGCCAATGGTAGGCTGCTACATCCTACAGGTGATATGTTGCTGATATTTTGCATTATAGCAAGACAGTATGCAATTATGGCGAAACGGTATGCAATCAAAGTTAAAAATATTCACCAAAAATCAATCGAAAGACATTTCCTCATTCTGATTGCTGTAGTAGTTGCCAATGGAAGGCTGCTACATACTACAGGTGATATTTTGCTGATATTTTGGATTATGGCGAAACAGTGTGCAATTAAAGTTAAAAAATATTCACCAAAAATAAATCAAAAGACATTTCTTCATTCTGATTGCTGTAGTAGTTGTCAATAGTAGGCAGTTACTTACTAGAGTAGCATATTTGTATGCTGTAGTAGGCTTGGTAGGCTGCTACTTATGGGCAGGGCCGACGGACTACGCAGGGAAAGTGCGACAGTCTTGGGGGGGCCCAAGGCAGAGAGGGGGCCCCGCTTTTCCCCCCCCCCCCCCCCGCTCAACAATCGCGCAGCGCAGCAGCCCCCCCTCCGCTCAACAATCGCGCGGTAGCACCCCCCCCCCCCCCCCCCCCCCCCCCCCCCCCCCCCCCCCCCGCTCAACAATCGTTCGGGGCCCAACAATATTCTCTGTCCCGGGGCCCTCATTGGGGTGCTACGTCCCTGCTTATGGGTGACTTTTTTTGTTAAACACAATGGGAATAATTACGAAAAACAAGTATTTGTTTTTATTACTGAGTAGTAAAGAAGGATTGATGTAGGATATTTCTCAAACAAAAACAAAACCAAGTAATGAATAAAAATACATTTTCTTATTGTCATTGATGCCAGGGACATTGCCAGACATGCATTGCCAGTATTTTTTATTACAGGTCAGATGACATCATATCATTTCTCAAAATTAGTTGAAAAAATAGACATTCCCCTGTTTTGGTTACCTCATAACCAAAACCTCACCAAAATTATCCTACTTTGCAGGATAAACAACATGGAACAAAAACTGTCATGAATAGCCTATGGAAAAGAGCCTTAGACAAAACTTAAATAACAAATAAAAAAATAACATAATATTTATAATAGTAAGCAGTGACACTTAAATAAAAATATAAATAAAATAATAAATAACAAGCAGTGACACTTAAATTAAAATGTAAATACCATAATTACGGAAGCTCATTGCATTCACATGAGTAAAAAAAAAAATCACGTTATCCCATAATTATGAGATAATTATCTCATAATTACGAGATAGTATCTCATAATTATGACATATTATCTCGTAATTATGAGATAATTATCTCGTAATTACGAGATAGTATCTCGTAATTATGAGATAATTATCTCATAATTACGAGATAATTATCTCATAATTACGAGATAATTATCTCATAATTACGAGATAATTATCTCATAATTATGGGATAACGTGATTTTTTTTTTTACTCATGTGAATGCAATGAGCTTCCGTAATTATGGTATTTACATTTTAATTTAAGTGTCACTGCTTGTTATTTATTATTTTATTTATATTTTTATTTAAGTGTCACTGCTTACTATTTTTTCAACTAATTTTGAGAAATGATATGATGTCATCTGACCTGTAATAAAAAATACTGACACTGCATGTCTGGCAATGTCCCTGGCATCAATGACAATAAGAAAATGTATTTTTATTCATTACTTGGCTTTGTTTTTGTTTGAGAAATATCCAACATCAATCCTTCTTTACTACTCAGTAATAAAAACAAATACTTGTTTTTCGTAATTATTCCCATTGTGTTTAACAAAAAAAGTCACCCATAAGTAGCAGCCTACCAAGCCTACTACAGCATACAAATATGCTACTCTAGTAAGTAACTGCCTACTATTGACAACTACTACAGCAATCAGAATGAAGAAATGTCTTTTGATTGATTTTTGGTGAATATTTTTTAACTTTAATTGCATACTGTTTCGCCATAATCCAAAATATCAGCAAAATATCACCTGTAGTATGTAGCAGCCTTCCATTGGCAACTACTACAGCAATCAGAATGAGGAAATGTCTTTTGATTGATTTTTGGTGAATATTTTTAACTTTGATTGCATACCGTTTCGCCATAATTGCATACTGTCTTGCTATAATGCAAAATATCAGCAACATATCACCTGTAGGATGTAGCAGCCTACAATTGGCAACTACTACAGCAATCAGAATGAAGAAATGTCTTTTGATTGATTTTTGGTGAATATTTTTTAACTTTAATTGCATACTGTTTCGCCATAATCCAAAATATCAGCAAAATATCACCTGTAGTATGTAGCAGCCTTCCATTGGCAACTACTACAGCAATCAGAATGAGGAAATGTCTTTTGATTGATTTTTGGTGAATATTTTTAACTTTGATTGCATACCGTTTCGCCATAATTGCATACTGTCTTGCTATAATGCAAAATATCAGCAACATATCACCTGTAGGATGTAGCAGCGTACCATTGGCAACTACTACAGCAATCAGAATGAAGAAATGTCTTTTGATTGATTTTTGGTGAATATTCTTTAAATTTAATTGCATACTGTTTCGCCATAATCCAAAATATCAGCAAAATATCACCTGTAGTATGTAGCAGCCTTCCATTGGCAACTACTACAGCAATCAGAATGAAGAAATGTCTTTTGATTGATTTTTGGTGAATATTTTTAACTTTGATTGCATACCGTTTCGCCATAATTGCATACTGTCTTGCTATAATGCAAAATATCAGCAACATATCACCTGTAGGATGTAGCAGCCTACCATTGGCAACTACTACAGCAATCAGAATGAAAAAATGTCTTTTGATTGATTTTTGGTGAATATTTTAACTTTAATTGCATAATGTTTTGCTATAATGCAAAATATCAGCAAAATATCACCTGTAGTAAGTAGCAGCCTACCATTGGCAACTACTACAGCAAACAGAATGAAAAGATGTCTTTATATTGATTTTTGGTGAATATTTTTTAACTTTAATTGCATACTGTCTTGCTATAATGCAAAATATCAGCAACATATCACCTGTAGGATGTAGCAGCCTACAATTGGCAACTACTACTGCAATCAGAATGAAGAAATGTCTTTTGATTGATTTTTGGTGAGTATTTTTTAACTTTAATTGCATACTGTTTCGCCATAATCCAAAATATCAGCAAAATATCACCTGTAGTATGTAGCAGCCTTCCATTGGCAACTACTACAGCAATCAGAATGAGGAAATGTCTTTTGATTGATTTTTGGTGAATATTTTTAACTTTGATTGCATACCGTTTCGCCATAATTGCATACTGTCTTGCTATAATGCAAAATATCAGCAACATATCACCTGTAGGATGTAGCAGCCTACAATTGGCAACTACTACAGCAATCAGAATGAAGAAATGTCTTTTGATTGATTTTTGGTGAATATTTTTTAACTTTAATTGCATACTGTTTCGCCATAATCCAAAATATCAGCAAAATATCACCTGTAGTATGTAGCAGCCTTCCATTGGCAACTACTACAGCAATCAGAATGAAGAAATGTCTTTTGATTGATTTGCGGTGAATATTTTTAACTTTGATTGCATACCGTTTCGCCATAATTGCATACTGTCTTGCTATAATGCAAAATATCAGCAACATATCACCTGTAGGATGTAGCAGCCTACCATTGGCAACTACTACAGCAATCAGAATGAAAAAATGTCTTTTGATTGATTTTTGGTGAATATTTTAACTTTAATTGCATAATGTTTTGCTATAATGCAAAATATCAGCAAAATATCACCTGTAGTAAGTAGCAGCCTACCATTGGCAACTACTACAGCAAACAGAATGAAAAGATGTCTTTATATTGATTTTTGGTGAATATTTTTAACTTTAATTGCATAATGTTTTGCTATAATGCAAAATATCAGCAAAATATCACCTGTAGTAAGTAGCAGCCTACCATTGGCAACTACTACAGCAAACAGAATGAAAAGATGTCTTTATATTGATTTTTGGTGAATATTTTTAACTTTAATTGCATAATGTTTTGCTATAATGCAAAATATCAGCAAAATATCACCTGTAGTAAGTAGCAGCCTACCATTGGCAACTACTACAGCAAACAGAATGAAAAGATGTCTTTATATTGATTTTTGGTGATTTATTTCCTGAAACAATTCCATGGTAAAGTCAATACACTCTGTGGGGAGTAATTTGTAGACGGTCCCTAAGACAGAAAGCAGCCGGAACGTAGATTCAACTGCTGTTTTCGCCGGTTTTCGCAAGTACATCGACAGCAACAACTAATGTCGTTGTGATTTATGTCAGTACGGTGCCTTAAACTGTCCTCAACATACTACACCCGTAATGTAGTCACATTATGTTGAGGGATCCAATAGCGGGGTAGGTTGAAACCGAATGTCCGGCGAATATCAAACCTGCTGCTAACTTTTACTCGCTGAGTCACGACGTGACTTCATTTCGACATGAAAACATAATCTTAGAGAAATTGTGATTTCAAGGAAAACTTATTTTAGAGTGGTGTAACCGAATAAACACTCCCAGCAAACATTTCTGCATTCAACAAGTCTAAAATACGCCGGGTCACAACGTGACTTTATTTCGACCATTTGCCGACATGAAAACATATAGGCCTATGCCTACGGAAATTGTGATTTCGAGGAAAGCTTGTTTGTCAGTGGTGTAACTGAATAAACACTGTTTATATCGCTATTTAACTTAACAACGATGTAACTTTGGAACATTAGTGTGAACGGTAATGTTTACACATTATAATTGTGTTATTGAAAAGTGTTATTATTCCAAATGCAATATGCTATCATGTATATGGCCAATATAGGTGCTAAAAATTTAATGTTTTATTCCAGCATGCTGGAAAAATAGTTCCTAAATGGAACTTGAGTAAATAGGAACTATTTTTCCTTGCGCACCAACACGTAATCCCAACAACCCTACCCTTTGTCCTGCAACCCGTGCGCAATGCGCACCAGGTGATTTTTGTTGGCGGTCGCAGAGCAGTCAAGTTTTGGAAAGCGTCTAAGTTCCAGGTGAGTTCCGAAAAGACACTCTTATTTAAAATGAAAATGTATTTGTAAGGACATTATCCTTTTTTCATTTGCATGCTTAACTGTTTAAGTCTACATGGCATAATTCTCACGGATAGCTGGCTTTCGTATTTGTAACGTTACATACGAACTGGGGGCTGGAAAGCTAGCATAACATTAGCGTAGCCCCAAAGCTACTTCCCAGCGGGGGGGGGGGTAGCAGCATCCCGTTTCGGGGCTAACGTTAGCTGTCTTTCTTTCCAGCTGCTGTTAAGAAATGGAACTGCAAGGCCACAGAAACAGAAGTTGAAGCAGCCATGGGTCTCCATCTCAAACATGCGCCTGCAAGGACTGGGGGCATGGGATTTTTGTCCCAATGAGTTTTTTTATTTTATTTTGTTTTTGTTCTTGTTCTCAAAGATATAGGCGCTTTGCTAAAAATAATAAATGTTTTGTTAATATACTTTATACCCTGAATCCGTCTGTTGTTGAAGAGTATTAATACTTGATTTAGAGTATTCATAACTAAACAAAATATTATAGATGGATCTATCTAGCCAAATATCGCTATCCTTTTGATATGACCAAATGATCTATAGGCTACATTTGGTTCTATACATGTCTCATGTCAGCAAAGGGTCGAAATAAAGTCACGTTGTGACTCGACGTCTATTGGACTTGTTGACGACACGGTTTGAGGTAGGCCTAATGTTGGCTGGAATTGGTCTAATGGTTGTAAATAGGTTTACAACCGATTTAGAAATATTTAATCATCTTCATGCAGCACAAGAATTGCTTGTTACAGGTTTGGTGGGTAGCTATACTGAAAACCGTAAATTGGGGCATATACTACAAGGTAACTGAAATGTAGCACCTTTTTTTTCTTAAATATGTGGGTTTAGTGTCTTGGCTTAAAAGCAAATTTCATGTAGGTTGAAATAATGTCGTCTATACAACGTTGAAACGACGTGGATTGATGTCGTCTATGAGCCGTCAGAAAAACTTTCATATCAGCCCCTCAAATCGACGTATCGACCTCCATGACCAACGTCGATTAGACCTGATCGACGTCGAAATGTTTGCTGGGCGCTGCACAAGTGTCTGATATCTGTTGTGTCTCTTATATTGGTCTGAATCTAGAGGGACTTCCAATCCAACATTTCCAAACATCAGAGGAGCGATAGGGGTAGAAGGACACTCTGTTTACCGGAAAACACATTCGCTCCCATGCCACATTATTCGTTTTAGAAGAGAGCAGGGCAGAAAGTGTACCAAGAAGTGTAAAAAAAAAAAAAAGGGTTAGGGTTAGGTAAATACTATTTTTATTTGCAGGTAAATACACTCACAGTTCGCTTCACACACATTGCTTTAGCCGTATTTTAGACCTCACCACCAACATCCATTCCACACACGACTAAACTGAAATCCATCCCATGTTTTCGCCATTGCCTTAACATTGGTCAGCCTCAAGGTTCAGGGTTTTCTGCCATGGGTAGGCTAATTATCTACTGTACCATGGATGTACAATAACAACGGCGTCTACACCACATCCTACATCCACCGTCGGGAAACGTTTTTTTCTTTTTCTGTGAGAAGTTGGCAAAACAGTAAGACCGAACTTGGCCATTCATTTGCTAAAATAACTAAGAACTCAGTCTCTCCCTCTCTTCACGTGTAACCTATTAAAGTTCAATGTGTTGTTCTCCTTAATGTAGAACGGCGACTTGGAAAGAAAGACAGGAGGCAGAGAACGACATTCAAGAGAAGTTACAGGTAATGGAAATAGGCAAATAGTACAAATATAATATAAATCAGCTCAAAAGTAGTACGTATTCATTGTCTTGACTAGAAATGGCGGTGTGTGTGTGTGTGTGTGGGGGGGGGGGGTAGTCTTGATTTTGGCAGTTTGTCACTTCTGCAACAGCTAAATGTTAATATTGTGGCAAAGAAGGACACTTTAGAAGAATTAGAGAATGTCCAGAGAAAGGTTGTCGACTCGTCTCCATTGTAAGAAGCACTGCAGAGCAGAGTAAAGTACTGTAAAGGAAAACAAACAAGTCAAAGCCAGGCAGGCACTACGCCTCCTCCACTGGATCCGACGCGGTTCTGTTCTGTCCTCCGCGCGGCTTCAGGGGCCGGATTCACTAACATTTTCTTAAGATAAAACTTAAGAAGATTCTTAAGAAAAAATATAAGAACTTCCTAAGCATCTCCTTAAACGCTATTCACCATTTTTTTCTTAAGAATTGTCGATTGTCTTACAAACTTCTTAGTTTTCTGACTTAAGAAGTTCTTAGATTGTTAACCTCATAGCCTATACTGTCTAATTAGCATGTGATCAGGGAGTAAGCGGATCCATTCTGTCTCTCAATGGCCTTGGTGGATTTTCCTCCCTAGCTGCCACCCAAAAAAAAGAGTAATATGTTTTCAGTAACTTGGCCTACTGAAATAATTAAATCTAAGTCTAAATGCATTACTACAACTGCCTTCTTGATATACTTAAGAGGAAATTATAGTATAATCAAAGATCCTTGATTACTATTACTTCTCAACATTCTGTTATCAATAGGCCTACTTGTTACTGACACAGAGCCCATTTCATTTTCAACTGTCAATATAGGCTTTATTTGATATACAAAAAGTAGTATGATACGTTTAAATGAACAACATTTGGTTAACATATATTCTTGGGTTAAGTAATATATTAATGAATTCATATAAATGTCATATATACCGTATATATGTTCACTGCAGTTGTTGTAAGACTGGTGAAGGGTTATCTTAAAGTTGTGAAGAAACTTGAGAAGGAATTCAAGAACTTTGTCTTCAAGAATCTCATTTGTTCTTAAACACTTTCTTAGGAAAAAACTTAAGAAGAAAGTTAAGAAAAAAGTTAAGAAAAAACTAAGAAATTCTTCAAGAATATCAAATCTTCTTAAATTTTGTCTTAAGAACATAGTTAAGAAAAAAGTGCTACTTAAGAACTTTTTTTCTTCTTAAGAATGCTTTGTGAATCCGGCCCCAGGTCCCACCGGGAGCGCTTCATCAGCGGAGCGCTGCGAGGTGGCTGGATTCGCGAGATCACGGGATCACGTGAGAATCAACAAACGAATGAATGGCTACTTCGCCTGTCCGAAGTTGATTTACAGTTGCTTTGCCTGTCAGAAGTTGACTTGCTGTAGATTTGTGTGCTTCTACCAGGCTATATAAATGGTTTAGGAGCGTTTTTGACGGAGACGCGTGCTGGACGCGGCTCCGTCAAAAGTAGACCTGGGTCCTCATTTATGAAGAATTCGTAGAAAAAAACTTCTATCGCATGACATTTAAAAATGTCGTACGCACGAAAAAAAAAAGTGATTAATCAAACGTTCTTATGCTTGTACGCACACCGGTGCGCAATTTCCCTTGATAAATACCGCTCGTTCTAAATCCGCTTAGCTCATTACCATACATTTACGCCCATAAATAACCACATATGGTCACAAAAAATCTCCCTTTAACGCCACGGGACACAAAAAGAAAACATTTACTATATAGCCTACCAGTGGCGGTTCTAGACCAAAATCACCAGGGGGGCCGAGGTGGGGCCAGTGTGTTTTTAAGGGGGGCACATTTATAACCATATACTTTATTTATAACCATATAAAATGGATTCATCTGTAGTACTGATTTCCACTAGCATCTTGCATAGAAAGAAAGTTAGAGAAAGTTAGACCGTAAATTTCACTGTCACGAATGTCCATGCCTTATACAGTATACAGTCATTGGTCCATGCTGAGAAATTTAAAGTGACAGACATCCAATTAGACCTAGTCCTACAAGCACAATAACATTGCAGGAGCATATTTGTTTAACAGATTCACAACGAAATTGTTTAGTTTGGTGGATTCCTATTGTCCATGCAATACCATACATTTTAAAGAGCGATACTATATTTTTCAGTTTCAAACACCAGGTTTTTTGTATTTGTGCAAACGCTTGTTTGAAGAAAACCTGAGGTTGTTCATGTTGTTTTGTAAAAGGATATTCCATTAAATGTGAAGTTTTTCTAATGTACATGTACTTATTTGCACGGAAACAATGGGAAAAAACACTGTTTTTGTTCATTTGTTATTAGGCCTATTTATAGGTAACTATGTTAATAAATGTTATGATTGTACAATGCCACTATCCATTAACACGTCACACGGGGGGGGGGGGGCGCGCAATATTAACCCACCCCGTAGGTCCGCGGTGGGTTACGTTCGCGGGGTGGGGTGGGGGGGGTGCGCGCAATATTAACCCACCCCGCAAACGTATCCCACCGCGGACCTACGACCGACGGGTCCGTTCTATTTGACAGGGGCTAGTCGAGGGTATCGTTCTTCAAACGAGCGCATGTCGCGGTAAGAAATTAATCGTTTAAATCATTGGCTGATCGGTGCAGGGGCCGTAACAGGGGCCAAGAGCAATTTCACAGGGGCACCGGCCCACCCTGGCCCCCGTCTAGAACCGCCAATGTAGCCTACTAACTCATGGTAGAAGCACAAACATCTAGGAAAAATGACAAAATACACAGCAAGTCAACTTCTGACAGACAAAGCAACTACAAGTTAACTTCGGACAAGCAAAGTAACCTTTTATTTGTTTGTTGTTCTCTTTTTACAACCACAAATTATCGCATGGTATCGTGATTCTTGCGTGGTTTTGTAGTTCTGGCATTTGTCTCGCAAATCCAGCCGCCTCGCAGCGCTTCGCTGCTGAAACGCGCCCGGTGGGACCTGCCTGAGGACGGAACGGAAACGCATCGGATCCAGTGGAGGCGGAAGTTAAGCGTAAAGAGAGCATCATAGTAAAACAGTGGACACAAAAGTGAAAACAATCAGGAAATAAATCATCAGATAACAGATGAGGACCAAGCCCCCCTGAGAACGGTCTTGAGGTTTGTGGCAAAACATTCCAGGGAAGCAAACATTTCCCAGAGCATTTATCTCTTTAACAAAATGAAATGTGCATTATTTCATGAAATCTGTTTTTTTCCCCCGTACATTCTCTACATTGATCAGATTTCAGTTGTTCAACAAACACAAAATTACAGTGTTAATTTACTTTCTGATGGATGAAGATACATTTTGGGTAACAGGAAAAAAACAATATGGGAACTTAGGAAAGATGGACAGAACCAGCAATGAGATAATATATGGACACAGCAAGACAAACAAGTGAAAAAAAAATAGGTTAACCATTAAGAAACAGTAGGGCAAAATCAGGCCGTTAGTGGGTGTTCATGTTGACCAACCAAATCCAAGAAGTAATTGAACCGAGGGAACATGGTTTAAGGACAAACACAGATGTTGAGCCCTCTTTTAGAGGTGGGGAGTAGAGAGTGGATAGCACTGGACTGTATTAAAGGTGCTGGAGATAAGATTTAAGAGCTATTTGAGTGTAATTTGTTAGAAATTACATGGCCATCCGTCAGCTATTTGTGAGCGAAATGCACTGTGAGAATATCTTTCGAGTTGACAGCGCCTGCCTTTGAATGAGCCAATTTAGAATGTCTGACCTTTGAGGGCACCCCCTTCTCTCTTCCCTGATATTGTAGATTAAGATTAAAATATCTCTGTCTTTCTCATCTAATGCAGTAATGGAGTGGTATCTCTGACCTTTGAGGGCACCCCCTTCTCTCTTCCCTGATATTGTAGATTAAGATTAAAATATCTCTGTCTTTCTCATCTAATGCAGTAATGGAGTGGTATCCTGCCCTGGCATCCATCCTACTGTTCGTAGCTGTTCAGAGCTGTGATGGTGGAAAAGTACTGGTCTTTCCAGTAGATGGCAGCCATTGGCTGAACATGAAACTCCTGATTGAAGCACTTCACACTCGAGGTCATCAGATCACTGTGCTGCGTTCCTCCACTAGCTGGTATGTGTCCCAGCTCTCCCCCCACTACACCTCCATCACCATCCCTCTGGAACAACCACAGAACATGGAAGACCAGGCCTTCATGGCATCCTTCCTCAATAGGTCAATAGAGATTCGACGCCATGAAGGCACCGTGTGGGCATTTCTGGCCTTTTACTCAAACCTTTTCAGTATGCTGGAACAGAGCCAGAAGACCGTTAGCCTCATGCTCACTACCATGTTTGAGAATAGGACATTGATGCAGGAGGTGAAGGAATCACAGTACGATGTGGTTCTAGCCGACCCTTGCTTTCCTGCTGGACCCATTTTGGCGCATTACCTCAAGCTCCCCTTGGTTTTCAATGTGCGCTGGCTACCTACCGGTGAGGCTCATTTCGCCATCGCGCCCTCACCCATGTCCTACGTTCCACAACTGTTCTCTCTTAACACAGACAAAATGGACTTGTCTCAGAGACTAAAAAATGTCTTCTATCATGGCCTGCTATTTTACATGTTCCACTTTGTTACCAACCCTCCTTACCAAGCATTCTGTGACCGTTATTTCAGCAATGGCGTAAATGTCTTGTCCCTCATCCAGGAGGCGGACATCTGGCTGATGCGGATGGACTTCACCTTTGAGTTTCCCCGCCCCACCATGCCCAACGTGGTCTATATTGGGGGTTTCAACTGCAGGCCCTCCAAACCGCTGCCCTCGGATTTGGAAGCGTTTGTGCATAGTTCTGGGGACCATGGTGTGGTGGTCATGTCTCTGGGAACTCTTTTTGGAAACCTGGGCCCGGAGATATCTGAGGTGATCGCTGCAGCGTTCGCACGTCTGCCTCAGAAGGTGGTTTGGAGATACCTGGGACAACAGCCCAGTAACCTTGGAAACAACACCCTACTAGTTAAATGGCTACCCCAAAATGACATGCTGGGACATCCCAAAACCAGGGCTTTCGTCACTCATGGCGGTACCAACGGCATTTACGAGGCCATCTACCATGGGGTGCCAGTGTTGGGCATCCCTCTCGTCTTTGATCAATTTGATAACATGGTGCGTCTGAAGTCTTTGGGCGTGGCTGAGGTGGTCGAAGTGACAACATTAGAGGTTGAGTCGCTCACACGTGCTCTCCAAAATGTTCTGGATCCAGAGAAGCCATACAGAGACAATATGCACAGACTGTCTCAGCTTCACCATGATAAACCATTAAAACCCATGGACAGCGCCACCTTCTGGGTGGAGTTTGTCATGAGGCACAAGGGAGCGGCACATCTGCGAACTGAGTCCTATAAGCTGCCATGGTATGTCTATCACAGTATAGATGTAATAATGCTGTTGGTCATATCTGGTTTGTTCATGGTTGCATTATTTTGTGCTTTGTGTACATGCTTGATGAGAGCCTTAGCAAGAAGGGGTAAAGCCAAGCATGAGTAAATATACATGCTATAACTTAATAAAGAAAAAGATAAGGATATTAAGACCTTCATATTAAGCTATTAAGATTCTCCAGGATGTTATATATTAACTAATGATGTCGTTATGAAAAGTAACTATAATCAAAGCAAGTAGTAACTATGTCTTCAAGCCAGGTAATACTGAAATGTTTTTGATTTGTTATGTTTCTAATAACCAGAGGTGGAAAGAGTACAAAACAAATCTGCTCAAGTAGAAGTACGGTTACTTTGATAACATTTTTCTTAAGTAGAAGTAAAATTACTGGTGTAAAAATCTACTTGAGTAAAAGTAAAAAGTAGTTCATTTAAAATGTACTTAAGTAAAAATGAAATTACTGATTTAAAAAAAAAATATATGCATCAAAAAAGTACAGAAAAAAAATACTCAATTACAGTGACGAGAGTAATTGTAATTCGTTATTTTCCACCACTGCTAATAACTTGTCTCCAGGGACTACAGATGAAATAACTCTGATCCAAAATGTGGCAATCTCTTAAGATTGTGTTAAAGGCCGTGGTGCAGGTTTAATTTTCTAACGAATTTGCGCATTTGCTTGTTGTTAATAAACATTTAAACTGTTATTAATTGTATTTGATGTTGGGTATCACAAAACATAATATAATACGAAAAAGTGGCTACTATTTTAGCAGTTTGGGATTGATTCTCATTTCCCCCACAATGCATTGCATGACGTCACATCGGGGAGACGACAGACCAAAGCCCGCCTTGCATTGAGAGAGACGAGTAGAGAGAGACTAGTAAGAGATTGTTCAGCAGATTATACAGATAAATAGATAAATACATATAGTATTTATCTATCAATCTATCAACAGTATTTGCTGTAGTTGATGTACTCGTCGCATTGCTGCTCGAAGGGGTACCGCCCCGTAAAGCAGTGCCGGCGTCTCTGTCACTGTCAGCGTCACCCATGCTGCTTTGTTGTCTTCCGCTATCTTCTCCGTGAGCGACAGTACCTCGACCAATGGGATGAGCGTATTCTGTATCGTCATACTCGTGTGTGAATATGCTGTGAGGAGTTACCCCACGTTCAATGTGTTGAACAATAATATCCGCCCGACATCAAAACTGAAAATTACATTTATAGCAGCATAGCGCTACTGTGGTGGTGTATTAAAATAATTTCAACAGCAGTATGTATTTTTCCGTGGTGCAGGTTTCATTTTCTAACGAAGACGCTAGTTCTAGTACAAGGCTGAGGCTTCCTTCCACACGTCTCCCTCACGTGACGTCAACGCCGAATTGTGTTAAAAAGAACGTTGCTACCAAAAACGACAAAAACTAGACTTTAACACCATTTTGGAGACAGTTCTAACTTTATATACATATCTTGAATGCTTTATGTAGCCTACCCATTAATCGAAAGTGGTGTTTAACCTGCACCACGGCCTTTAACCACAGACCTTATTTCAGCCATCTAACCGAAAACCCATTCAAAAAATACATTTATTGACTTCGAGTCGAGGGAACCGGAAGTGCCAACATGCTAACGGATTTCCGGGTTTTAGGACTCATTCCTGCATCTCTCTATTGCGTTAAAATCAAGAAGTAGGTCAAAACCAAAGCAGTGAAATGATCTAGAATATTTGACAGTGATGTAATGTTCTTTATTAGAAATACATTTGTATGCATTTTACTTTTTATGCTTTACCCACATGTCCCCACCGCCTTTATTTTAGATCGCCCAGAGGCCACTAGAGGTCAGTGTTGACTATAATTCCAGACAGGTTTACAATGTTACAAATTATAATAGGGAAAATTAAGTCATGTACCTAGTTCATACACCCAACAACAGCTCAATGGTCAAATTATGTAACCTTATAAATGAACTAACAAAATGAATGTATACTAGACAGGCTTTTTATAATCATAAATTATACTATTTATTATACTAACTATTATAAAAAGTGTTTTAAACTAGCAAAAAGTTACACATATTTACATATAAAGTTTATGACATACAAAAAAAAGACTTAATAAATGTATATAATTGTACAAAACACAGTAAAACAACAGAAAATAATCACACTATACATGGAAGCCTTTGACTTGAACACAAAGAAATAAGTGCAATGTAATCTGGCTACAAAACATTGATCAGTAAATGTGCGTTGTTCAATCAAATTCTCAACAAAATAGTTATCAATTTAGAGGCTAAATTTGCTTTCATGCTTGGTTTTTATATTAATAGAATATGTACTGGTTTAGAATGCTATAATCTACAGCATTTTGACTAAATAAACAGCATGAAATATTTCCCCAGGGTAAGCAAAAATATTAGATATAGGTAGATCTTGAGTTATGTGTAATATAACCTTGACTACTTGGATCTTAAAACAATACATGAGTATAAGAACAGAATTTGTAAACCCTTAGTGCTGACTGATTTAGTCCAGTCCCCCACCCCGCTCCTTCAAATCCACCTCACCCCCTCCTGAATCCACTGGATCTTCCTTTTGGATACCTAGCTGGATCTGGCCATACCACATACATACTCTTGACCTCCCTAAGCTGCTGATAATTCTCCCACGTTAAAATGTCATTAATTCAGGCAATGGCTCAGTGCTTTCAGGTGACATCAGGGTCTGAAACCCCCCCAGAGGTAGGGGCTGCTGCTGTATGGATTCACCAGTCCCGACGACGCCCATTTGCAGTGATGATGACACGTGCACGAGTCAATCACCATGAGGTGTTGGTGCAGCAACCTGCCGCTGAGGCACCGGAAGGACGCCTGGGCTGTGTGCGTGCGGTACGGCGTGCAGCAGCGGCCATCATTGCACTGGCCGCAATAACGCATGCGGTGCAGCTGCGTGCTGTAGCAGCCCTGGTGCACCAGGCGGACGGCCACGGGAGACCTGTAGCTGGCCTTGCAGCGCCCCCTGCGATGTCCCCACTGGTGGACAAACACACAGCACATGTGGAAACACAGACATACTGACTTGCATTCATGCATGAAAAACGACAAACATCGATCTCTTGCTATTAAGTGGGACCAAAGTGGCGTATTATATGATTAAAACAAGTTTCTCAGACATGAGATTATTAAAAATAAGTTAGGGCAAATGTAAGTATTGAGACCTATTGCTTATTTACCCACCCCGAGTGTCTTGTGGGGTCCTTGGACTGTTTGACAAGGTCGTATCTTACATAGCCGCGTCTGCATTTCCAGCCTGCAGGCCAAGTTCTTGTTCGACACCCGCGTAGAGATGCCAGTCCCACAGGTCTGGGAGCAGGCGCGCCAGTGGGTGCTCTGCTCTTCACAGGTCAAAGCTGGTGGCATCAACTGGTTGGTGAGGCGGTGCCCTATTATCCCTGGTGTATCTGGCCACAACCTGTTATGTGTCGAAGCTAGAGAAAGACCGGAGCAAACGTGATCCCCCCCCCCCCCCAAAAAAAAAGTATGTCAAGTCTAAGCCAGACCTTTGGCAATGTACAGGACAATTGTGTGGTTTCTGGATTGGTTACATAAATTAGGGTCATCAACACATGTTCCACCTCTCTACATTCTCCCAGGACTCTGACCTCGTCTAATGAAAGGAAAAATATATTAAACCCCATTAAAATGATTTGCATCAGTCACTCAGCTTCTGTGACTTGAACATGACACTTGGCCAAACATCTCCAAAACACATTTTAGTCATGGGGTTCCTTCCAAAATCATTTGTAGATAATAAAGTAATAGTAATCAGCATCAGCATTTTTGGCAAACAATCACGCAAGCATTCCTCTTAAGGGACCCTAAGCAGAACACAATGTTCCACTGCTGTTCACTGTGTATTTCCACCAAGGCAGCATCAGAAATTCCAGATGCTTTCAGAGTTCCTCCTCTTTCCCAACCCCCACTTGGGAGCGTTCCTGCCTGGCCTCTTCTCCTTAATTGTTATATAGCTAAGCCATGGGTGTTGTTATGAAACCACAGAACTCTGCGTTTTACTTTTCCAAAGAAATGTGGGCTATATTTGGACTTTAGGGATTTTCTTCTGGCCAGGCATACCCCAAATGAAATTCCAAATAAAAGCTTCTAGACATGGTCATCAATATTAAATGTCATGAAACAAACCAAAACATATTATCTCAGACTGATAAATGGTGAGAAACTAAGCTGTGCAGAAACATAGCATAATGTCTGATATGACAATATGAAACATGTTTCATTGCTGTCCTTCCAATCTCAGCAGATTAATGGAAACATTAATTACACAACAAATGTGTAATAAATAAGCACACTTTAATTATGTCATCCATTTATTCAAATGTGAACACATGGATTATTTGCTTATTTGTGATATATAATCCATACATTAATATATTATCCAATGGTATCCCTATCCATCCATCCATCTATATATCAATGCATCTGTCAATAGATGTTTTTTTCCTTGTTCTTAATATTGTAGTTCTATATTTGACCAATTGGGGGCTCTTCAGGAAGAATAAAAATCAATTGAAAATGATTGATGATGTGGAGAGTTATTGTCATTCTAATATTTTGGGCATAGACAGATCCATCTATTCATCCATCCATCATCCATCCATCCACTCATCCATCATCTATTCATCCATCCATCCATCCATCCATCTATCCTCTCTGAGTTTACCTGCCAAGGCGTCCTTGATGACAGTGTTGTCCAGGCTCTTACACACCCACTCCTTGCAGCACTTCCCTGGGAGCAGGCGCAGCTGTGGGTTGGGGCAGTCCGGCATTGGAAGACGGACGTCCACTGGGCACACAGGCACGCAGGACACCCCCCCACCCTGGCAGCGGCAGTAGGTGTCACAGGATGGCTGGAAGGCCTGGCCATCACGGTAGGAGACTCCGTTGACCTCACAGCCCAGATCCTGCTGACCTGTGTATGTGTGTGTGATGCGAGAGAGAGAGAGACACACACACACACACACACACACACACATATGCACAATACTCTAGTTAACTTATGTACATGAAGCAGCATGATATCCACTTCAGCACGGCCTGTGTGTTCTTCTTTAGGCTTCTTCCTCAAAATATGGTAACACTGGGTGTCTCTTTCAAAGTCTATTCCTTTACACAGAAACCAGAGGGCTATTATAGTTTGCCCACACCCGTGAGTGTGTCTGTCACGCATTAATGGGCGGCTAGAAGACATCATATCATCATTAATAATCAGCTGGAGTGAGACTAGAGTCTGGAGTCCTGTCAAAGCCATCTGCTGCGCTGCACTGAGCAGGATCTAAATGCCTGTGAGCCTGTTCCTCCTCCCTACAAGACACACTCTTTCTCCCTCCCCTCCATCCCTCCCCACTGCCACAGAAACGGCCCCCCCTGACTCCATTGCTATTATCATTGTTATTAATATTGTTTGTTGTGTTTATCGAATCACTCACTAACACACTCGCCAGCGTCTCCAGGGAAACTGCTACTGTAGTCGCACTGCAGTCCACGCCATGCATCGCAGGGGAGTGTCTCTGTGCAGCGCTCACCCAGCTGCCTAGCGCACATCTGACAGCAGCCACAGCCATCCAGCACTGCCGGGACCCCTTGAGGGCACCGAGGGGCTGGGCCGCTGGGGCACTGGCATGGCCTCTCACACAGCTGGGTGAACACCTAGAGCCAGATAGGTTAGATCTCCTTCAGAGTCGTTGATGTCGACATCGTTCACTGCTGAAACCATTAGTCAATCCCTCTGAATTGATTAACAGATTATTTGATTGGCCCATTGGCAGAAATAAAAATTACTATAATGCTGAGGAATGATTGATAATTTTAGAAAACAACATTTGCTGCATATCCCATCATGAATGCAAATACATGTTGGGCTGTACAGATTCAATTATTAATCACAAATCATTCCAAATCATCACTGTTATGATTTGCTCTTTGTTAATTTCATCCTGGTAGTTAATTAGTTATCTGTGAAACAAAGTATGTGTTATCATCAACATGACTATGAGGACTATCATCACCATCATAATTAATGGTTTCCTGATTTTAATTATAAGTATGATCTTTAGTCCTATCCCTGCTTTGATTATGAACAGCATCATCTGTATCCGAGTGCATAACCAGGCAGATGTATTTTACTGACTGCCTTGTTTGAGGAAATATTATCCAACTGTGCTCAGCCAAAACACTGTTAAATTACTTTTATTTGATGGGGCCAATCATGGATGTCATTTGGATTACTTTTATTTGATGGGGCCAATCATGGATGTCATTTGGATAAGGTAATTTCAAATTCTAAATAGAAAAGATTACTGTAATTTAATTCAGATTTACCAACAAAAAAAGTTTTTTTTTCACAAAACAATTTTAATTGTGCAATGTATAGATTTGTGTGTGTGTGTGTGTGTGTTTTGTTATTTGTGTATCAAGGACAAAATGCCATAAAGATGATAAAGATGCAATTGCATACACATGCACACACACACACACATGCAGACACACACACACACACACACACACATGCAGACACACACACACATACACACACAAACACACACACATGCACACACACACACACACACACACACACACACATGCAGACACACAC
The DNA here is from genome assembly GCA_030340625.1 of Merluccius polli. Classification (NCBI taxonomy): domain Eukaryota; kingdom Metazoa; phylum Chordata; class Actinopteri; order Gadiformes; family Merlucciidae; genus Merluccius; species Merluccius polli. The sequence continues at coordinate 661,810 of JAOPHQ010002558.1, read as the reverse complement.
ACACACACATGCAGACACACACACACATGCAGACACACACACACACACACACCATGCCTAATACAGAACTACAATGTAAGAAAAAATGATAGCCTGGTCTTACCTGTGTACACACACAAAGCAGCAAAGCCAAAGCTATCAGATTCTCACACAGAAATCTATCCATGAGCACCAGCCTTGTTGAAGCAGCCCAGCAGCTGTGTGTGTGTGTGTGTGTGTCTCTCTCTCTCTCTCTCTCTCTCTCTCTCTCTCTAACCTGGGTCTCTGCTGCAGGTGAGCCAACAGTGCAGATGTTAACTGCTCATTCTTGCGTCCGCTGACATTTATAAAGTCTGGACTGTGATGTCATAGGCTCACTGCCGTGTAAACAGCCACTGGAGCAGCATCAGAAATGTTTCACATTCCGCCTCCCTGCCGCCCATTTCCACTTCCCAGACTCACCCCCGTTACACCCACCTACCTACCCCCAGCTTCTCCCTCTTTCTATCCTCTCACTCCCCTGGCTTTTATTCTGGGGAGAGTATGCGCCTTTATTGTGGAGTGTGTGGGCTTTACATGGCTTAACACGGGAGAGCGCAGAGAGAAAGAATCCATTACTCTATGTGGTCAGCGCTCTGTGGTGAGGGCTGGCATGTGACTTTATAAGATGCTATCTAGCTGTTTTAGCAGCCCCTGGCTTATTCCATACAGTTACTCAGATATGGTTGCTGCAGAGATTTCAAGAGGGACTAAATATAGTACACAGACAAATACTGGAAACAGTACTTTCCAGCATTTTATTTAAAGTTTTGATTAAAAAAATAAAAAATAAAAAACCCTGGAACGGTATTATATCACTCCGGCAGATATAAAAGTGATGTAATCTTTTCCTCCCTCCAGTTTTCAAGGTGTTTGAGCAGCATGTCTTGAGTTGGCGTGAACTTGGATCACCAGGATTCAGTTTATTGCGAGAGGGCAAGGGTCGGTTCTGAGGAAGGCCTCCAGCTGAGGGAGTTTAAAAACAAACAGTGGTTAAATCAACAAGTAGATTGTGTGGTGTATAGACACGTTCAATGTGCAGTTACATGTTGGTAGAAAGCCAATTATAGACCTACTGGTGAGCAATTCATATATTTGGTACAGCAAATACTGTCTTGGTTATATTTCTGACCAACCAGAAGATGCTGAAACTGACCCACTAAACTATATACCATGTGTTTGATGTATTCATAGACAAACTACAGACTGTAAAGGGTTAGATGCATGGTATCATGCAATAGCTATGGTAACTTCCCAACTATACGCACTGAAACATACATCAAATCGGTTAAGCATATAGCATACATCCTGCATTAAAACCAATACTTCAGGAAGCATTCTGGGGTTTAAAGCCCACCTGGGTGGTCAGCAATGACCGCATGCACCATTGTGTTAAAAATAGAATAGGACAGACAAAAAGACAGAAAGAGAGTATGTGCATGTGTGTGGGTATCTGTGACAGGTGGGAACCAGGTGGCAGTTCATTTATGGCAGATGTTGATAACTGCATGGATGCATGGTTGATGACTGCACACACACACACACACACACACACACACACACACACACACACACACACACACACACACACACACACACAGTGATTCCCTTGTTTGCTTTACACCCTTCTTGAAGAATGGCAGCTGTAAAATTCTTGGTCCAGCGTACGTTCAACTAGATTCATTCACAGTTTACATGCCCATGTTTGTACATTCAATAGCGTTCGATAAAACCAGATGGAACCACTGCGATTCAAGTTTCACTTACGGCTGCGGTAAAGCACTGCAGTATATATTGCAAAGTGCATTGTTGTATGCATCAATGCAATGTGATACAATATACAGTTCACATTACGCATTTCACCATATCCCTACATTATTGCAACTCTGGGCGAGGACCAAATCTTTATTGAAAAGACAACAGATGTTGGAGAACTTTAAGATAATTATGCATCACCCTCACTGACAGTGTGCAATGGTTATTTGAATCTGCACAGTCCTATACAATGAGACCATTGAGTTGGAGGAAATATGGTTTTGCGTGTGTACACGTGTGGATTGAACTTTCTATGCTAGAAAAATAGGAAATGAATACCAAATCGGTTGCTAGTGAGCAAATATGTCACATGACACATGGGCAGGCATCCAAAACCAAGAAATGTAACGGCATGTGAGATTACGATATTGTTTTCAGAAGTAAGTAATTGATTATTATTTGCACACCCCATGAAGAAGATTGTCGCAGTCATCATCGGCTTGCACGACCATGACTTGATATGAACTTCATATGCAAATGGTTATTATATGTGTTAATCAGATTTCAATAGCCAGGTGATTGCATCTGTGAGCTTGGGTCCCTTGACAAATGCACCCAGAAAATGAATACAAATCATACAGCTCTCCACATGTGCATGCAAGCAAAGTGGAATCAACATATTTCCAATATTCCTCCATAAACCGGAACATTGCCTCCATGGTTACATACTAAATACATGGTATGAATGCAAGTGCTATTTTTTAAGGTTTGTTGTTTGTTTTAAAATCTGAAAGAGCTTAGTAGTACGTGAGTTTCTGTGATGCTGTGTGATTGATGTGAATGTGGCTGAGGGTAACCAGGCAGTGGGCTTCAACAGGCACAAATAATAGCCCAAATTGCTCCCTGGGTAATATTCAACACATATAACACAGTGAACTGCTCCAAGGGCACTCGTAATTGGTGTCTGAGGTTTTGGCACTGGTTGTCCCTGAAAGTCTTGGTTTCTGCAGAACTGGCATGTCGTGTCTGCCAGATGTGTCCATTCTATATCTATAATAAAGAGGACAGATTACTTGTGACTGTCAAAAAAAAGAAAATAAACTGTGTTTGGAAACAGTGCTTTAACTTTTCAGGCGCACCATAAGTTACATTGCATATGGGAGATGTAATGTTTCTGGGTGAGGTAAGATAAATTGAGTTATTATTCCAGTAAGACTTGCTGGTCAATGAATAGAGGGCACCACTGTAGTGCTGCCAGCGTTTCTGGATTCCGTCAAACCACTGACAGATTCATACGGAGACATCCTCAATAATCACCAAAATATTCCTGTAAAAAAACAAGCGAAGAAAGAAAGAAAGAAAGAAAGAAAGAAAGAAAGAAATTTAATTACAGTGATTTACAATCATATATGCTGTGTATCTCTCTCTCTCTCTCTCTCTCTTTACAAAGCTTATAAGAATGTATAAGAATGTAGTTTCCTCCTAGATTGACATGCTCTATACTTTCATTCACATGACCAGCCAGGTTTTGTGACTGCTGGCCAACACTAACACATCCTTTAGAGTCCAGTAAATGACCACTAAAGTGGAAAGTCTTGGAACAGTTTAGTTCACGCATATTCACTCACTTACCATATTTGCATTTTATTTATTTTTTTGCATCAATGTAAGCAGTAGCAGCAGGCAGGCAGTGTGGAGGCACCTAATGATAAAACTCCCAAGCGGGAACATGAAGGAAGGATTTAAAGGGACAAGTATTCCAGCAGATCGGAAACTGCTGTTAAGATTATGTAACTTAATGAACCCCAGACACACTGTTTCCACAACCACGGTGTCCAGGTGTATCCTTTGAAATCCACCCAGTGACATTCCTGAATGGTTAGAATCCTGCAGGTGCACATCATGTAGGCCTACATGACTACAAGCAATTGCAGTAAGTGGTCCAAATATATCGTCCAAAAGACAGGGACAGGTTTAATATGGTATGGTCACATTTAAAGGAAAAATGCTGGAAAAAGAGTTAAGGAAAGTAAGGAATATATTTTAATATAATTAGATTTGTGAGTGTGATACAATGGGGAAATTTATATTAAAATAAATAAATGTAGTTATAAGTTGAATCATTGAATACGGGATAGACGTTTGCAATATATACGCTACCATATGGCACAAAAGAATGTACAACAATAGGTTAGTAATATCAAGCATGTCTATACAAGTAACAGTGTATAGTAGTAGTAGTAGTAGTAGTAGTAGTAGTATTAGTAGTAGTAGTAGTGGTATAGTACTATATTATGACAAAAACACACACACACACACACACACACACACACACACACACACACACACACACATCCAGTTGTCACACATGAGACACACACATGAACACATGCATAGAGTGATAGAGTGGCTAATCCAAGGAGGAGGAATCAAACTGCAAGCCAGAATGTTTTTTTCTATTAGGAAGTGACACCTGGATAGCAGGCATTCCAGCTCAACGTGTGAAAATCCCACAGTGTTGCCACAGGAACACGCCGGGCCTACGATAAGAGCACTGTCCTGACCTAAGGTCACCTCCTGACGTACACAGCAGCACCCAGGTTCCTCCCATGTCTGCTGCTGCTGCTGCCGTCCAACACACACTTCCCCACAGCCATCAAGGGTATAGCCGCACTGTCTGGCAGATTTAGGAGCTAGAAAACCCCTGATCTGCTTCCACACATACACACGTTGGTATGGAAAGTTAATTACAGTATAGGCCCAACTGTCACCTGAAGATTTTAGCTTTTGTGAGGAAAGTGAGTTCTGCTGAATTAGTAAGTGCAGTGAATTAATGATAATTGAGAAAATGTATATTGAGATATTGTGATATATGTGATATTGATTACTTTTACTCTGCTCTGTTTTGAAATATTATTTTGTCAAATATATTTTTACTGCACTTAATTTATCTTACAGTTACTAAGTATTAGTTTAACTAAAATGCTTTATCATGTCAGGTTAATGTCAGGTTGATACTGCTGACAATAACCGGAAACCATTAAAACCCACCAAAACTGGATCCACACTTACCAACACAATCATGACTTAAGGATGTGAGGTCATGACGATGAATATTTACTTTTGATTTGTAAATTATACAAGATGTATTTGTTTGTTATTTAATACTTTTAGAATGATCAATTTACTTTGTAGGCTATAGGATATCAGTTGGATATCAGTTTTTCCATCACTGTAAGTAACACTAAGGTGGTGATGGTGGTTGGTTGGTTGGGAGAGGCTGGTCGAGGATGTGGATGTGAAGGGCATGGAGTCATCAAGGATAGGGATGAAGTCATCTTTGGTTTGTTGGTTTGTCTGGGTGACTCGAATTGGGTTCACAAAGGTACCGTGAAGCTGTTTGTGGAGCTCTGATTGCAGTGCCGAGTGAAAATAGCTGTGTGTATTCACCGACACGCCTAAATCAACAACAGCTCATCCATTTTAAGTCTCAGTTTCCAAAAATAAATGGGAACAAATAAATAAGGAACACAGGTCCAATTCACGTTTTCACATGTACAACAAAAAAAAACAACCTCTTCCTAACATGGTCCACTGCGTCAATATTTTGAGGCCAAGTTGAACAACTTACTTCAGACGAGGGGAGGGGTCAAGGGGGAGGGGTATACTTTGCCAGGAATCAGAGACATCTAAAACACCAAGGGGAAACATATTCAGCTTCAGCTTTGTGTTATATAAGTGGCTGCTTGTAAACTAAATAAATGAATGTTGACAGAGAGCAAGGGCAAAAGTGGTGAGAACCACAGTCAGAAATGTACAAAAATATGTGAAATGTGGAGAAAATGAAGACTCAAATGACCAGATCAAAGGTTACATCTATTTAGAAAGGTCAAATGAATCACTTGATATTTGCTTAGTGAAGTTAATCTTGTCCCGACGGACACTTTTATACACTCCAGAAGAAGAATTGGCAGTTTAGAATCTGAACAATGTTGTTGGTAGTTGGCAAGTTGTTTACAATGCAAATGACACAAAAACAAAAATGATGACAAAACAACAAAAGTATTATTATGCTCTGATTTTTAAGAGCACAATAATAAGAGTTATTTTGAATACTTTCTGGTTGCAGTACAACATTGGACAACTACTTGTATCCATTTTGGCAGGAATGTATTTGTATTACAATTTTTGGGATGTTTATATAGCAGTGCAATGGTTCAAATTCCTGCACTGTCTAGTTCGGAAATGACCTCATTAAGCACTAACTCTTTCATCCCAAAAACCTCTATGAAGGCCCTTGTTGAACATGCAGTTCTTTAACACACGTAAGGTGATCAAAATAACCTATGTTTCCTGTCAAATATATACAAAATATAGTACTGCATTTTTGTCAAATGTGGTATGTGGTAATGTTGTTTCAAACATAATTTTAACATTTTTAATTGTCGTTTCACAGAAAAATGTATCTACATGTTATTAATAATATAACATTCATTGTATTCTGGCAACAAATGGCCGCTGTGTCAATGATGTCTACTCACTTCCTCTCCTCTGCAATCTTTCATCATCAAGTAATGCCCCTGTAACCAGGATTATTGACACTGCAGCTGTGCCACGACCCTGCCATGGAGAGACGGTTCCTTGTCTTCTCCAGGCATGACCACTATTATTATATAATTTATAGTGTCCTGCAAATTAACTTATGCTCTCAGTATAGACTGTGATCACCCACTTTTTGTTTTAAATATTGTAGTATTCCTTTTGTTTCCTTTATATCACCTGCACCCTATTTACCTAATGTTTCCCCTATGTTACAAGAGTGTCTTAGAAGAAATTATTTTCATAATCCCCGTTTTATGTTTGTTATCTGAATTCTAACAAATGTGTAATGTCAAAGTGTAATGACTAAAAACTATAATTGCAGGCTTTATGATAATTGTATTTGTTTGTTATAAGTGTGTGTGTGTGTGTGTGTGTGTGTGTGTGTGTGTGTGTGTGTGTGTGTGTGTGTGTGTGTGTATGTGTGAACGATCGTTTGTAGACTGTAACATTGGTCCTGCTTATGAATAACGTGTGGCACAGAATGTGTAGGGGTGTAGTGGAATGGTGCCAGTGACCTCTAGTGGCTATTTAGTATTATCTAATATGTAAGCTAATAGGCTATTCTATATTTAAAAATGTTTGACTGGTATTAATGTGGAAATAACACTAAAATCATCTTGCATATAACCTCCCTCATGTGGATTAGGCACAATACAAGCAATAACTGGAGGTGATGGAGGTGTTATGTGCATGCCTAATGCAGCTATTGTGCTCGAAAGGATCACACCATGGCACAGTGGTAGCGTCAACACGTCCTACTTCCTCATTCACGACACCCACAGACAGAGTAAAACAATCCAATACCCACCACTCAGGCATAACACAATGATTGCAATTGACCAGCAATGCTATAACCCAATAGCCTAGAACTCTAGACACCCCCTAGCGGCAGCAAATTTATTTGGCAGCTAGTGTAGTCTAGCAAAGCTCCGTCCGCTTTTTGGTGCTGGAAACACCAAGTGTGTCTTGTATGTCTGGCCAATCACAGCGTGAGGGGCGGAGTCAAAAGCCGGGCTACCTAATGACGACAGAAATGCGACGGTTCTGTGTTAGAGGTAAACAATGGCTGCTGCTGCTGGCGAACGGTTGTCTTTCCACTCGGCTTTGGCCGCGACTCTTCAAGACTTTAAGTTAACATTTTATTTGAGAAAAGAACAAAGAACGGCACTGAAGTCTTTCCTCGAAAATAAATATTTATTCGGAGTTTTGATTAATTACGTAGTCAGAGCCGTCGCTCTGACTACGTCACCTTCTTCGTTGCTCTGATTGGTTGTAGCGCTATCCTATTGCGTGCAGAGGGAACTTGAAAGACAACCGTTTATCCCGCCCACACTGCCAATGGAGCTGCGCCAGACCTTACATCTTTCTGATGTAGGTCTGGCTTGCCAGGCTAATAACTCAATGCATCACTGATGGACCCACACTGGGTCCCCCCCACATCACCCCCCCCCCCCCCCCCCCCCCCGGCAAGGATTTCAAACATGAAATGTCATCTAGGTGGCCAGAGCATGAACATGTGTGAACAGGTCACAGGGAGGCATGAGGCTGAGCAGGCCAAGGTGGGGAGAGAGAGGCCAAGAAATGTCTGGGGCCTGAGGCACCTTTGGGAGGTGGCTGGAGTGTCGCCGAGTGCTGTCGTTGAGGAGGTAGGTGGCTGGGCCCAGCTGGCGGGTGACTTGGAGAGGATCAGTATGAGGCCATTTTATTGTACCGGTGGGGCCTACTGACCCTGACCCAGTCTGAGGTGGGGATGTCTGGCACCCTGGCTCATTTTGATTAGTGAAATTGTTGCTTCATCCGCCTCTGCTGACAGGTGACTGAGGCTGTAAACCCCGGAGGGGCGTGCCTGGGGTGTGGAGGGGTGAAGCCTGTCGAGGGGCAGGTTGAGCTCCCCGCCCAGCATGAGTGAGGTTGGGGAGACGGTGGCCAGTCTTGCCACTCGCAAGGCAGGCAGAGCAGTCCTTGACCGGGGCCTCAATGTCTCTGTCCCTGGCCACCACACCAGGTCTCGGCAGCAGTTTTAGCTTCACAATGCCGAGGTGGTGCTCATGCGCAATGGTCAAAACACAGGTGTCATTCCAGCAAGAGAGCCCTGTTTGACTCCGGAGAACCTGCCAGCTCCTCTGACACCTTGTGAGGCCAGCCATTCTGGATTTAGGTGCAGAGCTGAGAGAGGACAGGGTCCTGTTTAAAGCCTTCCTTCCTTAATAACCCCACATACTCAATGGCTGGCACAGGGAGGACACATTTTTCAGCATTGAGAGTTAGCTAGTGCTTGGCTAGGGCTGCAAAAACCCTGTTGAGTTGCTCGTCATGGATTTCATCCAGATATATAGCTACGCCCAGTATGTCAGACAGCACAGACGCCATGACCTTTTGGAAGCAGCTGGAGGCAAAGCTGAGGCCAAAAGGCATCCAGGTGTAGGGAAACACTCCCACATTTGTCACAAAGAGGTTCCTGCAGCTGGGATGGAGTGGCACCTGTAGGTATCCTTGTCTGAGGTCGAGATTGGAGAACCATAGAGCTGTAGAACTGAGCTGTGAGCTCTTTTGAGGTGGGCAGTGGATACTTGTAAGGAATCACTGCCTTATTGACTGCACGTAGATCGACACAGACACGCAGGGCCCACAAATTCTTCTTAGCTACCACCAGACCCAGGGCGAAGCGTCCACTGGCTCAATGATGGCTGTGAACTGAAAAATGGACTGTAAGTATCAACATTCAGGAGAGATGCACGGCACTGGTGTTCAAAAGCAGAGCGATGCACACATCATTGAGGTTGACTGTGCGTGATTTGAATGACACTGGCCTCGAGTGCAGACATGGAAGCGTGGCCTTCTGACCCGGCCAGGGAAGAGCGACAGACGGTGGCAAAATCACGAAAAAAAGTCACGAAGCGCCACTCCTGTCGCCTAGCAACCTTGAGAGCTGCAGTTGACAATCAGGACACAGCAACAAATAAAGTCTTATCTTATCTTAACAACAGTTAGTTAACATAGTTTATATGGCTAATGTCATTTAACTTTGACAATATAATGTCATATTTAATATAACCCTAACCATACTTTCATACTAAAAAATGGTTTAAAAAAGCTTCTTTTTTTAACTTTTCCCGTAGCCAATAGGAAGACAAGTTAAAACTGTCTGGACACCAACGTCCTTAGAAGTGTCTTTAAAGGTTTAAAATCAAACCTGTGTAGTAGACTGGCCACAGTAGAAATACATTTGTTAAAATCGTCTTCTGAATCTTGTTATTCGCAAATTAGTTTGTTTTTGGAAGAATATATCCGTAACAAAACAGGAAGTTCGGCCATAGCATTGTCAAACTTCTGAATTCGAGATTATCGAAGTTGCAACTGCAAGCAAAACGTAGCCTACGTGATCCTGAGAGTATGTGTTAATGAATTAACATATTGAGTATGTCGTGACAACGAGTTATTGCGTTGTTATCACGCCAAAACGGGAACAAAATAGTATACCACCCATGGCAGCTCTCAGCTTCTGCAAAATCCACATACTTTTTTAAAATAATGATTTGCTCCGTCCGATGTGTTTATACTGGAAGGGTTTCTATGAACTGATCTAACAATGAATAATATCCATTCTGTCTGACCAGCTTGTGATCTATGTTCACCACGGTGTGAAACCGTGGTAGTAATTGAATTTCCCCTGAACCACTCTTCTAGAAACTTGGAATTGGAACGAAATAATACCGTTATTAACCGTGAACAGGAACACGTGACTTCGTTTCTGGTCAAACAGGCTATGGCACGTTTTCCGATTTTCGTTTCCGACTCCTTGAACCTGTTGGGAGCCGTGCTTCCGTCCCTCCCGTGGCGAGCTTTAAACTTAGCCTAATGTCATTAGCGCGGGTAAACCTCTCAACCGTGCGCGCGCGTTGAAAGCTGTCTACGACCACCCAGATCGGCTAATCCTGGTCTGCGTGCCTAACCCTACACAGACTACACTGTGTGTCCACTGACCGTATCCCATGTGAACAACACGTTAGTCTACTAGACTAGAGGGCACCTGCAGCCGGATCTTTTATAGGCCTGGCGCGTCACGGTCCGCGCGAGGCGTGTCCAGGCACCATGTCCATACCTCGCGCTGCCATAGGCTGGGGCCGCGCAGTCCTCAGCGCGAGGAGACCGAGACGCTCATTCACTCATTCACCTCCATCAGCAGAATTACCGCCGCACTCAACACTTCTAGCGCGATGGCCCAACAGCTCTCTGGAGAAGTGTTCACAAAGCCAAAGGTAGGCTATTATTGGAAACAATCAGTTGTCGTGCAACTGATTGTTGAACGACATGGTTTACTTTGATCAGAAGCGTGAATAAGTAGAGTGATTCAACCCCACAGCCTCTACAGATCTGCAGATCAGTGGTCGGATAGGAAGGCGCTTTCCACTCAGCGACGGGTTCTTACAAATGAACAGGTTTGCGTTTCTGCTTTTGCACAGAGCGGTTCAACAAAGTCAGCTGCGTTGCCCTCAGAGGCTGTCGCTATGCTCCGGTGGAAAATGCCACTTCTACCTCTATGTAGGCTATTTGTATTACATGTACATGTAGCAGAGTGCTGGACAGTAAACTATATGTTTATGGTTGCCCCACTTGAGCAATGGCTGGTCCTGTGACAGTTTACCTGTGGGTTTGGCAGCTGATAACGGTGAGAGAAACGATTGGCCGTCGATCGTGTTACATATGATCCCAACACACAATGTAGGCCTGTTCAAGGTCTGCCTGGCCCTAAACATTACCCTCAGCAGGTAGCCCATTCACAATCTCATGGGAAATAAATAGAGTTAGGCTATTCATTAAGAAATAATAAAGTAATTGGTTGTGCAAGCTCCTTTTTGAACAATCAAAGTAACAATCCCACATTCCTTTATGGTATTTCATTTAATTCTTTTGGACCAATTTTGTTTCATAGTTGTTGTTTTTTTGAATAATTGTTTGCCACAAAACAACCAAGTCTTAAAACACAAAATCAGTTTTGTGTTCAAGAGAGGAACAAACAGCAGACAGGGATAAACAATTGGTGAAAGCAAAGTAAATAGAAAGTAAAATGCCAAAGGATGTGTTGCAGATGAGTAAAACAGCTGGACTCTCTCTCTCTCTCTCTCTCTCTCTCTCTCTCTCTTTCTCTCTCTTAAACATGGCCGTGGAAATTCACATTTGGTCAGCCTGCAAGCATGGGGTGTCAGTATGCATTCGACATGAATGTAATTCAGGATGACCAAGATACTGGGACAAGAATAATTATAACTCACCGCACACGGTTATTTACAAGTTAAGACAAACACAGCTCAAAAATACAAAAGGCCTATGTCCTATGTCCACCACATTGTTTAAGCAATTGAGACAGATTTTAAAAAAAGGGGAACACTGCAGACATCTCATGTTAACAATACAAAACAAATGGTTGTCGGGAGACTTTCCTCTTCTTGCATCGCAACATCTACTCTCTTGACTCCCAGATATGAGTGCATTCAACTCACAGATAAACACACACTGAATACTGACCTATTCCCCTAATAAGAAATAGCTGCATTTAGAAACATTCAGTTTTGTTGTGATGGAAGATCACCTTAATGCTACAATTATGAATTATTTAAAATAAGTATGCTTGAAATATGTGTTACTGCTTACATCCCAAATGTCCTTTTATAGTCAAGGAGCGATTCCTCACACTCACATGCAACACTCACAAGGAATTCCATTCTAGCGGGAAAACCTTTCACTTCATTTTTTCAGCCTTTGCTCCCATTTGCTGTCCCCCCCCCCATAGGCAGCATTCTGCTGATAATGCTATATTTCACACATTTTGTTCTTTATAGCTTATGATAGACATTATGCTGCCTTCATCACTAATATGTTGTTTTTGCCAGAAAACACAACCAGGCCCACTGGCCCAGGAGCCGCACAAGTATTAACTGAAGCTGTGTATGTGACCAATACACTTGAACTTGAACTTGAATAATGAGAGAACAATATCATTAAAGATGGATATACATTTTTATTGTCTAAATACTCAAGGAAGAGCAACAACCTATTAAGGCCTCAATGTGATACTACTAAGCATATACCAGAGTGCTCCAATAAGGGTTGGCTTGATACATGTTTGATATGTGTTTAAACACCTTCATTCCAGGAGCAGAAGCCTTAATAAAACGTACCAAATCGCACAAAGAAAAGTATGATTGTCTAAATATCTAAATGTATTTTTATATGACCAAAGTATCGAAATAAATATTGAATATAAAAAAGATTAAACAAAGAAGAGCCAAGTCCACTCATGTTGTTTCGCATGCAGAATGATGGGCTATTACTGGAAACAATCAGTTGTCATTCAAATCAAATTAAAGTGGACTGAAAGCATAGGACTATTCATTTCTTATTCCTGCATTTGTTTTTTCTGGTATACAAAAGCGTGTCGACATGTATAAGTAGACTGATTTAACCCCAAAGCAATCTACAAATCGATCAGTGGTCGTACAGGAAGACACTTAGGCGCTCAGGAAGGCACTAATTAACAGGTTTGCGTTTCTGCTCTTGCACAGAGCGGTTCAACAAAGTCAGCTGCGTTGCCCTCAGAAGCTGTTGTTATGCTCTGGTGGAAAATGCCACTTCTACCTCTATGTATTTTGATTAAATGTACATGTAGCAGAGTACAGGACAGTAAACTATATGTTTATGGTTGCCCCACTTGAGATATGGCTGGTCCTGTGACAGTTTGCCTGTGGGTTTGGCAGCTGATAACGGTGAGAGAAACGATTGGCCGGCAAATGTGATATGTGTTTAAACATCTTCATTCCAGGAGCAGAAGCCTTAATAAAACGTACCAAATCGCACAAAGAAAAGTATGATTGTCTAAAGATCTAAATATAATTTTTATATGACCAAAGTATCGAAATAAATATTGAATATAAAAAGATTAAACAAAGAAGAGACAAGTCCACTCATGCTGTTTTGCATGCAGGCAATTTGAATGCCATGTACATTTCAACCTTTACCTTTATCCATTTATATTCTGGGTTCAATGGCTACAATTTACGAGTTTACCTCTGTCACGACAATTGAATGGCCGAGTCAAGGGGCAGAATGTGTACTTTTTTAAAAGGGTCAAATTTCCTCTGGAATCCAGGTTCCCATCCCAGTCATGCAGCAGCTCCTGCTGGCTGACCCCTCGCCAGCTGCTCAACCTCCCATCTGTTCTGTTATCCACCGGACTTGCTGTCTATCTAATGGCATTTGTGTTTGAATATATATAAACGTGCCTTGTCTAGCCTTTCATTTAATCTTGTTTACAGAAGCTAAATCATTTTTGTTTGTTTTGACGAGGCCAGAATAATAGTTTGGAGTCACTATTTTTTTTGTGTCTTTGTTATCTGCAGGTTGAACTACATGTACATCTTGATGGAGCCATCCGAGTGCAGACTATTCTTGATGTAGCCGAGTGAGTCGTCATTTCCTTCATTGTTTTTGTTTAATTATTTGACTTTCAAGTATCTCACAACAACTCAGTCTTGTATTGGCAATTATGCATTCAGGTAGTTGTAGTCGTATTTTTCTTGTGGTTAATACATACATTGCATACAATTATTGTTGTTCGTAGCACTAAATCATTTAGATATATCCTTAGGTATTTAAATGTACATGGATTTCCTGTATAAAATCACCTGTAGTGCTGCCCTTTTTGGTTTTGTTTTAATTATCATTTTTGCTTTTTTGCTCTGTTACACGTGACTGTACAAATAATTAATAGGAAGAGCCTCTCTATTTTAAGCCTTAATCTAAACATATTCAATTTATTATTTCATGGTTAACCGTACACATTAAATGTCATCTGTGTCCTTTAGGAGACGAGGTATCTCTCTGCCAGCCGACACAGTTGAGGAGATGACTCAGGTCATCATACTCCAAAAGCCTGCCACCCTCACAGAGTTCCTGGGAAAGTTCGCAGAGTACATGCACGTCATTGCGTGAGTCAAACAGAAAAAAAACAGCCATTAACAATGTCGTATAATTACTGTTTCGGCCAGTTGTTTTTTTTGGAAACTGCTAGTCCAGTACTTTTTCTGGTTCACCTAGAAGTCAGAGTTCAGTGTGATTGTGAGGCAGCAGGGTAGTTAGGTGAAAGATCGTTTACTTATTGCTCTTAATGAGACCAAGGGTTAAGGCAACAGCATGTTGCCACAATTTCCTTTTCATTTTGTATTTATCTTGTTTTCAAATCAAAAATGGAAGTCACATCTGTTCAATCCATTTTGTTCAGCTTCCTTTTATGGTTACAATTGCCCAATATCCTGTGTCAGAGCATTGCAGTATGCCAAAATAAAATATTATTACATTAATATTACAAATACATGATAACAAAGACAGCTGTGCTGTTTGGGCACCAAGTTGATCAAGTCCTTCTATAAACATGGGGACACCATAGGGAAGTTGATACCAAGGTTTTGCTAATGCTAAAGTGTTTGGTAAGCTTGATGGCTACAGGGAAGGTGGAAGCATGACTTCGAACCAGATGACAACAGACTTTAAGACCTGCGTTGCACATATTCTCTTGCAGAGTACATACTGGAAGTAATTGTACGTCATGTGATTGAAGGGGAAATGAGAAAACCATTTCAAAATATCACTGTTGGCCAGTCCAAGACTTTTAAAATTATATGTTAGATATATATGAAAAAACGATAAATAAAGATGGAATGCAAGGTTTCTGTTAGTGAAACAATACATTTTTAGATACATACACAACATCAAATAGGTTAATCCTTACAAGTTAAATGTTTAGTTTGGGTAAAACAGCTTGAATGCAGCATTGTGATTGTGGTGTAGCTTCTGGATTAGCCTCCTCGTCAGAGGGTTTTGTCAGATACTACAGAAGTACAGATGATACAAAGATACAGTAAAGGGCAGCATCATGAACTCACTGTCTGTGGCTTGCTTTCCTTTGTCCAGTGGAGACAGAGAGGCCATCAAGAGGATAGCCTATGAGTTTGTGGAGGACAAAGCCAGAGAGGGAGTAGTCTACGTTGAGGTGAGGTACTCGCCTCACTTCCTGGCCAACACTCAAGTGGACCCCATCCCCTGGGACCAGGAAGAGTAAGTAAACAGTCCGCTGCAAAAGGATGTTAACACGACACAAGTAAGCTATTACTACAAGAGGTCAATACTACACAGTAATATAATATGTGCATCTTAAAAAAACTGCAAATACACATTACTTCATATGTTCATATATCTGTATCTGTATATACACAGTATACCTCAATCAGCCTACTATCCCACCCTACTAACTATCTTATTCATATGGTAACATTTTTTAAAATTATATAAATATCTATTTAGCCACAATACTGTGGGAAAATATGAAAAACATAACACAGTATAAACGATGTGTTACACTAGTTGTTAAAAGAAACTCTAATATGTGTTGTCTCTCGGCCGTTTATTTATTAAGGGTGTGTTTGTTTTGTTTCCTCCAGGGGGGATGTGAGCCCGGATGAGGTGGTGCGTCTTGTAAATAAGGGTCTGAATGAAGGAGAGAGGACCTTCAATATCAAAGCCAGGTCCATTCTATGCTGCATGCGTCACATGCCAAGTAATGCACTGTTCACGCTAACGAACAAACAACTAAACTGCACCTTCAGATATGATCAGATCTTTACTGTCTTATTGGCCTCTATTAAATCGCAGAAGAAAACATTATGATCTCAGAAGATATTAGATTAGATTTTATTGTCATTGCAAAGTAATAACGAAACTGAGTACGGCAGCAATCCACTCCACTTAGCAACATCAAAAAAAATGTATTTATGTATATATATATGTAAATATATGTCTAAAATATATATATAAAAATATAGTGAATAGTCCTAGTCATATTATAATAGTCAGAAAAAAGGTATTCCTTGCCCTGTAATTGTTATTAATATTCTCTCGAATTTGTAGTGATAAGTGACAGACAACACACAAAACATAATGTTTTCTTCCTTGAAGCATTAACACATTTTGTTTTTTACTTAAATAAACATGCAGACTGTAAGGAGAGCTGTGTGTCCATTTGTAATAATATGATTCCATCTATAGTATTTATCATGCACACAGTACTATCCCTGTAATGTGTATAATCAACTATAAATGACCTGAAAAATATACACGTCAATGAGCGCAGGTCCGTACTAAACTACAACATGGTTCTGGTTTGACTGGTTTGCTTCAGCTCCAATCTATTCTCATACATTAGAAACAACCGCATCATTTACATTACATTGACATTTAGGGAATTTAGCAGACGCTTTTGTCCAAAGTGATTTACAATAAGTACATTTGTTAGAAGAAAGTGCAACAGTAAATCGCTATCGGTAGAGTAAGGATTTCACAAGAACAAGTTTCAAGCACACCCAATTGCTAAGTTAACCCATTGCTAGTATACAACAGAGATAAGTACGAGAATACTAAGCGCAGAATATAAATGTAAGCGCCAGGACATACAAACATAGAATAATTGCAGTTAAAAAAAGTATATATATATTTTTTGTATTGCTCCTGTGCGCGATCATAGCACACCCCGGACCTGCGACCGACGCGATCGTAACACGCCCCGGACCTACAACCGACGTATTATGACATGGGGGTGGGGGGGGGGGGGTTACACGCGATCATAGCACACCCCGGACCTGCGACCGACAGGGGGGTGCGCGCGATCGTAACACACCCCGGACCTACAACCAACGTATTATGACAGTCCTGGACCGGCCCAAAAATCTGGACCGGCCCAAATGTGCATCGGCCCACCGGGCAATGCCCGGTATGCCCGATGGCCAGTCCGCCCCTGGTTGTAGACCACAGTAGTTATGTATTCCTGAATGTATGTGTGGTCTGACTCAATAGACTATAGATGCACACTGCATATTGCTATGTACTGAATATGCATTTCACTGTGCAGGCTGGTCCATGAATGTGGTGGAGATGTGCAAGAAGTATCGTCACGAAGGAGTCGTGGCCATCGACTTGGCTGGCGACGAGTCTCTGAACTGTGAGGCCTACCCCGGGCACAGGATGGCTTATGAGGTACATAACCTGTGCTATCTCAGTCAATAGTGGAGTGCATCAACACAGATAACACAGAGGCCGTTTTTCCGTCGGTCTGTTTACTGTTGATAATCTCCTCTGTGGGGGTCTCGGAAAAACATATTTTAGCAGGTCCTAGTCAACAGCTCAAAAATACACAAATCGATCTATTACTTAACTATTATTTATTTGTACCAATAGCTAATCAACCATGGGTGATTAGTACATAATGTGTTTACTTGATCTGTGAAATAATTGAAAATCACCACCCCTACTAATCAGTAACCCCTGAAACTGTAGTTGTAGCAGTTGTTCCTCTGCCACACGCCACCTTAGTGGCTTTTGCTGAGGCCCTCCATCACAGGACACAGATAGATGTTGATTTGAAGATGCATTTGTAACCTTCCGGTGACCCCTTGAGACGGGGTATCTATAACTTAAGTTCTATATCTAAATTTGATCAGGTTACTTGAGATTCTAGGTTCACATTCGATTGATAAGGAGTTTGGTTTGTAGCCTAATACACATAATAATAATACACACATTAGTGAGACCTCCAACCCACACGACGACACAAGACCACGACTTGAGAGAACATATGTATTTTAAAGAAAATACTTTCATGGAATATATTGTACTCGTTCTGACAGTGTTCAATTTTACAATAATATAACTTAACTGTTACGTCAGTTTAGTTTGTCTTGGGCCCAAGAACTAAAAGAAAAAACTAGGGAAAACCTGAGTACTCAGAATAAAAAAGTAACAAAATAAAATAATCCGGTTTGGTTCCTTAATGTTGTCGTTCCTACCACCTCCTGGATTTGAGCACAATGTCCACGCAACCGATGTCCGACGGGAGACGATGGCATCCAGGAACAGCAATGGCGGTGGAAGCGGCCGAACAGTCGAGTTGAAACAGTTGTCTCTCGTATAAAAAAAAGAAAAAAAAACAGCCTGCAACACGGACTTTAAATATTCTTTTGAAAGAAAAACACCCGGAGCTCTCCCCACAGGATTCCTCCCGAACCACCTGTAGCTTCCAATACTATCTTATCTAATTCCTTAAACTACGAAAAAACAGCCGTCTCGCAACACCGTAGCCTATACTCCGTGTCGTCGGCTCTCCACGTGCGTGTGCTTGTGATGCGTTCAAAGGCATCATAAAACACAGTACTCAAATAGAATAACTAAAATCACTTGGGTTACACGTGCATGTGATGCGTTCAAGGGGCATCGTAAAACACAGTACTAAAATCTAATCTAACTAAAATCACTTGGGTTACACATTTATTGGAGATGGCATGATGGTATACGCCGAGCAGATGGTATATGCTGCCATGACAGAGGCTCTCTCTCTCTCTCTCTGTCTGTCTCTCTCTCTGTCTCTCTCTGTCTCTCTCTCTCTCTGTCTCTCTCTCTGTCTCTGTCTCTCTGTCTTTCTCTTTCTCTCTCTCTTGTGTGTGTGGTGATGGTTTATCCTGGGTGCCGTGATTGCTCATGTGTGTGCAACCCCACCCAGCCCCAGAGTCTAATCAGTTTGATGCTAGCCAAGTAAGGCTCTAAACCAGAGCTATCAACCACACACACTCCACAGTAGTCAATTGGCATCTTATGCAGTGCCATGTCTTGGCTAGATAACACTTTGGACTAGTCACAGTCCTGAGTCCTGAGCTGAATGTAAATTGAAACCATTCAAGCGGCTACTTGAGTAGTTATCGGGGGTTAATGTGGAGCACAGTCCACACACTAATATCAACTGTTATCTCTGTAACTACCAAATTATTTTTATCTAGTAATCTAGGAGATCAGGGCCTATTGTGTTTTGTTCCATACAAGGAAGATAGGAGGCAAGATAAGATAAGATAAGAAGACTTTATTGTCCAATGATTTAAAACACAATGGAAATTTGCCTTTGGCATCTTGACAGTCAGCCAGCAAATAAAACAGACAATAAATACAATCAATAAATAAGCACAATACAAAGAATAGATACGGTATCATACAGCAGCAACAGGGTTCACTTAAAGATACTCTGGTTCAGAGTGTCCACTGCAGATGGCACAAACAACTTCTTATACCCTGCTTTTTTAGCTAAGGGAACTCTGAGCCTCCTTCCTGACGGCATCAAAACAAATGCGGGGTTGAGAGGGTGGGTAGTGTCATTGTAAATCTGGATGGCTTTTTTAGTTATGGAATGGTTGTATATTTCCTGAAGCTGCATTTGCTTGACCCTTATTATCTTACTGGCCTGGTTAACTACCTGGGTCAGCTTGTTCTTGTATCTAACTGAGAGGTTCCCATACCAAGAGATACTGTTAAAAGTGAGAACACTCTCAGTGAGTGACCGGTAGACCATGGCCAGAGTTTGTTTACTGGCATTAAAGCTCTTCAATTGCCTGAGAAGATGGAGTCGCTGTCTTGCTTTTTAATAGATTTTATCTGCGTTTCCCTGGAAAGTGAGGTTATTATCGATGGTTGTGCCAAGATATTTAAACTCAGTGACCTGCACCACACCCTTCCCTCTCATGCTAACAGGCCTGAAGATGGACCCCGTGCCCTCTGCTCCTGCCCTCTCTCCCAAACACATCTCCTTAGTTTTACTAACATTAAGGTCAAGGAAGCTATCCTCGAACCAGGTGGTAATTTGTTCGATGTGTTGGGAGTAGGAGGGACAGCAAGGATCCTGCCGGCCAGCAACCAGGGCCATGTCATCGGCATACTTAATAAGAGAGAAGTCTTTGCTGTTACGTTGCAACTCATTTGTGTACAGGGAGAATAGGAGAGGTGATAACACACACCCCTGTGGAACGCCGGTGTTCAAGACAAGGCAGTCAGAGAGGATTTTATTAACACACACGTTGGGGTCTCTCTCTCAAAAACTCCCTAATCCACAAAATGAGGTTGCTACTGACGTTCAGGTCATAAGCGTCTCAGGAGAAGATGGGGCTGGACCATATTAAATGCAGAGGAGAAATCCATAAAAAATACACAAACATAAGTTTTAGTTGGGTTATTTAAGTGACAGAATATTTTATCCAAAAGAGTGAGAGCGGCATCTTCCACACCTCGACTGGCTCTATATGCGAATTGCATGGGGTCTATGAGCTTTGCTGTTTGCATTGTGAGTTCCCTGCTCACTAGACGCTCCATGCATTTGCTTAATAGAGAAGTGAGGGCAATTGGTCTAAAATCGTTTAGTGACTTTGCATGAGCAGTTTTGGGCACCGGGATAATGGTTGCCATTTTCCAGGCTTGGGGGACAAAACTGATGTTGAGGAACATCTGGAACAGTCGGGTGAATAGGGGTCCTGACTTCCGGTTATGGCGTTGAGCTAGACAGTCGCACTTCGTGAGTCTCTGACAAGTGAATTATAAAACAGACCCTTTTAAGTCCTGAACGGCAGCTAAAGCGGGTAAAGCAAACCAAAAATGGGAAAAAACAAAAATTCAACAAGACAAAAAACTGAAAATCAGTTTAATGCTGAATTACCAACAACAAGGTCGACGCTAGCTAGCAACGGGCATCGGGCTAGTGAGGACGAGGAGGCTGCTAGCCCGCTCGCGGATAATGGCAACACCATGATGACTGACAAAGCCGTCTCCGATGAAGATACTCCACATGCCATTCGTCCTCAACAGCCAGATGCTATACTGGCCATTAATTCACTAAAGGCAGAAAGTTTAGAGCGGCATCGTGAAGTACTTGACGGTATAGCGCACATCAGAACCGATCTGGATACAATCAGGGGACGGTTAACCACAGCTGAAACCCGCGTAAGTGACACGGAAGATACAGCAGCCCAGCTTACAGCCAAGATGACGGAACTGGAAATGCAAGTAAAATTTCTTACTGAGAAGAACGAGGACCTGGAGAATCGCTCACGTCGCTCCAATCTCCGTCTCATCGGCTATGGCGTCAGATTAGTGCCAAAATGCACTCGCGTGATAAAACATGCAGTCGGGCGTATATATTATTTCACACGCGTAGTTATTACCTGCGAGCGCGCAAATTCTCTCTGCGCGCTCGCGCACACTCAGAGCGCTTCTCCCCGAGAGAGGAAATTGAGAGCGAGCGAGTAAATCGGGGACTCGAGAGCATTTCCTTGTTGCTCTCACATCGGACAGCCTCTCGCAGCTCACGTTCTGCTCGCTCGAAAGGAATAGTTTTGGCACTTTGGGGGAGGGAACCCAGGCAGGGCGGGCTCTCCTGTGATTGGCCGTTTCCGAGGAGCGATATTTGATTGACAGCCTTACTTTCTCTCATGGATGGAAGTCTGCTGGTGAACTCAGAGGTCTGAACGAGACAACGGCGTCAGGGCGGAGGTACCTTCAGGTAAGAAGGTACCTCTACGGGCCCTTGTGATGAACGAAAACTATGGCTTGTGTGAAATGTCATCTAAGTATGTTTCTGAGAATTGTGTTAGTGTAACTAATAATCAACATTAGTTAGAACGTTATTACTTAGTCCGTAACGTTAACCATGGGTAAAGCTAGCCAATAGCTAGTTCATCACAAATGCCCGAATTCAGCCAAGGCTTTCTTACCTGAAGGTACCTCCGCCCTGACGCCGTTGTCTCGTTCAGACCACTGAGTTCACCAGCAGACTTCCATCCATGAGAGAAAGTAAGGCTGTCAATCAAATATCGCTCCTCAGAAACGGCCAATCACAGGAGAGCCCGCCCTGCCTGGGTTCCCTCCCCCAAAGTGCCAAAACTATTCCTTTCGAGCGAGCAGAACGTGAGCTGCGAGAGGCTGTCCGATGTGAGAGCAACGACGAAATGCTCTCGAGTCCCCGATTTACTCGCTCGCTCTCAATTTCCTCTCTCGGGGAGAAGCGCTCTGAGTGTGCGCGAGTGCGCAGAGAGAATTTGCGCGCTCGCAGTTAATAACTACGCGTGTGAAATAATATAATACGCCCGACTGCATGTTTTATCACGCGAGTGCATTTTGGCACTAATCTGACGCCATAATCGGCCTCCCAGAAAGCGCAGAAGGCAGGGATGCAGAAGCCTTCCTGGAGAAGTGGCTCCCCGATATCCTTGGTGCGGATTGAACGCGCTCATCGTATCCCCAGTTTCCCCACCGGTCCAGCAAAACCCACGCGCTCTGCCCCCTTTCCCAGGCCGTTGATCATGAAGTTTTTAAACTTAAAGGATAAAGTTTGTGTGATGAAAGCGGCACAAGCAAAGGGGAAAGTCATGTACGAAAACAGGCAAGTGAAGTTTTTTTCGGACTTCTCCGCTGAAGTGCAACGCCAGAGGAAAGACTATGACGCGGTGAAACAGAGGCTCCGCTCGGAAGGAATCCAGTACGGCTTGCAGTTCCCTGCTAAGCTCCGCATCACACACGGTGGAAAGAACTATATTTCTGTCTCCTCAAGATGTACATGGCTTCCTCCGGAAAAATATCAGTGGTGGACATCCAGAAGAGGTTGAATAAGTGAGTTATGTCATATGTGTCTGGGTTCTTCCCACCTTACACGGAGCAGTGTGCCATATGGTAAATATAGTGCGTATTTACATAGGCTATGTTAAAGTGCTGCATTTACTGAAACGTTTGAGTAGCTTTCTAGATTAGACTTTATTTCAATGATGACTGAAATTCCTCCTCTCTTGAGTTGTGACAGGGTATCTGCAGGAATCATAAAGATGAATTTACTACCTTTTACTACCTTTTTTACTACCACCAAAATATTTTTTACTACCAACACGACGCGGCCGGGGGGCTGGGGGTTGGGGAGTATTGAGTAGAGTTAAAAATTATTACAGATTGATTCAAGTGCCAATTTGGTGTAAATTGACCCACAGTCCTGTATAAGCTCACCACATGCAGTCCATATGGATAAAGATTTGGAGCAACACCTCTTCACAATTTGTGTTCCAAATTGTCCCATTGTTTTTTCCTATGTACTGCACATGCTTGAACAATAGGACTATGTGTCAATTTACACCAGACTTGCACTTGCACTAATAATAAATTGTCTCACCATATACTTAAACGGAAACACACTCACACAGTAAATTACTGTCTCAGATGCAATTTATTTGCAATCCCAAGAGGTACAGTATATCACAAGGGGTAACTTATGTAACAATAACTTACACTGGACTTTGGACTTAAAAACTGCCCAAAGAGTCCATGGAGTGGTAATGAACTTTTTTAATAGTCGAAAGATGAGTTTCAACACATCCAAAAACTAATTTTAAGAAAAGTAACAATTTTACCTTTTTTCCCAGCTGATAACATAAGCTGGCAGCCAGAGAGATAGAGAGACACACAGGAGATTAGGTAGAGAAGGAGAAAAGATGACACATTAGGTTGAGAGGGAGAAAAGAGATGAGAGAAGCAAGAGAGGCATAGTCAAGGGTCAAGGAGAGAAATTGAGAGATTATGGTCACAAAAGTTTCAGTTCTGAGGACTTCTCTTCAATCTTTTCCTGCAATTGGTGGAGTTGTTCTTTTTTTTCTTTTTGCCTTCTGCGAAGCGTGTTTGATTTGGTGATGAGTTCAGCCATTTTGGACCCGGCCTTTCCCTCAGCCTGCTCGGCCAACTTGTCTGCGTCATTTTCAAGCGACTCACAAACACGCTTTAGTACATCATGCTGGGTTCTGAGGTCCAAAAGCTCCTCCTCCACTGCCTTCCTCTTCAGAGCATGTGCGGCACTCTCCTTCTTTTTTCTCTCATTCTCCAGGTGCAGTCTATACTGAGACCTTGCAGATGAGGCAGAGGCAAGGAGCTCCTTTGTCAGAGGCACTTTTAAAACACCCCCACATTTGCTGATCCGGTCACAGACTATTCTCAGTGATTCCAGCGAGTTATCCTGGAGATTGCATGTTTCGACTTCTTTGTTAATTGAAAAGCCTCTTTCAACGGTGGCTTGGCCATGGGATAGAAGGAGACTCTTGCAAAACCTGAGTAATTCAGGGTAAGGCGTGCTGAGAGTTGTGTGAAGAAACACATCAAGGCGGTCCTTCATTGGTTTAAAGGCCAGGAAACGCTCATCTCGTCCTTCCACTGAAGTCAAGGATGCAAACTGCTGAATGATAACATCACCTACCATATTGAGAAATTAAGACAAAATCATTAATAACATAATATAATAGCAAGTACATGTCAGTCTGCTTAACCAACTTTTATCAGTAGAACATCTTTAAAACATGGCCTTCATTTGAATGACCTCTCCTTTTGTACTGTCCCTAACATACTGTATATTTGCTTACCAG
Organism: Merluccius polli; assembly: GCA_030340625.1. NCBI lineage: Eukaryota > Metazoa > Chordata > Actinopteri > Gadiformes > Merlucciidae > Merluccius > Merluccius polli. Next base: position 637,130 of record JAOPHQ010002558.1, on the reverse strand, counting down.
CTGGAATGCCACCTGTCAATTTGTTTCCCTGTATGAATGTCTGCACTACACTCCTCATTTGTTGCTGGCACCACTCTGGTTCTTTGTATATGCTGGTTGGATCAAGGCACGCTATTTGCCTGACCATGGGAAACTTGAGTGGAGATTTGTCCTGCAATTTGCTCACAACTTTTACAAGGCACTGCAAGCATTCTTTCTTGAAGTGTAAAACAGAGAGCTCCCCTATCTTGCATCCTGGTTTGCTCTGAAGGGCCTAACAAAAAGAGAACATTGATGTTCATACAAGGATATCTGGGCATACTGGGTGTGTGTGTGTGTGTGTGTGTGTGTGTGTGATATGGGAGTATATTTCAGGATGCATAATGCAATACAACTGCAATGAAACACATTTAAAACAATTCTTACAATTTAACCAGGGTAAGAGGTTTTAGTGTATCCTCAATTTAAGCCAAAGCTCCAGAGGCCTGATGGTGAGACATCTACTCCAGAAGAGTATTTTAAAGGGCCCAAAAGATTCTGAAGGACTCTTCTCATCCAAATAATGGACTATGTAGTCATACTAAGGCCAGAACTGAGAGACTCAGGAGCTTCTATCCTCAGGCCATCTGAATCATGAACTCACACTTAAACTGAAATTGCACACATTCACTTTCTAGCACTCAAACACATCTTAATACTTCACACACACACACACACACACACACACACACACACACACACACACACACACACACACACACACACACACACACACACTTTCTACTCAACAGTTTGGTAACTCTCTGTTTATTTGTGCCGACAGCACAATTCATGAATGATGTTGAAATAATTTGCACAGTAATTACCTTGATGGCAGCGTCAGCACCCAGGCCACAGATGTCCACATTTCTAAGGGGTACCCAGTTCTCATCAGACACGTTAATTGTGATGATTTGTTGTGAGCTTCTGTCCTGTAACAGCTCCCTTTTCACAAATCGTCGCAGTAAACCCTTAAAAGTACAAGAAAAACTGTTAGGTAATCCAGCCACACCTGTCAACTGATACAGTTAAAATGAAGACAGTAACTTTACAGGAATTACAATTCTTACCATCAGAAATTCTTTCAAATCCTTGCCCAAAAAGGGCAGAACAGGCTCATCCGTTTGGTATCTGGTCAAGAATGGGTGAAAGCTTCTGGCAATTGAGAGGAAGAACTGAAGCTTTGGAATGACAAAGTCATCGTTTCGCGCGGCCACAAGTGCATCATAGGATGCTGTGTTGGGGTTCGGAAGCTTCTTATTTTCAACTGCATCCACATATGTTGAAAGCATAGGCCAAATGTCAACCGCCCTCTCCGCCACAGGCACATTCTCAACCCATCTATGGCCACAGAAAGGCCGGGGAAAGGTGGAGGAGCTGGTGACACTGGTGAAATCCTCTCTTCGGGCAGGCACATTGTGGAAGAGGTAGTGCATGGCTCGCAACAGCTTGTCCACCTGCCATGCCGTAAATCCCGCCTTCATGGCATTGTGGAGGATGTGGAGACCACAACTGCCAACACTGATAAGCTGCGCATCGCTATGAAGCTCTGCCTGTTCCTTTTGAAGGAGCTTCATCAACTTCAGATTTACATTTGGGCCATCCATACTGACAGACAGCAAGTGTCTGAAGTTGAGTTTTGCAGCACATTCCTATGAATAGTTACCAAAAAAAAGTTAATTTAAGTTGAATTTCTTCTTTGGTTTTTGGTTATTTACTAAACTCTGCTACAGTAAATGATGAGCTCCTTTCCAAAACACTAGGCCTATAACCTCCTGTCCCCAGACTGAGCTAGAAAGAATACCACCAAGATTGTTGTGTAGCAATGATCTATTATATTACATTTCTAAAGCCATATTTTCAGTTGGCCTACGTTTCAATACAATAGCAGTTGTGTTGTTGTCAAGAAGATCAATCACAGAAAATGTCTCAAACTGCAGACACACAATATTACCCCAAAACATTTTATTTTATTATAACTTATTTGTGTAAGTTCCTTAAAAAGATGCCTATAGCGTTTGGGGAAAAATACAGTCAACCACAAACATAGCACCCTGATGAATTAAAATGTTACAATACATAACGGAAATAAGACAACAAAAAAAAATCCACTTACTTTAATGCGTTCCAGCAAGTCCACAGCCTGTGCATGCCCAAGAAACCGGGATCCAAAATATGACGACTTCACACGGTCATCTTCCCAGAATCGTACGTGAATATCCAGCTGTTTCTTTTTCAGCGACTGGTTGAGAGACTCGTCGAACATCAGGACGAATGGTCCAGAATTGTTGATGCTTGATGTTAAAAGCTTCTTGAAATGCGGAGCAATTCCAAATCCGATAATGTATGATGTTTTATCTCTGCCACACGAAAAGCTTGAAGCTATTTGCGAGTCTGGAAACATGTTCGCGAACACTGCGTCAATACCCTCGTTCGAGGTGAATGAATGGTGCTTAGCTGCCGTCTGCAGGCACCACAAAACCTCAGCTCTGAGGGCTGAGGTTTGGAACTGGGACGGTAGCAAGGCCTGTCCGTCTATCCCCACCGATGTCGCTGAGGTGCCAGCAGGGCTAGTGGCATTCGTTGGCGTAGCAGTCCTAGTGCTGCTGCTAGCACCACCGCAAAACAATGAGCCCGAAGCCGCTGCTGATGAACAGTCGAGGCATTATGTGATCTGATGGCTGTAACGCCATTCCAGGTCACATTTATGGTCTTCTTGCAGACTACGCAAAATCCTTCTCTGTCATTTCCCATGACAGGTTTCAGCCAATCTTTATAAGCTGGTTCATCAACCCACGTTTTGGAGAACTTACATTTCCCCATTTCGACTAGAAATTCTACCCAGAATCTACCTAGAACTAGTTTGTAAAGTCGCAACATTTAGGCGGCGTCGCTATGGCAACCATTGAACGCTGACGGCTACTCAGTAGGGGTTGTGCGCAACATACTTCCGCATTCTGCTAAACAAGTCTCATCACATCCGGTTCAGGTCCGCTGTACCGCGCTCGCATTATGTTATTTATTAATCCGCACTTCCAGACCGTCACCGGGGCTTCTGAGTAATATGTCCGAGGAGCTTTAATCGCTGTTTTTTTAAAAATTGTATTTATTAATCCACACTTCTTTTTTTTTTACTACCAAGTGAAATTACATTTACTACCTTTTACTACCTTTCAAGGGCCTTAATTTTGAAAAAAAAAATTACTACCTTTTACTACCTTTTACTACCCCGCGGGGACCATGTGTGAGCATGGACGTTCAGATTATTTCATCATTAGACAGCACATGCAAATATAACATACTTTGGGTGGTAATTTTGTCATTATATACTCTAATATGATTTGTTAATTTGTGCAGTGCATAGTTTTCTGTTTGTTTCTTCCATCTTCCTTTAAATTGTCTCGAGCAACAATATTAAGAGACAGAAACATAAGCTATTATTTACACCTAGTTTGTGCTAAACTATAGAGTAATTATTATTAATCCGAGTCAACCTGGGCAAAACAACATTTACAATTTTAGTTCCATAAGAAATCCTGTATATTCAAAGGGTCTTTAAAGGTCTCATTCCGCGAGAAACAGTTTAATACTTGTTTTTGTTGAAATACTATAGGTCTCACCGAGTTGCATGTGCGTGCTGCGCGTGAAAACGTTCTTCTACCCCCATTGCCTGTATTTGGCAATGAAAGAACAGAGAAAAAAACACTGAGAAAAATCAGCGGATGAGAAAAGCCCCACGGATTGACGTCAGTCCGTGAATTAGTATTCATGGCCTCGCCTCCGCTACCGCCCACCGAAAGTCAGGAAGTAGCAGGACTGTGCAACAGCACAGTCGCGATTCTCGACTCGTCTCGCACTAGTTGAATATGGAGCGGAAAAATCCTCACTGCGCACTGGAGGTAGCGTCACAGTGCTGTTAGCCAACCAGAGGCGAGTTCATTAGCATGTCATGCATATTCATGATGAGAGGCGAAATCGTGTCGTTCGCCCCCCCCCCACCTCCCCCACCAAACTAAAACAGCATGAAACAGGCGCGGCAGAGCATTTTTTTTAACCAAAACCGGTACTGAGGGTATTTATTAACACTAGAGACCATCGCAAAATTAATGAAAAAACGATGAGATGAGACCTTTAAATTACATAGACTAAGAGTCAGAGATAAAGCGTAAACACGTTTTATTTCCGTTGCTCCTCTTTGTAGGATCAACAAAAGCCAAGGAAGTTGGTGTAATAATTTAGTTTTGACTGTAGATAGAAGGCAGTCGTTAGGTTGATGACAGTTGTTAACTGTGGTTGTTTTGCAGGTTCTAGCAAAATATTATATGTTGCTGTTGCTTTTTTGTGTGTGTTTTTTTTTCTTCTTCTTTTTGTCTTTCTCTCAATTTGTCTTATGGTTATTTTGACCTGTTTTTCAACCTCTTTTGTAAAATGTGTTAAGCAAACGGTGATACAGCCACTCAGATACACGATGGTCCCTTTTGACAGATCTCTTTATAAAAGGTTACATGGCTAGTAATCAGCTATTTAAAATATCCTCTTGGAATGTCAGAGGCCTGGGTAGATTGGTCAAGCTAAAACAAGTTATGACAAGGCTTAAACACTTAGGTTCTAAAATTGTACTCCTACAGGAGACACATTTAACTCCAGGTGAAGTTATCAGGTTAAGGAGAAGGTGGCAAGGTCAGGTCTTTGTGGCTAATTTCTCATCCCATGCTAGAGGGGTTGCCATCCTAATTCACAAGTCAGTTCCATTTCAGGTCAATACCACCACTCTAGACCCCGGGGGTAGGTTCATTATTTTACAGGGCACTCTCTTTGGTCAACATCTTATTTTAGTAAATATCTATGGACCTAATAAAGATGAGCCACAATTGTATAATAATATTTTCCTAACACTTGCCTCATTAAGAGGGGATATTATTATAGGTGGGGATTTCAACTGTGCGTTAAATCCAGATTTTGATCATAATGGTAACCAGGGCTCCTCCCACAATCAATCGAGGAAAATAATCCTTAACTTCACGGAAGAGTTGGGCCTTTGCGATGTTTGGAGGGAGCGTAACCCAGACAAGAGAGAATTTTCATGTTATTCGGCCACGCATAAGATGTTCTCAAGATTGGATTTTTTCCTGTTCTCTAAAATGTTAGTACCAAATGTGAAAAAATTGTTATTACAATAGCATAATCATCTCTGATCACGCTACAGTAGCTACTGAGTACAGTGCTACCAAAGAATTCTGTGGACCTTCCAGATGGAAATTTGATACTAAATGGTTGCAGGATCACAAATTAATTTGTTTCATTGACCAACATATAGATTTGTTCTTTCTCGTCAATACCACTGAAACTTCTTCTTTAATTAGATGGGAAGCTTTTAAGGCGTATATCAGAGGCCAGATAATTAGTTATATCAGCTTTAAATCTAAACAATTCAAGAACAAAATTATGGAAATTGAAAACCAAATTAAAGAGTTGGAAAGTGAGGTCATAATTAACCATACCCCAGCACTTGAACATAAAATAACCATACTGAGAGCCCATTATAATGAACAGTCAGCAAACAAGGCCCTAACTAATTTAAATAAATTAAAGCAGTCCTTCTATGACCAAGGGGAAAAGGCTGGTAAACTGCTTGCCTGGCAAATAAAAAAATTACAGAATGAAAAAATGATCCACAAAATTGAAAATTCAAATACAAATGACCAAAAGGAAATAAATGAGAGATTTAAATTATATTATGAAAAACTTTATAAATCTGAACTGCCTAGTAACACAAACAAGATCACAAGAACTAGTTTTCTTGATAGTCTTGATTTTCCAACTCTTTCTATTGAGGACCAGGAATTTCTCGACAGTCCCATGAAGCTTTCAGAGCTAGAAATTGCACTTGCAGCTATGAAGAGGGGGAAAGCCACGGGCCCAGATGGACTTCGCATTGATATATTTAAAACTTTTAAAGATAAGCTGTTGCCTCCCTTTTTGGACATGCTTGAAAAAGCATTCAAAACAAATTCCTTGCCACCTTCTTTCTCTAAAACTCTTATTATGAACATTCTGAAGCCTGGTAAACCACCATCTAAATGTGAATCATATCGACCCATATCACTTTTAAATGCTGATGCAAAGCTTATAGCCAAAGTCATAGCAAAGAGGCTAGACAATCTCCTGCCAGGTCTAATTCATGTAGACCAAAATGGATTGTTAGAGGCAGACAGGCGTTTCAAAATTTAAGAAGGGTACTCAATGTTGTTCATAACGAAAAGGAAAGACAAGATGCGGCCATTCTATCCCTGGACGCTGAAAAAGCCTTCGACAGAGTTGAATGGCCGTACCTATTTGAAATATTGCCTAGATTTGGTTTTGGAGAAAAACTTATTAAATGGATAAAATTGCTCTACAACAATCCCACTGCTGAAGTTCTGACAAACACAATTATATCAAAACCCATTACCCTAACCAGGGGTACATGACAGGGGTGCCCATTGTCACCTCTCTTATTTGTCCTGTCGATCGAACCCCTAGCGATGACAATCAGATCTCACCCTTTAATAACAGGAGTTACAATTGGAAATTATGAACACCGTCTGGGCCTCTTTGCTGATGATATTGTTATTTTCATGAGACAGTTAGCGCAATCCTTACCATCACTTACAAAACTGTTGGAGACATTTGGAAGTATCTCTGGTTATAAAGTGAATAACACAAAATCAAATATTATGTTTTTTAGGAAAACTTAGAGGGACAATCCCCCATTAGTGAATACATTTCATAACTCGCCTCATGGCTTTAACTATCTAGGAATAAAAATAACGCCAGATATCAATGACATAGTTCCTACGAACTATAATCCAATTTTAAAATCTGTGTCAGAATCCCTTAAAGATGGTCAGAGCTTCCCATTTCTATGATTGGCCGTGTCAACATTATTAAGATGAATATCTTACCAAAACTTTTATATTTATTCCAATCTATTCCTTTGCAGCCCCCATCTAATCTATTCCCCAAATTGAAAGAAATTACAACAAACTTTATTTGGAACAACAAACGACCAAGGCTTAGACTCACCCTACTTTACTTGCCATTCGAAAGAGGAGGACTCCAAGTTCCAAACTTTGTCTGGTATTATTGGGCGGCCCAGATTAGTGCAGAAATGTTCTGGTTCTCAGACAATTCCACAATACCCTGGGTCACAATAGAAAACGCCACTACATCTCCTCTCCCACTAAAGCTCTATCTGTATTCTAATACATTGAAAAACCTGCTTAAAGACACTCATAACCCATTTGTCAAGAATACAATAAGAGTCTGGTATAAAATTCAATCTTACTTTAAAATAGAACCAGATATATCAGGCTTTACACCGATTTGGGGAAACTGCAGATTTGCTTCTGGCAAAAGTGACCTTGGCTTTAAATTGTGGGCAGAGAGAGGGATTAGTAAAGTTATGGATATGTATAATGAGAATGACATGCTTTATAGCTTTGACGATTTAAAAACAATTTATAATATCCCTTCAAAACATTTTTTCAAATACCTACAAATTAGGAGTTATATTTTAACAGCACTCAAACAGTCCCCCTATAGACCACCTTTGTCTAGTCTGGAAAAGGCTGTTCTTGACCATCTTAAAGGACGTGGACAGGTCTCCTTGATATACAAGATCCTTGTGAATGAATCTAAAGAATAATCAGATAAAAGTAGATTGGCCTGGTCTAGAGATTTGGATGTAGAGATTGCTGAGGACGAATGGAAGAGAGTTTGCCATGATGCACAAACCCAGACTATTAACACCAGATATAAACTATTACAATTTAAATGGATCATGCGTACATACATAACTCCCTCTCTGTTACATCGCTTTGATAATAATAACCTAGATTTATGTATTAAATGTGGTCTTGAAGAGGGAATATTGTTTCACTGCATCTGGAGCTGCCCTGATATTAAATGTTTTTGGGAAAAGGTCATTAAAACAATTTCAGATGTGATTTGCACTGTGTTGCCTGTCTGCCCCCACATTTTTATCCTTGGAGTACTTCCACCAGATTTAAAGTTTTCTAGTCTGAACAAAAAAATTGTTATTCTTTGTCCCTAGTGGCTAAACACTGCATAGCAGTCACATAGAAAAGTACGGAGACTCCGACAGTCAGGCCCGTATTAAGACAATGTGGTGCCCCTGGGCACTATACCCCCCCCCCCCCCCCCCCCCCCCCCCCCTGTCCATGTTGGGGCAGTGGCGGCATTCCACCACTAGAGGGCAGAGTGGTGTATCATTTGTATCATTTGTTAATTATTACAATTGTTTTTATTATTAAAGTAATGTTCATGACGAGTTATGTATGGCCTTTTAACAGTTTCAAGAACATGACATTAATTTTTTTTTTTAAGCTTGTGGTGCCCCCCGAGTGCTTGGTGCCCCTGGGCACTGGCCCAAGTGCCCTTATGGATAATCCGGCCCTGCCGACAGTGAGTCATTGGCTCAAAAGTCTTTCCAACTGTTTAGCTTTAGAAAAATGGACATATGCCTCCAAGGGGAAAATGAAAATGTTCTTTAAAGTGTGGGGACAATTTATGGGATTTCTTGAGAGCCACCACGCCAGGGGTTTGCTTGAGGCTTAGATTGCCATTTCTGATGCCAGTGCAATATTTCCAAGCTTAACCTTGTATAGAAAATGCAGGTTGTAATTACTTATATATCTTCTTCTTTTTTCTTATTATTATTATTTGCTTGTACTTTGTTTTTGATTTGTTTTATATGTGAATAATTGTATTTGTCTGTGTGTTGAAAAATTTGAAAACTCAATAAATATATTTCTCAAAAAAAAAAAGAATAGGGGTCCTAACTGGATGGCACATTCTTTCAGGACCCTTCCCTTGAGCCCGTCTGGCCCAGGGGCTTTGTGAGGTTTGACCTACTGGAAAATTGTGACTACATCCTGTTCCTTCAATATGACAGGGACAGGTGTCATCCCTGCACATACAGAGTCACATTCATCACTGAAGTTGTATTTGTCAAATCTGGAATAAAAAACGTTCAACTCATTTGCCAGTTTGACAGGGTCATCACACTAAGGGGGGGTTGCTTTTTGTTCCCTTCCCATCATTGTGTTCACCCCCCTCCAAGCATCCCTTGCATTCCCATTCCTCAGTTCCTCCTCAACTCTGTCCTTATAGTCCATTTTTGCCTTCCTGGTCATGCACCTTAGTTCTTTCTCTAGATCTTTCACTTTTTGCCAATCACCCTCCTTGAATGCTATTTTCTTTTGATTAAGAATATGTTTAAAACTTGTATTGACCCAGGGCTTGTTGTTAGGGTAAATCCTAACCTCCATTGTATCAACAACATTATCAGCACAGAAATTAAGATAACTGGTGATGGTATCATTTAACAGTTCAGGATTGTTACAGGAGACCTGGTCGCTAAAAAATAAGTCCCATTCAGTGGCCTCAAAACAGCCCCTCAACTCTTCAATTGAGTCCTTCGTCCAGGTCTGAATGTGCTTGACAACAGGTTTCTCCCTTTTTGGTCCAGGTCTCCGTCAGACAGATCAGGTTGGCATTTTTAAAAATCCCTGTCAGTCCTGACAAGTTCACAGAATTCAGTCATCTTATTCCGTAGGGAACGCACGTTGGATAAGGTGATTGTAGGCAGAGGGAGTCGGCTGCCTCTCCTTTCAAGCCGGTTCTGAATCCCTCCTCTGGATCCACGTCTTTTCTTCTTTGATTTATGATGACCAGCATGTTGTATGGAGCGGAGGTTTTCGGGATAACTGAAGAGAACCCTCGGTGGGGGGTGTGTGTGTTTCTGTCGGAGACTCAGCAGGTGTTCCCTGGAGTAAGCGTGTAGCACTCGCAGTCCATTGTTCAGTGGATTCTGTGGCTTTACCCCTTGCGCTTTCCCAGCATCCGACAGAATCATCAGAGCCAGGAACACTGCTACAAACTGCTCCACAACATGTTCGCCAGGCACAGACTTTGTTACAACAACTGATAAACATAAAAACAATAGAACAAACAAAAAGCTGACGAGCCAAGAGAAAACGTAAAGTAAATGACTGATGATATATTTTTTGATATTTTTCAAGTATGGAGGTTATTGATGGAAAATATCAGAAAATTGACAGTTTTGTTTTTTTCAATGACTTCACAGTTTCCCCGTGAAAACTGCAGGTCTGCATGTGTTTGAGGAGTTTTCAAGGCCACTCAGGGCGAAAAGAGTTTGGGGTGGGGTGTAAAAGCCAGATACAGGCCTGGGCAAAGCAATGTCAATGCATAATGCGACGTGTGTGTGTGTGTCTGTGTTTGTGCACGTCCTGGCTTGTTGACAGGAAGCGGTGCGTTGTGGGATACACAGGACCGTCCATGCAGGAGAAGTCGGCCCGCCGTCCGTGGTCAAAGAGGTACCTACTACCCTGTTTATACACAAATATCAGGATAGAATCTTAGAAGATTCAACATCTGTGTAGTTGATACTCAGATGTTCATAGTCAGTATATACAGTATATATATATATATATATATATATATATATATATATATATATACTGTATATATATACTGTATATATATACTGTATATATATACTGTATATATATATATATATATATATATATATACACATTTACACATGTACACACACACACTTTCATGTGGGTGTCAGGGATCATTGTAAAAACAAGTAATCTGTCATGGTGACAGTGTAAAGTGTCACCATGACAGATTACGTGTAAATATTATGTTAGAATGAGACAGTGTTCAGTATAGTCTCCCATTGAAGCATGAAATATCTGAAATATCTTTTAGGCAGTTGAGGTTCTCAAGGCTGAACGCGTCGGACACGGTTACCGCACCCTCGAAGACAAAGACCTCTACCAAGAACTCCTGGCTCAGAACATGCATTTTGAGGTATATACAACCATCACTGAAAAGTCCCATTTTAATCACCAGTAGATTATTAGGTGTGACAAAAAGCTTCTTCATTCAACAAATCATACAAGCAGCTATTATCAAGTGTCAATGCCAAATTAAAGATTGAGATTCAAATGGTATTGTAATACAGTCACCCCTAGTGGAGTATATATGACTTACCAGGTTGAACAAATAAACATGCTCAACGTGTAATCTTTATCTTTTTGCCTTGAATAGAATGGATTTTTTAAGCTGTTGTGCTTCTGTGTTATTTCAGGTGTGCCCCATTTCTAGTAAACTAACTGGAGCCTGTGACCCAGACTTTACCAAGCACCCCGTCATCAGGTGAGTTGGCACCGTCCAGACAATAACACACTTCCAATGCAGTGCATTCAAATGGGAAATTTGGTGATTTTTACCCAACCATCGTGTTCACATGTGCAGGTTCAGGGAAGACAAGGCAAATTACTCTTTGAATACAGACGACCCACTGATCTTCAACTCCAGCCTGCACCTTGACTACTCCACTGCACACAAATACATGGGATTCACAGAGGAAGAGTTCAAAAGACTGGTGAGGGGCCAAGCAGAATCCATGGTTGACTTTTAAATCTAACTTGGGATTTCATGTTCATGACTTTGAACCACCTTCTGCTTCTATTTCCTAAAATTATGGATTTAGACATGTTTAACCCAATGTTGGTGGCTGTGTTTTTTCCTGAAGGAATATGAGTCCTACTGTTTGACTAGTAGGTGTCCAAAATGACTAAAATAAGTACTTCTATAAACTAAAATAAGCACAATTTCTTCTAAGATTCTGAAAACAAGGTCACAGTATATGTATAGAGCATCCCCAGTTAATATGAGGAAAGTATGTAGTTCAAAATTATTTTAATTCTTTTAGACTTAGAATTACAGTTCAACTCACAACAACTCTGCAATGTGCATGTGCAGACTGAACTAACTTCGACGTGACATAACTTTTGGTAAGACAAGCTACAGTGGATGGTACTTAGAATCACAATGTCGAGGCTAAAGCCAAGCCGTGAGCCTACTACAAGTTAGGTCACGTTCAAGTTAGTCTTACTGGTTGTAGGTTGTTGGTATAAGCCCGCCTAAAGCTGCCATTGGGCGATTGTAGTAGTAGCCCAATGGCAGGCTCTGGATGGACTTATACCTTATAATCCTCCCCCTTCTGCCACCTGCCACCATCTGCCACCGTTGCTGCATCCTGGGCCTTGCGCCGCCCAAGACAATTGTGATTGGTTAAAGAAATACAAACTAGATGGTGCATTTTTCCCCCTATACCAGAATGATATAGCCTGGTTCCGCCCGCCTCCGTACTTCCGCTCAATTTTCATTTCACTTCAGTACTAGGTCTGGGAGTGCTGTATGTTAGAACGATTTCTTTTCCCTCAAGTTTGTCCTTCCAATCAGCGAACAGGAGGCGCGGCCTGAGAACAGTGACGTAGAGGTCGTGCGCGAATTTCAGTTATTGAGCGGAAGTACGGAGGCGGGCGGAACCAGGCTAATGCTAATGCTCACTGCATCTGCCGTTTGTATACTGCGCGCAACGTGGTTTCTGGCGCATGATATACGTCACGACCAAACGTTAGCGATTGGTTAAGGCAGATCCAGAGTGGCACTGGGCAGAGCCAATAGGTTTTAAACTTCAACAGCACCCGCCTTCAAGTGAGACATCGTTTGTCTCTACAGCACTGCTAGACCTTTAGTATGAATGAAATGAGTACGAAGGTCTAGTTAGGACTAGGCTAAGAATGATAGTGAGTAGAACTAGTGTGGAGATAGGTCTGGCTATGCGACACTACGTTCAAGTTAGTTCTTTGGTCCGCATGTGCACGTTGCATTACACAATTTAGTCCAGCTGTCTAAAAAAGTAAATCATTTTAAATTGCTACTTTCCCCACATTAATTAACCGGACATGCCAACCTGGCAAGTTGCTCTTTAACAGGTAGAAATAATCATAACAAAAACAAACAGCCCCTATATCTGACTGGTGGTTTGCCTTCTTGTGTGTTTGTAATAGAATATTTCCTCGGCCAAGTCCTGCTTCTTACCCGAGGAGGAGAAGGAGGACCTTCTTAACAAACTTTATGAAGCCTACGGGATGTTGCAGTCCACAGCCTTTTGAAAAAAGCACCAATGTGAAGCATGGGAATGAGTGGCAAGCTATATATATATAATACTTTTGACCAGTAGGTGTCACACGAGACTTGCTGATATATATATATATATATATATATATATATATATATATATATATATATATATATATATATATATATATATATATATATATACATACAGTACTGTATATCATACTTCTATATTAGGCTTTTTGCCATTTTACTATGAATATTTTCAGTAATTTATATAAAATACAACCATTGAAAGAAGCTTTTTTTTCTTTTTGAAAACAAGCAGCATTTCTTCGGTAAAATTAGTTGATAGTAATTGTTGTTGTATTCCTACTTTTGACCTGTAGGTGTCACACTAGAATTTGTTAAAGGCACTAAATGAGGCAGGAAGATTGTTCTTTTAAAAGTATTTTTATTTAAAATATTTGTTTTTATTTCACTAATTGATTGAAACAAAAACACTTCCATTTACTATGCTCACATAATGTAAAGGCGCCAATAAAATATTGCTGCTTATAAAAATGTCATTGCGCTTTAATATTTTCAGGAAGTCATACTTCATGCTATTATTCAAAAAATGAACACCGCCCCGTTAATCCAATTTAGGTACCGAGTTGTTTAAATTTGACTAAGTTAAGGAAGGAAACACTAACTTCCTAAACACCATCCCTTTCCTCCTAAAAATCAATAAAATGGTTACCCGCTTCTTAATGGAACAGAAAGGATCACTGGGGCCTTCCAGAGAGGAAATGTAAATGGTAGCTTCCTATGGCGCCATTAATGTACACAAAAGCTGATTCAATAACAGTGAGGGCTCTGGAATCACTCACCTCATACATTCATTAATGGTGCTTCGCTTGTAAATGCATTTGCCTTACATTTTAGTGATCATGCCACTGGAAATGTGCAAATTCCCCATTGTGTGAAATATAAAGAGGTTTTAGAATATACCAAGTATGACCTTCACACTATAGATTTATAAGGGTTTTATTTTATTTGACAAAGAATAATCCTATTACAAAGATATCGCTGAACATCTTGCAATAAATATGACCATGGTACAGTACAATGTTAACTGCTATGTTGGTTACTGACAAAGAAAAAAAAAGTGATTAAAATTGTACAAGAGGGATCACCAAACACATAACTTAACTAAAACAACAAACATAGAGTAATAATATAATGCAGGTTATGACTTTCATGATGGAGTTCCAGAGGCTGCTGTGTCCATTTTAAAATGTCATAAATATCACTCAGCCTCCCCCCACATACACATTCCTCCCCAGACCGTTAAGTCAGACCAGTTCCAGTGCTTTTCCTACATGGCCCCCCACATTATAAACTCACTGCAGGAGTCAAAGACCTGTAGTTGGACCTCTCCTCACCTTCACTATCTGATCAGACAAACAGGTGTTGATTGGGAGTGGCAGTTGTCCACACACACACACACACACACACACACACACACACACACACACACACACACACACACACACACACACACACACACACACACACACACACACACACACACACACACACACACACACACACACACACAATTGAGGAGAGACGTCCTCGCTGTACAAGCCCAGTGAACGGTATGGTGTAAAGAGCATGTCTTTATTCTTTCTTTGAGTCCTTCATGTTCCCCATCTCCCTCCATCTCCCTCTCTCTGCTCCCTCTCCTTCTCCTCGCACGCCCTCCTTTACGTCCATTGCGGGTGTTTAGGTCGGCCCTGTAGTTTCTTGGGCATCTTGGCTCGTGGAGCCTTCCCCCTGCGGCGGTGGTGAAGCCCCCGCGGCCCCCTCTGATAAAAAGAGGAACAGTCCATTAGAGCAGTCCACACCCAGAGACTCCTACTCAACACACGCACGCATGAGCAGAGTGGTGACGCAGTTCTTCTGACACAGCGGGCCCCAACTCCAGACACAATAGTGAGAGAATCCAAACAGAGGAACAGGAACCTCCTCCGGTAATTCAATATCAGCGCGTTCTCATTGGTTGCTGTAAAACTGGTGATTATGCGACGGTGTTATAGTGAACTTGCTTGACAATAAGAAGGAAATGGAGATGACCGCTACTGCTATAGTTACACAATGGCAGTCCAACAGCTAGCCTGGGACCCATCATATTCCTTTAAACAGTTCAATAGGAACTAATGGAGTGGTGTTTAGGGATGGAGAATTAGCTTTGCAAGGAGCAACTACAATCCCCTGGGTTGTGGTAGGGTTTGGGACCATTTAGTATCAAACACAAATTATTTGAAAGTATGCGAGTCTAAAATATAAAAGCCCTTCCAACTACTCAATCATTGATTCAATCGACCCAGGGATATTCCTTCTGTCTAAATCAATTTGGCAAATGGACAAAACGCAAGAAAATCTAATTTTGACCAAAGGTGATGGATGCAGTGATGGTTGCCATAACTATATCTATACAAAAACGTTATGCAAAATCCAAAACTAAGACATGCTCTTCAGTGACGTTGATGCTGTGTTTTACAGTTATACTGTTCTACTCTGCCATTGGTTCCTCACCTGCGGCCTTGAGGTCCATCTGGGCCATGTCTTTGGTCAGTTCGCTGGTGCTGCCCGCCGCGGCCCCGCCCTCACCTGCGATGTCGGGCACCGCGTTCCTGCGTCCGGTGCGATCGCAGGTGATGAAGTCCGAGTACGACGTCTCCACGTCCATCATCTGGCCATGACCAGTGCTCTCATAACACCTGAGTAAAGTAAGCAAAGTAAAGGTTATATAGCACTGGTCACCGAGTGTTTTACAACAGTAACACACAACACAAAAACCCAAAACAAAACCAACATAGTGCTATACAAAAGTGCTGGCAAAAAATGTGTCAGCTTTTTTTTATGTCCACATTTCATCAAGGCCAAGGAAGAGATCAACTAAGATTTCAAGAGAGTTAAAAGGTGCCACTGCCCCAAGACCACGATCACCTCTCGTTTTAAAATGAGTTTGAGTTAATAGGTGATGCAGCTGAGCCCAACATACAGGGTGGGGGTGCAGCAAATCCAGGATCCAGGATGGCAAGGCTCTGTAGGTGAGGACCAGGATTAAAAACTGTGCTCTAAAACTGAATGACCTAACTGAACTCTAAAAATGGGAAGCCTGGGAGCCAGGAAACACTAGTCTTTCATGAAGCCACCTGAGACACACTGCTGTCTCTTTGACTTTGGGGATCGAGGCAGGAGAGACTGGTGGTGTTGATGCACACAGGTCTTGGCAGGATCTTGGCACCGTGTCTATTCTGTGATACGGACGCTTTATTATAACCTGCCATTGGATCAGCATCTTGATACCAGCCAAGGGGGCACCGGTGCACGCCTACTCCCACCAACGCTGACACCAACAAGAGAGGAGTGGACGGAGTGAATTAAGAATAAAAAAGAAAAACGGAGCTCTCCTTAATTGCCATTTCTATTTCTGCACAGTGACGAATGGCACCACTGACATTTGTGCTAATTGGCCGTCCTAATTAAGAAAGACACGACGAAAAAGCTGTCCTTGAATCCGCAGACACTCCCAGCGACGCTCTGCCAACCCCGTATCAGTTTCAATTTGCCAAACCCACAGGGATTTGCAGGAAAGTCTGGATTCAAGTATGATCGATGGGGAGCACAAGGGTGTGTGCGTGCGTGCGTGCGTGCATATGTGTGCATGCGCGTAGAAGGAGGCCCCTGCAAAGTGAGCTCCCATTAGCAAGTCATCCCTCCTCCGTTTCCTGTTCCCGGACCATACTTAACTGGGTCATGGATACTGGCCGCCACAAAAACACCATACAGCTGGGAGAAAGGTGCTAGAACAACAAGAAAAAAACCACCAGGGACATGGAGAGATTAATTTGAAAAGAAGAGGAACAGGGAGAAAAGAATGAGAAAGAAAAAAGCAAGGAGGGACGGAAGGAAGAAAGGAACAAACGAACGAAGGAGTTGGATGAAAGAACTTCCTGAATTGGGATCAACATGGGGGCGTTTTCTATTTGTTGGCATCACATCCCACATCTCCTCTGACCTCATTCCCATGAAGATCCTTCATAGTTTGGCAAAGACATACAGTAACACAGGAAAAGTATGGCTGATGCTTGCAGAATGTAGAACTAACGTGATTAAAGTAGGACCTTTTTTACCCACGGACATTAAAAGCATTAAACAAACCATTTCAAACCCTCATAAACCACGAGCCCATGCAGCTGGGTTCCATTTGTTCTGAAAGGAAACTACCCGCTTCCTCTTTTGAGTTCAACTCGAGACAGAACAAGAATGTGCCTCAGTAATGATACTGTGACCCAGGGCCACTCTGTTTCCAAAACGCATTCACTCACATTCCACTGGTTTCACTCCAAGAAAAGTCCACATTGAGGTCCCTCTCTGTTCTCTATGTGTATTGCTATAGCAAAATAGAAAGTGCAAAAGACCATTCACTTAAGGGGACCACTTGGGCCCATACAGCTGTGCTGCTGGAGAACATCAGTCTCCACATATTTGACCAAATGTGGAGTGAGATAGTCCATTGGCATTCTGCTTTTTTGGCCAGCAGCTACAGTGTATATCACCATAAGTAGGACATGTCACTGTATGTCATCAGATTCAACATTCATATTATCGGTTGAATTAAAAACAAAAACTCTGGTCACTGGTCTATAGAAGAAAGAAAAATCAGCATTGTTTGTCAGGGTCAACCAACAACCCAACACCGAGACCATTAGATCCAATTGGCCAGTGCAAATCATCTGGCAAATACAATCAGCACAGATGTTAGCCAAGCAAGGACACAAGCAAGTAATAGTGTGTGTGTGTGTGTGTGTGTGTGTGTGTGTGTGTGTGTGTGTGTGTGTGTGTGTGTGTGTGTGTGTGTGTGTGTGTGTGTGTGTGTGTGTGTGTGTGTGTGTGTTCTGGCCCAGTGGTAATGCCACTTGGGTCTAATTGGCATTCTGCATGGCGTTTAATTAATTGGCCTGCCTGCACATTGAATGCAACCATGAGATTATGAACTGGTTGTCATGGAGAGGAGATGGTAGCGATGATGATGATGGCAATGACGATGATGATGATAATAAAGACGTGGCGATGATGTCAGTGTTTGCTATTTACCTTGTGACATGTGATTTTGTGCTTATATTGCTAACTGCCTGTGGCGTGCCATGTGAGCTCAGCTGGGAAAAGTGTTTTAATGATGCCCCCCTTTAAACCCATTTTACGCTTGTATGCACAGCCTTGGCTGGGGTGTTGAAGTCATGTGTCAAGTGCCGACTGCATGTAACCAAGTAATCGCTGCTTGTGGTTAATTAGAATAAGACTTTATTTAAATCCAAGGGGATTTTTCACTGTACATACAAAAAGGCAGACTATAAGCAATGATATAGTAATCACATGATCTATAGTGAAACATAATAACTGTAAAAAAAACAGTGTAGCACCAAGTTCACACTGCCACCACTACCACCCATGACCAAATGTGTGTGTGTGTGTGTGTGTGTGTGTGTGTGTGTGTGTGTGTGTGTGTGTGTGTGTGTGTGTGTGTGTGTGTGTGTGTGTGTGTGTGTGTGTGTGTGTGTGTCTTGACACAGCTGCAGCTGTAAACATTCCCAAGAGACAAATCACACGTGTTGATTTTCATTTTCCCCCAGACAACATCACGATGCTCAGAAGAAATAACCGCTCTACCCTGCCCCCCAACCACATTAAACTGGTTATTACCTTACAGTATCATGTCAACAACATACACACAAACACGTATGCAAACAGCACAAAGTCTACAGTGTGGAGTATAGACAGTAGTATTGATCATCTTTCAGTGATATGGATTTCAGGAGGCCATGTTATGATATTAGGCCTAATGCAAATGAATTGTGTAATGCGCCATAAACAGTTCTCACTGTATGAGATCTGAATGATTGGGGTCTGTTGTCATTGAATTTATTAAGCAGGTGCCTTCATAAAAAGCAACTTAAAAGTAAGGTTGAGAACAAATCAAAGGTCACTTCTTGTTTGCACCTAATGTAACATAATCCCCTCATGATTCTCCACAGAGCACAAATCTAGAGAAATAAATCTGGGATGATTGAGTTGTGGCTGGACAGGTTTTATTCTTTAGACATCATTCAGACTCATTGCTCCAAACAACAACAACAACAACAGCGATGGCTGACACGTTTAGCCTAGGCCTCAAGTGACCAAGTTTCCATAAGTGATAGGAGTGGAGGATAGCCGTGGGAATGAGAGACGCTTGTATCATTATCTTGTATCACAACAAAAGCATGTCAGCACACAACCACACATTGTTGACGACATCGACAGGAGTGAAAGAGGAAAAAGCTCATGCGTGCTGGAATGTAAATGAGCAGCGCTCAGCGCTGTTTGAACATGACTGGAGGCCCGGCTAGGGCTGGGTGAAGAGTGCATGGCATGGCCAACATTTGGAACAAAAAAATAAGTCAATAAATAAATAGAAAAAGCCAGTGAGATCACTGAGAAAGCATGAGTCAGCATGGCCACTCTGACTGGAGCCCATTAAGCAGAAGAGCTTCGCCGCTCTTTCCGCCAAAGCCTTTTAAGCCTGATTTGTGTGTAATAAACTTGAGCATTATCTGCAGAGAGCACACCCACCGCCATGCCTTCTCCTCGCCCATTGCAAAATGGATATTAAGGGCCACCCCCCCTTCAAGTGTGTCCACTCACGGCTCAGCATTTATTGTCGGGGGGGATGGGGGGGGGCAACACTCAACATGGCAATCGCAACATTTATGATACCACCTGAGCTGTTGTGTTTTTCACAACCTTGCGATGTCTTCAAGAGGAAAGTATATGAAGAACATGATAATCACAGCCATCTCTCAAGTCATTAAAAAGCACCATGTTGAGGGTGTCGTCGGAAAAGCTCTTTCCATAAAAGGTAAGCAATACAGTCAAATCTCTGGTTGTCTAATGTCAAACACTTACTGCAGAAAAAACAACAAAAAAGCTAAACACATTAATCCACTAAGTACAACACAGTGTAGAAGAGTAAAAAATGAACTAATAATAATAACAACATGTATGCGTGCATGCACACACACACACGCGCACACACACATTCTGAGAGCTACATCACCTGCTACAAAGTGACCACAAACCCCAGCAGGGTTTAGACCTGAGGGCTGTTTACACATATTGCCAGCCATTACAAGGCAAGGCAAGGCAAGGCAGCTTTATTTATATAGCGCATTTCATACACAATGGCAACTCAATTACAGCCCCGAGAAGACAAACACCTGCATCAGAGCACCGGCCGCCATTCCAGGGTGAGAGGGTTATCATTAGCAATATTTGGACCAAATATTGAATGTTGTGATATTTGCGTTTCACTACAAGAAACTAGAGAAATAACCGATGTGACACTATACATTTGTACGTTCTATTTCTTTCTATGTTCCGTTTTATTACGTGCATTTTACAAATAAATTTTAAAAAACTACTTTGCATTTGGTTTTCCTTGTAACTTTGCTTAAACAGTGTTAAAAACTTGTCAAAAAGTGTTAAAATCAAGTTATACAGTTGTTATACCACAGATCTAGCTATGCCACCATGTTACAATAACAAAACAATCGCTATCCTCATTGTATTGCCAATAATCGCAAGCACCTCTGGCGTGGCCTCTGGTTACTGTCACAGTGTGTGTGTGTGTGTGTGTGTGTGTGTGTGTGTGTGTGTGTGTGTGTGTGTGTGTGTCACTCTGCCAGGCTCCCAAACACAAGGGAGTAGTTTTTCCACACACACCGACAGGTCTTGTCGTCTTCTCTTCTGCCACGCTGCTTCCTCTCGTAAATAAATAAAAAGGCCCCCGTTCATTCAATACGAGCCACTAATGGTGCCGCCCGACCTTCCTATTTCTATGTGACCCCGGTGGGCATGAGGGGCCCTGGCTTCCTCTGGTCATGCCTGGTCTATACTGCAGCTTAGACAACAGCTCCCCTTCTGTTCTACACACATTCTGCTCTTTTCACTGCTGTCAAGCCCTCTGACTGGAATAAGTGCAGACAGCCATCACTGGCAGTTTAAATTTAGAAAGTTAAGGGGGAGTTCATTCACTCTCTGTCAACCGCCTCACACTTTAGCAAATCACAGGCTTATTTTCTGTGTGTGTGTGTGTGTGTGTGTGTGTGTGTGTGTGTGTGTGTGTGTGTGTGTGTGTGTGTGTGTGTGTGTGGCCCTTGAGACCTGTAAAGTTATCGCCGACAACACCCTATACTCAACGCAATCAACATTCCCCCCCCCTCTCTCGCTGCGTGAGGGGGAGTTATGGAGAGTTGGCTGAATGCTACTCTCATCTAATTGCCATCCTAATTATCTGCCAGCCAACTGATCCCCCTGCGCCAGAAGGCCCATCACATCACCCAGGTTGGGGAGACGAGAAGCCTGACTGAGGCCATTAGCATCAGCTACTGTGGGCGAGCGACGAGAGAACCAATGAATAAAACAAAAGAGAGATCAAAAAGGAAAACTTAACCCCCATATTGGAAAGCTTTTGATTGGCCGAGAAAGAAAAAAAAAAGGAGTTGAGGCTCTTGAACATTTCCACACAGGCATTATTATATATATATATTCAACAATGTATGCCATACATTTTAATTTATTTATATAAATAAAAAAACAGTCAATCACTTTAACCTCCTGAGGATGCTAACTTGCTTGCTGGCAGCCTTAATCCTACACTACAACTTTTCATTGCAGCCAGCAGATCTTTCAGCTCTAAATCAATTTGGACTGTGGAGGAAACAGTGAGCAAAGCTCCACCTACTCCATCTAATCTATTTTGACCAAATAAGTAATGGCTGCCGTGACATAGCGCAGATTTAAGATTTCAACCAATAGAGAGAATGAGCATGAGAGAAAGACGGAGATTAATGATTTTTCAGTGGCATATTATCCGCCTTCATCTTATGAATGATCAAAAAAGGGGAAAAGATGAGGCGATCTACAGAGATAAAGCGGAAGGCTTGTATTCCAAAAAGACCTCAATGTGAGGCAGAGGGACACGGGGCCTATACTATAGTAACCAGACAGTAATTCACCACCACAGTGTACAATAACCAGACAGACCAGGGGGCTGACACCACTCCACCTCGTGTACATGACCAAACTAGAGTGTAGGAAGTCTTCTCTCTGTCTGTCTGTCTGTCTCTCTCTCTCTCCCTCTCTCTCACTTCCCTTATATGTCCCTGCAGGCAACGGTACGCTAGTCTGAGCTGCAGCTGGCCCAGCAATGAGAGCAAACAGACTGTGGGGGGGGGTGTCATAGGGGGGTAGATAGGAGAGACAGCAGCAAAAGATCTTACGCTTACACCTGACCTGTGTCTACTTAAAAAGGTATAGTGACAGAACACCAGGTGGACATTTCCAGTGAGCTATAGGCACATGAAGTGATAGCTGCCGAGCAAGAGAGTTCATTAACTGTGAAGGTTATTACAAAAAAAAAGTATTTTTTTCCCCCAGGTATTCCAGCACTGTGATGCTCTTTAAAATAATGAATTATAGTCGTCAGATCCACTTGGCAACGTCAAAGCATATCAACACCCAATGTTCCTAGTGAAGCTAACGCATCATGACAGATGCATGTCTTCACACCATACCGAACTACAACATCCCTGTATCACATTGTGTGTGTGTGTGTGTGTGTGTGTGTGTGTGTGTGTGTGTGTGTGTGTGTGTGTGTGTGTGTGTGTGTGTGCGTGTGTGTCAAAAAGAGCAGAATAACTACAGAGAACAGAGAAATCACTAACAAATACCGGAGTACGATCAGAGACAATTGGATTGAATGCGTTGCTTGCCCTGATGCTCCAACAACCTGGTTGCTGAATTATGAAGTTAAATTAAATAGAAATACAGGATGATTATCAGGCTACCCACCAGGACGCAGGAAAGGGACTTCACTGTAGCCACTTGTCCTGCCCTGCCCCCCCCCAGCCACAGGGAAGTCCATGATTATTGGCTATTGGTGATGGGTCTGTGCCCGTCTGGCTGCCTACCTGCCACATGCACAGAGACTTTAAACCACACACAGGGGGAGGTGAGGAGCTGGTGTCCTGGACTGACATGGCGATTACTAAACCTTACCACCACCCATCTGGTAGGTGGAAATGCATCATGTGTTGGCATCGAAATGGCATTGGATTATTTGTACCATCAATGTCTGGAATTAAGTCAATGGTTTCAAATGGTGTGAGAACACTGCTTTAGAAAAAACACACACACACACACACACACACACACCAAATTGCCACCCTTTTTTTATCCATTTAAAAATGACCTTGTAGCAGGCCCCAAAATAACTCCATGTCTCAATGAAAGTTGGCACGGCCATGTCTCATCAACCCAGAATCACACGCTTTTCTGAAAATTAGCCCTCTCCCTCGCCACTGCCTCAAGGTCCATGGGTCTGAGTTTTTAAATAAATGACACCCTCACACAGGATATGATGCAGCACCATTTTGCTTCCGAGACCGTATGGTAA
This sequence comes from Merluccius polli, assembly GCA_030340625.1. Classification (NCBI taxonomy): domain Eukaryota; kingdom Metazoa; phylum Chordata; class Actinopteri; order Gadiformes; family Merlucciidae; genus Merluccius; species Merluccius polli. Next base: position 613,537 of record JAOPHQ010002558.1, on the reverse strand, counting down.
ATCCAAGCCCTGCTCATGTCTCAAAGCTGCAATCTTTTATGCTATTTCACTGTTGCAGGACACGAGCGGTCTGCCCACACATCAAATAGCATGAGGCCCAGCAGGAAGCAGGTGGTTTGTTTGCCTGTGTTGTTTATGCCCCATAATTTTCCCAGGCTGCCTCCACAATGAAGGCTGAACCAGGAAAAAAAATCTCCTGGGCTGAGAAAGGAGGACAAGAGGGAGCAAGATGAAGAGGGGAGAGAGAGGGGGAGAGAGAAGTGGGGGGCAGAAGAAAAGGGGACAGGCTAAGAAACAAAGAAGAAAGCAAGAATGCCAGCCTGTTTATTATGCTAGCTAAACAGAGCAATATCTATTCCAGTCTCTAGTGTGTTCATTGATTCCCTCTTCTCGTGGAGCAAGGCCGTATACTCGCGCTATGGCAGGAGCATCTAGGCCTATATGCAACACTTTCATACAGCTAGCTCAGCGTTATGCAGCACACAAATACACACGGCCGACTTCCCTCTTCTTCCATTACCATTAGGACTGTTTGTGTTAGGTTCAGGGGGGTGGGGCTCCACTCAAACGCTAATGCCTCTCAAATGCGCCATCACGTTCTTCTCCCACACATTCAGTAGGATGTGGGTGTCATGCAATTCAATTTGCTGACGTGACGGCGGGTGTGCGTGCGGCGGGGGAGGGAGGGGGTGAGTGTTGCCATACAATACCCCACCCAGTAAGTCAACATGGAACATTCAAACACAGCAAAGAAGTTAACTAACCATTTCCATGTTAGTCATATTCCAGGCAATGGTCTACAACCACCATAATCGGACCAATGGAGTGAATAGTTCAGCAGTTCAGTAGTTATGACACTCATCAATTTGTTGCGCCATGCAGTGCTTTCACCATGTTAACTACGCTTTTGAGTGTTACATTGAGCAGCCTTCAGTGGTGGACGGCACGGCCAAATGGTTCAAATGCACAGAACGTCATGTAGTTGCCCGTGATGTTTTGGTGGTGGAGCAGATGAAGATGAGGGTCCACCCAGTCACAAGAGAAGGCTGTAGGCCATTGTGAAGGAACCCGTGGCGCCTCCCCCAAGAAGCAGCAGTGAGCTAAAAACAGGGGCACAAGCCTTCTGCGTACCGGGTTAGGAATGTGGAACAAAAACATCAAATCCACACTTGGACCCCATGACCGGGTCGAGAAGAAAATACAGAAATAAAATGTAAAAAAATAAGTCAACATGTCCACATAATTACCAAATGTCCAAATCTGCATAAGATGTGCATAGGAAAGTGAACCAATTATTTGGGTAGAATACTATTTTCTATACTAAAACAACATTGAGTAGTTCACATTGCCTCCATCCTCAATTGCCTTGTGAACTTTAAACTCAGACTGGAATGCGGCCATATGCCATCCAAAAATCTCAAATGCAATGGAAAAACGTATTTTACCACATTAAAATCTGATGACCACAGAGGAAAAAGAATACCGACAACAAACAACGACAACAGCGTGACACCCGACCCCCTGTGCTGTTGTGGTCGTGTATGCTGGTTTCAAAGATATAGGATTCCCAGGAAAATCACATTACTGTTGGTGGCTGCCCATCAGGAGCAAATATGACATCCATTTGCTGAAGGAGCTGGAGGAGGAGAAGGAGAAGAACGGTGCCACAGTGAGCGCCTTTATACTTCCACAGATTACCAGCAACTGTGACCGCATGTCCTCGTTATTTGCAGTCCAACTACTATCAGTGTGTGTGTCTCCATATAGCAGTGTACACGCAGAACATATATTTAATCTGGAATGGTTGCACCCTAACCGCAAGAATATCAACAATATTATCATCATGTCAATGTCATCATGGCCCTTAAAGAAGCAGCCTCAGGCTCTATGTTTCTCTGGATAAACATCGCCTTAGCCTACATGAAAAAGTGCATGAATACTACAGTCAAATGGTGTACAAGAAGTTAATTGTGCATCCTAGCCTATGCAAACATATAGAACTTGTTCATGGTTCCTATAACGATGTCCAGGATACAATGCAAATAATCGACAGACGTTCATTTCAAATTCTACTGCAATAGGACTATTTTTCTAGGAGAACCTGCTTGGCATCACCATTCCCTAACAGGTGTTTCCATTGTGAGACCACCACCGCCCCAGCACCACAAGCTCACACACATGATAACATCAATATTCATTATAAAGCATTATATTGGCCCGTTATTTTAAAGCCTACCAGTGGGAACTATTTGATCAAGTAGAATAACTAAGAACAGCCTATACCATGCCATGGGGCCCACGGTGGTTGTAAACGTACCACTATATTCAACAGTGTGACCACAAGCAAAAAGGGAAAGGGATTGAAATACAAAGAGAGCCACCGTTTCTTTTCACCTGTGCCAATGCCCGGGGAGGCTGGCACAGGGATGCCCCCCCAGGATCCTTTCAGACTTGTATAAAGCAGGGTGCCCTGCCAGCCTGCTGAAACTTCAGACATCAGACCTACAAGCTCCTTCTACCTAACAGCTGCTCAGCCAAGTGTCGCTTTATTCCTGAAAGGTCTGAGCAACAACAGCCCTCTTGTCGAGTACCGACCAGAAGGATTAGATGGCTTGCAGGAGATAGATGGGCTCCAAGATGGGAAGAATACGTTGCTTTTGTGGGAGAATGTGTGGACTACATCCGTAATGTGTGTGTGTGTGTGTGTGTGTGTGTGTGAGAGAGAGAGGGAGAGGGAGAGGCAGAGAGGGGGGTGGGGGAAGACTTGGAGATGGTTGTTGTGTGCCAGAATCAGCAGACCACAACATAAGACAGAAGGCGAGATGGGGACCTCACACACACGGGGTGCAGGCGGGACCCCCACTACGGGACCCCCACTACGGGACCCTGGTGGGGAGATCCGAGCCCAGAGCAGACATATGTCGCCTAGCAGCGAGCTGGACCGTTATGGACGCATCAAAACATTGGCTCGTAAAGGCAGCCTATCTGGTGTAACAACGGCGGTGCTCTAGTGTCTAGACTGGAGACCGCGACGGCGTTGAGACACACATGATGTTTAATGTTCAGTTATCATGGCGGACTCGTAATACGTCGTGTTACTGCCTTGGTGTGTCCCCTCAAACCCGGACCGCGCGGGTCGTGACTACGGAGGTCCCGCTAGACGGTCCCGGAGGCTACTTGTTGTAGCATCCCGACTAAACCCAGCCTGGTCCTCCACAAACACACGGAACAAAAGACCCACACTAACCTTAATTCGTACGGATCTCGTTATCCACTTGTTACAATGTAAAACTGGCATTAAAGACCAGCTGGGTTTCCAGAGACACGGCGACCAGACGACAGGCTACTCGCTCGACCGGATCCTTCAAGACGCCCGTTTTACAAATCTGCGGCCAGACAGCTGGGATGCTCCTCCGGTACCGTTGGCAAACAATGAGGAAAAGGTTACGTCTTCAAACAGCTGTTTCCAAAATGGAGTTAGCGGTCTCCCAGCCAATCAGAGCACGCCTCTGGAGTTTCCTATCGCATTCTCACTCCCACTGCCAGGACCAGACATGGACACACTGGGCACCATGAGACATTACGCTACATTTTATGTCTGGTCGATTGGGGATATTAATTGGATAGCGCCACAAATTGAGTAATGAGATTGACACGCAGGGATAAAGTGTAGGCTAGAATAATGTGATGTTCCAAGCTAATAATTAACATAATTCAAAGTGGACATTAACGAGCACAGAAGGTAGGCTATTTTAAAATGTTGTTTATTTTCTTCACTATAATCAGAGCGGAATGACCATCGTGCTTCTATTAAAAAAATACTGAACAAATGTAAACTAGAACAAAACAAAAACCCTTACTTTCAACACATACCATATAAAATAGATAAAACAGCGTTTGACACACAGGATTTGGCACCTCTAATGTCAGGAGCGTTTCAGCCACTTCTGCACTGATGGGATCATCTGGCCACCGGGTTAAGACTGGAGCAACAGGCAAATGTTCAGTGTGTGGGATGCAAACAAAATCATAAGGCAGACTGTTTATGCATATTCTGATGTAAAAAAAAAAAAAAAAAACCCGCATAAGCTACAAAAAGACAAACATATATGGTACAGACAAATATTTTCAATGTAACAATAAATATTCCCTATTAACAGTTACACCTTTGTATTGATTGGCATGAGAATGCATACATATTCATTGCGTTGGTACACTTTCTAAACAACTCACTGCACTATGTCCCCTCAAGGGTCCAACATGAACACCAGCCAGTGGCTGATAGATTTGACCACTTGGCAGGTAAAAAAAAAGATGCAGGGTTACATATTACATATTGTTTGGCCGGTAGATTCTTCCACTGTGGCAGATAAAAAGACAAAATAGGTTAATTTTGGACCCTCGTCTGTGAATGTTTAACGCTCCCCCAAGGATTTTTTGGGGGGGGATTTGCAAGGAAATATGATGATGCAGATAAGCCTAACGTGGAATCTACACATGCTACTATTGGTCTACTGGACACATGGTCTGGAAACCTTTCCAAGAAGGGTCTCCCAAGTTTTTTCTCCAATAACATGGATCAGATTGCACAGGACACCAGCGGTTGTTGATAGCACAAGACAAAAGGCCCTCCGCCAGACCGCAGAGCTGCCTTTAAAACATTGATAGACTGCAGGCCATGTGCGTGTTGCGACCCCCCCCCCCCTTTGGCTCGTGTAGGCCTACTTTATTGTTGAATGCCGAGTAAAAAAGTAAATGTTGTAGGCGTACAATATTGGCAACTAGCCCGATAAAACTCTTTAAAACGTGTTTCAAACGAAACAACAAAAGAAAATACCACCTCAGTCACACCGCGAGGATAACTGGGTTATTAGTAACAGTAGTACAGCTGGGACCGCAGCGCCCTGAAGGTGTCCTCGTCCGGCCCGCTGGCCGCGTCCCCTCCGAGGAGCGCGTCGTCCGGCAGAACCGCGCCCTCTAGCGGGTCTGGCTGGCAGAACTCCACCACGAACTCCTCCTCGCAGTCCAGCAGCATCCGAGACCAGGCAGACATGTCCAGGTGGGCCGCGATGCCGCCGTGTTGCTCGGGGAGCACCGAGGGGGGGATGCTCCGGTGCAGGGAGCGTAAGTCTGAACCATGGAGCACGTACTGCAAGAGACAGAGGAGGTACAGTGTTGGGCCTCCAGTCCAGTGGCGGTTCAGGGCCAGTTACATTACACCTTATTGTTCTTAGCTTTCCCCACTGCCTTGCAGGAAATAAGAGGCAACACTTGTTTAATAGGCAACCATTCAACATTGCATTAATGCAATGTTTCAGTAATATTTTCAGTATTTACAGATCCACAAATTAAACTCTTTATGCCAAGCTCACACTGTCTAAATCTTAGCAAAATCCTGTCCCATCTAACTGTCAAATCACCACGCATTACTGTCAATAAATATCTTTAAAAAAATAACTGCACGGTGCAGCACATACTAGCCAATTTAGGTAGGACAGAGAATTACCCGGGGTCTCACATCACAAGATTTCTACATGACAAAAAATCAAGAGTTTGAATCTTCACATAAAGTTGCCAAGGCTACGGGAGTGTGGCTACTATAGCACAAGTCAAAGTCAGACAAATACGGCTTTAATAGTAATAGGCTACATCTTTTCCATCTTTATTTTTAAGTAGTAGTCCACGCCCTCACGACACGCTCGCCGACATGTCCAGATATTTAGCATGTTGGTAGTTCACACATAGCGATTGACTGCCGATTTGCAAGCCCCGAGTGAACGCCGATTTGCCTCCGATTTGGGGGTTTTGTCGGCAAGCTCCTGAATTCGACGGCGAGCGGGAAATCTGGCTTAAAATCGCGTGTGAACTCGGCTTAACACGGATAAGATCAGTCTGAACAACAAAGTAGAACAATTACAAGGTTGAACAATAGAAGTGATTAAATGATCACCAGGATCCAAGTCAAACAAAAAATAGACATGGAGACAGCGTGTTTTTCAACTCAGTTCCCCCCTCCCTTTGGGGTTCCACTTTGGTCATACTGTGGCAATACAAGTCTCTGTTCTGTAATAATTATGTCTGACTTCAAAATTGGGTGGGGTGAGGCAAGCTTGTTGTTGGCAATGGCCCCCCTTGGCCCCTCCTCAACCGCCAGTGCTCCAGTCTCCATATATCAATTAACACAAAAGAACTAACATCCACACAAGATTTCTAGCAAGGTCTTTCACTGGCTTCAGTTCAAAAGCTATATTTAGAGTAGATCAAACAAAGAGTAGATCAAATGTTGGTATCAACATACTAAGCACTACTTTTCTTTCAACATTTCCTCAAATCTATAGAAAACCATGATCACCGTTTTATGTCCCTGTAATAAACACAATATATTTAACGATGCTACATACTGCTATGACTAATGTTGGACAGAGCTGTAACATGGATTTAAAATGTTTTCACATTCACGATTAAAATGATAATTGCATTTCAAAAGGTACTGTGTCTAAAAGGAAATGTTTTAGTGTTTTGGTTAGAAATAATGACTGTAATACTCACCCTCTCAGCCATCTTCTCCTTCAGAAAGGGCTTTATTATTGCAAAGATTCCTTTGAAAATCCTGGGCTCATTAATTATGTTAACAGCCTTGATTCTGATTGGGAATCCATCCTTATAATTAGACAAGAAAATGTGATGTATTGAAAAAACACAATTGTCCTCGAAATTTGATGAAAACACAGAGATTAGTGGGGTTTAGTTATTTAATGGATGTGTGTGTGTGTGTGTGTTTACTTACATATGTATGTACAACATTTATGAACTTATGAACGATTCTACAATCTGAAATTATGTTCCTTACCTGGAGAATGCTCACAACTTTTTTGGCAAGGAAGGGGCCGGGGTTTGACGCCTGAGACATGCCCACCCCAGTGCAGTCAGCCAAGATGACGATACCGTTCACTTGGGTGTCCTCTGGCTGAATCAGCTTCTCTAGCGTCAGGTAGAGGGCCCTCACGTTGTCCACAAATGGATAATCATTTGGTTTCCATTTTCCTGTATGAAAGATGTACATGCAGTACTTCAGTATAAAAATATATTTTTCAGTTTGGACTGATGTGAGCAAGGATATGCTTAACAAGACATTACACCTGAGAGTATGAAGCAATCATCCTGATATGTTTTTCCCTTTAGATATTTCTTTCATCTTTAGGTAGCAGCAAATTCATGTCAAGCATGTCATTTTGCAACTGAAATTGCTTTCCATTTTTAAAGAGTGCACGTGAAATGGCCTTCAGAATGTATCTTACTGATGTAATATGCATGCCATGCTGTTATATGACTCATACTTGATATATGAGACAAGTCATTAGAACTGGACAATAGAGAGGTGGAATGTGTTTTGAATGTGTTTTTTGTTACAAATATTGATTGGATGGGGCAAACGTGACAAAACAAGCTAAACAACTGCTGGCTAAACATTGGTTTAAATGTTACGTTAGGCTGGGCAGTGGAAAAACACCATGGTACGGTACGGCACACTTTAGTCTGCAGTAGAAGATCAGCCCCAAACTGTGAGCATGGTTCAGTGCTACGTCGGTGATCCTCTACCTGGCTGGAGACAGAGGATGTATCGTCCATTGGGGTCGGGGTGTGGCAGCACTGAGAGGAAGCCCAGGTCCAGGACGTGCTTCACCGTGGAGGGTTTGAGGTCCTGGAAGACCTCTGGCCAGGCCTTGCGCCCCGCATGGTAGTTGAGGAGCAGCTCCAAAGCCCGGTCGTAGTCAAACTTCCTTGCCCGCAGAAAGCGCAGGAGGAAGCCATCATCCAGCCTGGTCCTTAAATTGGGCTGTTCCTTAAAAGTTGCATTTACAAAGTAAGAGTTCAGCTATTGACCATGTATAAGCGTCAGAGTAAGTCGTTCTACAGTCCTGCTGTTTATTTATTTTAATTTTTTTATTTACCCAGGGTAGGTTTGCTGAGCACAGATACTCGTTTTCAGCAACGCCCTGCTTCACACACACAGTTCCACAACATTCACACCTGGGAACTGCCCAATAAAACCACAGTCTTCTACTGTTGGCCACTGAGCAGCACTGGAGCAGTTGGAGGTGCCTTGCTCAAGAGGCACTTGGGGGGGGGAGAGGAAGGAGAGTCTTGTTCATTTACCGCCGACCTTCCAGTCACAAACCCGCTTCTCTAACCTTTAGGCCACCACTGACCCCATTTGAACACCAGGCATTTTTTCCCGTCTAATAATAGTGACACTTATGATCAAATTTCCATATCTTTCCACAATGTCTATTTTGTTTGCCAATGTTCTACTATGATTGCATAAAAACGGAATAAGAACAACCAAACACAATACAAACACAATAAAACCTTTAGGATCATGTCTCTCAGTGCTTGGACATCCCTGAGACGCCACTCTGGTTTCTCTTGCAGCTCCTCTCGGGCCTTGGCCACCAGCTCTGGGGTCAGGGTGCAGGAGTAGATGGGTGGAGGCGGAGCAGGGAACCAGCTGTGGGCTGTGGATGGCGACGGTTCCATTGGAGGAGACCTGAGATTGATGGACTCATGCTGATGGGCCATGGACAAACTGGGTGTCGCTGCATAGCAATTAAAAAAAGGAAGGTATTAATGAATATTATTTAAATAACCGTAATTAACATGTCTTTTATTTCCATTGTTGTATGATCTTCCAAAACTACCAATCACCAACCTTATCATTCACTTTTAAATAACACTGTCAGTAACAGTTGACGTTGGCCCCATAAGCTAACATTATATTCTTATAATGTAAAGTTTTATAATCGTACAATCTTAAATTTTATTTTTTATCAATTGTACTCAATCAATCAGAATCCAAAGTCCAAAAATAGCACATTAACCACATCCGGAATAGCCCCAATGCGAATGGATATAACTCAGAATAATAGCTGTCAGTGATGACCTAATATATAACTAATCTCTGAAGCTTGTCAGCATGTGCTAGTGCGTGATAAAGGGTTGCAAAAATCCAGATAAATTGCAACACCGGAGTGTGCGAAAACAACAACAAACCTGTCAGGAAAATCCCTCCAGTACTTCCGGGATGAGAGACGGCGCCGTCTCGTTGGTCAGCTAGGACCACGTGATGCACGTCCCTCTCCTGGCCAGCACGTTGACTGCCTGCGTCCATTTTTCAATGCAAGGTGCAGAATAATAAAAGATCGAGTTATTCACGTTATGATAACATAACAAGAAGCTATTGATGCAATCGGCTAATTCACTACATATTTCAGTTGAGTTTTCATAAGCCTATAACCATTTCGTTACATCTGCAATGGAAAGGGGGACGTCCAGGACGTTGATGATTTGATAGGGTTGTATCGTATACATCTATGGTGGTTTAATATGTTATAGGAGAACTGGAACTTTCTCCGGTTCTTCTCCTTCCATACACTGTTTTCATTCAAACTATCAGATATCACAAACAATGGGGCTTTAGACCCATAATAGGGTCGCCCCTGCCTATAACCAGGCTATAGACCTATACAATATTGTTTTGTCAAATTACAGGACACACTAAGTGTATTAACGTACGATCATTCATAATTTATAATAGGCCTATATTAGTATTTTTGTATATTATTATTTTTAATACATTATTATTTGATTACTATAGGTGGCGGAGTTGTACAGCATATGCATGGATTACATCCATATCGCAGCCACAGGCTGGCTATGTTTGCACATTATCTAGGATAGGCTGCCATCCGTTTTATCGTTTATTTTGCCAATTGAAGTGGTAGGAGGCTACAGTTAGTCTTTCGCTTTGATGTGTGCCTCCACCTCTCTCATTCTTTTAATCTTTCTTTCCCTTTGCAACCACTGGTATCTATGATGGCTTTATGACACTTTATCAGGTCTGATGCAACAAACCTCTGGGCTATCAGTGATCCCACCACACTGCCACGTTGGATCCTGTTCTTGTAACTAATGTGGTGACTTGTGTCGCCAGGGTTGTGTGTTAAGGGTCCGTGAACCTGGCGGACATTTGGGTTTCCCAAATTGACAAACGCAAAATAGGGCCGTAATATCGCACATTTAAGTATAACGGCTTGTTTTTCGTTGTTTCGTTTGTTTTTGGAATAATTAAATATATAACGTAGCCTATAACAATAATGATATAACGACCCATTCATCGGTTGTTTGGTTATTCCATATTATGCATGCTCCAAAGCCTGAGAAATGTGGTCGTAATATCGTTTTGCCCATTTTGGATGTCGTTGTTTTATATTATTTTTGGAATAATTAAATAATGCTATTACAATAATGATATAACGAGCCATTATTCTTTAGTTTGATGATTCCTTATCAAGCATGCTGGTAAGGAGACTGGGGACGCTTGCAACAAGTCCTATTCCTCCAATCAGAAACATGCTAGAGTGATGACGCTCAGTTAGACCCGCCCCCACCAGTAAGACAGAAGGCACATTCATCATCTGCTGCTGCATTTATTGAAAACATTTCATTTTTTTAATGAATTAATCAAAACTCTTTTTTTTTTCTTGACTTGGTTAGCATGTGTCAAGGTCAGTGTGTCTAGCTAGCACATGGTGTTCTGTCATGACTGACAGGGTTGGGGTTTGATATAGCTAAGCAGCCATATCAAAACAGACCACACAACAGTATTTTTCAACATAAACAAGTAATTGTGGGGTAAATATAAGGATAGTTCACCCAAATATATAAAATTGTCAACTGTTGTCTCTTTATGGTGGCGTATTGATGCCATTACAACAAAATAAAATAAGATTATGTTATTATTTAATTGTCATACAGTGAATAAATCATCTCAAAGTCGAAATTGTATTCTGTTTGTTTTCAGTATGCCAATAGTGAGGAAGAGGGTAACTAACAGAGGGGCAGCCCTTAATATTTTGGAACAAGCGTCAAACATAATTAGGGATGAAGGCAGGACAGTCAAGGCAGTGGCCAAGGACATCGCTATCTGTCACACCACCTTATACCGATTCCACCAAAAAAGAGAGAAACTTGCAGCTGGGATCGGATAAGTTACCAGGAGCAAGGAACTGGATCATCAAGAGTCCCAAGTGTTCTCAGAGGACCAAGAGAGGAGCCTCAGAGAGTATTTAAAAAGGGCAGCTGGCATATACTATATACTTTGGGTTGAGTCCCAAAGAGGTAAGATACATATACGAGAAAAAGAGAGAGAGAGAGAGAGAGAGGTTCGGAAGTTTGCCTTTCAACTAGCCTCTCACTAAAGCTGCAACTTTCTGCCAAAGTGGAGTGAGACCAGTTTGGCTGGTGTTGACTAGTTCACTGGCTTTCTAAAGAGAGTGTCTCGAATGTTAATAACTTCTTTGACAATCTCAGCAAGGTTATGGACAGCACAAGTGTCAACCACAAAACATGTGGAACATGGATGAAACAGGGATAACGACAGTCCAAAATCCCAAAATGGTTGTTGCAAGATGTGGTAAAAGGCAACTTCAGCAGAAAGAGGCACACTTGTCACACTAGCCTATGCAATCAATGCACTCAGATACACCATACCACCAATGTTCATTTTCTCACGTGTGCACTTTAAATCTCATTTAATCCGGGATGGCCCACCTGGCTGCATTGGGACAGCCAACGAATCAGGGTAGATGCAAGAAGCAGATTTCCTGGTATACTTGAAGCACTTCCAGCTCCATACGAAGAGCTCCTCAGAGTTCGAAGTTATTTTATTGTCCTGCTATCCTCCCCCCCTCCTACTGCTCTCACAAGTTGCAGCACACAGAAGTGTGTATGTGCCCCTTAAAAGAGTCGTCAACTCATTCAGCAACTACTGGATGAAAACCCATCCAGGGTTAACAATGTCAATTTACGACATCCCAGGCATTGTCAGGGAGTCCCTGCCACAGGCAGCAACACCCACAAATGGGCATGCAGGATTTAGATGCACAGGGATTTGGCTATTTAATAGGGGGATATTCCAGTATTGTGACTTTGCACCGTCCCTGGTCACTGACTGTCTTCTTCCACCTTCTGCTGTGCCTCCTCTGAGGGCCACCTCCTCCAACAGGGCCACCTTCCGCTGTGCCTCCTCCAACAGCACCACCTCCTCCGACAGGGCCACCTTCCTTCTGTGCGTCTCCCTTAAGACCATCAATCTCTGGGATGGGTACAGAAGACTTCTCACCAGAAGCTATCTGGCCACATCCCAAAGCAGGAGCCAGAAAAGAATGTGCAAAAGGCAGGAAACGACGCTCCACTGCCATCCTTACAGAAACTCCTGTGAAGGAGGCATTAGAGACATAAAACAATGAATTTCTGCGGAAGAAGGCAAAAATAATTGAAGAAAATAAAACCAAAAATCAGCCCCAAATCCACCCCTGCAGTGAAGTTTGAAGTTTATTTATTTAACAAAGGGACAGCATATATTAATAACATTTGAGACAAATGCAGAATATATAAGCTTATAGCCATAAGGCTAATTTCCATCTTTTGTCCCTTGACAGGTTTGATGGTCCTTTAAAAATAAATAAAAACACATTTTGCACAGATTATAAAAGATAAACAAGTGTAAGATATTGCACACATTTTAGAATAAATAATACAAAAATAAGGAACAACTACAGACTATGCAGAGTTATGTTGACAGGTTTGATTATCCAGTAGCCATGATTTTACGTGTCTACTAAAGGAATTTAATGTTGGTAGTTCTCTAATTGAGCTAGGAATTGTGTTCCAGGTGTGAGAAGCTCTGTATGAGAACACTGCCTGACCAAAGGCGCTCTTCCTAAATGGTACAGAGCAGTCACCCCTGGAACTGGCTCTGGTAACCCTGTTTGTGCTTTTTTTGATAAATGCCTGTAGAGGAGGAGGGGCCAAGCCATGGAAGATTTTGTAGGTTAAAACTGTATCATTGTATTTAACATAGTTATCCCAGTCCAATAGTTTATGTTTTTTCAGTATATGACAATGATGGTATGTTTTGGGCTTTCTGTCTAGAGTTTTCAATGCTTGTTTGTATAATGTTTTGATGGCTTTTAAAGTTGTGACATTAGCTGATGCCCAACTAGTTAAACAGTAACACATATGTGACATGATCATTGCGTTAAAATACAATGTAGCTGACTCAAGGGATAAGTTATTCCTAATGTATCTAAAGTTAGCTAAATTAAATTTTACTTTTCCTATAGTTGTTTTAACATGTTGCCTAAAACCAAGTTCTGAGTCTATAATTACACCAAGGTATTTGAATTCTTGAACAACGTCCAGTTTCCCGCCATGCACCATGATGCTGGGATCAGGTTCAGTGGTACCTCTTTTTGTAAAATACATGCAGACAGTCTTTGACACATTAAGATGAAGGTGTGAGTTTCGGAGCCACATACATACATTGTTCATGACTGATGTTAATTGTTGTGCAGCTAGAAGTTTATCTTTTGCATGGATGTATTGCACTGCATCATCTGCATATAGCTGGCAGGTTACTGATGCAGGACAACAACTTGACAGATCGTTGATATACAAGCAGCAGTGGACCTAATATAGAACCTTGTGGTACTCCAAGTGTGTTTAAGCAAATGTTTGATGTAGTATGTTGCACTCTAACACACTGTGTCCGTGATGTTAGGTAAGACTCCATCCATTTCAATGAGTCATCAGAAAAGTTGAAGTGAGTGAGCTTATGTAACAGTATCTGATGGTTTACTGTATCAAAGGCTTTTCTAAGGTCAAGGCCCCTATAACACCGCCAGCATCAAGTTTAGATTTAACATTTTCCCCAAAAAAGCAGACAGCCGTCTCAGTTGAGTGGTGTTTTCTAAACCCAAACTGCATGCTGTTAAGCATAGAACTATTATTTAGGTGTTGAATGAGTTGTTCTGCTACCAATTTCTCAGTTATTTTAGATATGGCAGGAAGTATACTAATTGGTCGGTAATTACTAGTTATTGTTGGGTAACCAGATTTGAGGATTGGAGTAATTACTGCACTTTTCCAACTGTCTGGAAATACCTGCTGGGCAATAGAGTTATTAACAATGGTTGTGATTGGTAAAAGGAGGGATTGCTTGTAGGTTTTAATAAATAGAGTGTCCATTCCATAGGCATCTTTAGCATAGAGCTTTTAAGCCCACAGATGATCTTGTCGATCTGTGCCTGAGACACCATGTGTATGTTAAAAAACTGGTGTTGTGGTGCTGATGAGCATCTGACTTATATGGCTAACTTTAGGACCAGTGCTCTGTGTAAGCTGTACTACAGAATCAATAAAATATGTATTTAATGCTGTTGCAATATTCTTAGGGTCCTGGACTACAGTGTTATTTATCAGCAGTTCTTTAATTTCTCTGTGTGTGTTACTGCTATTTGTCATTTTTTTAAAAAATGTTTGTCCAGATCTCTTTGGCATTCCCCCTAGCATTACTGATTACATTTATAAAAAATGTTGCTTTTGCAGTTCTGAGAGCCTTCACCACCTTATTTCTCAGTGACACAAATATCTGTCTGTCATGTACAGTTTTTGTTTTTAGAGATGTCTTGAGAGCGTGGTCTCTCTGTTTCATCAGTGTCCATATGTTCTCATCAAGCCATGGTAGGTGTTTTTTTTTGTGAGTTTTTTGTTTAACCTTTTTCATAAATTGCGCCATAGTATCCTTGATCACCTTCATAAACTCTTCACATTTTTTGTTTGCATCACTGTTGACCAAATGGTCACACCAGTTTATTTGATTTAAAGCTTGTTTTAGGTTCTCAGTCTCACTCTTACATGTCCATTCGTTTGGGTGGGTGGGCGTAACAGTCTGTTTTTAGACAGCTTTCTTGAAAACAAAATCAAGTTGTGGTCTGACAAACCTGTAAGAAGACTGTGTGTTTTCTGGATCCTATCACATTTATTACTAAAAACCAGATCTATGCATGTTTGTGTTGTGTTAGTTATTCTAGTAGAGCATGTTATTATCTGAGACAGATCAAACTTTGCTGCAAGAGTTTTTAGAGGCCGTCGTTTTGCTTTGTCAAACCAGTTTATATTAAAATCCCCAAGTAAGATTATTTCAGTCTTTGAATTGAATTCTTTCAGTATGTCCTGTAGTTCATCATAAAAAACACTGCACGATGATGGTGGCCTGTAGAGTCCCACTAGTACAAAAGACATTTCTGGAGAGAGGGTTACTTTCAATCCAATACATTCCAGGTTGTGCACAGTAACCCATTTTATCTGATCACATTTAAGGTGTTCCTTCACATAAAACATTACCCCTCCACCCACGGCCGGCCCGTGGCATAGGCGGTATAGGCAAATGCTAAGGGCGCCGCACATCCAGGGGGCGCCGTGAGGCACCCTTGGGCGCCCGTAGGTCCGACGGCCCCGACAATCGCGCACTACCACCCCCCCCCCCCCCCCCCCCCCCCCCCGTTGACAATTGCGCACTAACCCCCCCCCCCCCCCCCCCCCCCCCCCCCCCCGTTGACAATAGCGCACTACCACGCTCCCCCCCCCATTGACAACCCCCATTGACAATTGCGCACTAACCCCCCCCCCCCCCCCCGTTGACAATCGCGCACTACCACCCCCCCCCGTTGACAATCGCGCACTACCCCCCCCCGTTGACAATCCCGCACTAACCCCCCCCCCCCGTTGACAATCGCGCACTACCACCCCCCCCGTTGACAATCGCGCACTACCACCCCCCCCCCGTTGACAATCCCACACTACCACCCCCCCCCCCCCCCCCCCCCCCCCCCCCCCCCCCGGTCGACAAACTTGCCTAGGGCGCCAACTTAGCTAGAGCCGGCGTTGCCTCCACCCCTTCCCACAGTTCTGTCCAGTCTGAAAATGTTGTATCCGAGTATATTTAAGCCAGCCATAGGGGAGTTGCTGTGTAGCCATGTTTCAGAGATAAATAAAAAATCCAAGTTTGAGTCACTTAGCAAATGGTGGACTTGGTCACTTTTTGGTATAATGCTTCGAATGTTTATGTGACCACCGAGCAGTCCCCTGGGCTTACATTTTGGGTCCCAGATAATCTTGGCATGATTAAGAGTATGATGCAGCTTTATGGATTTACGTTTTTTAAAAATAGTCTTACTGAGTGCAGTTCTACATGTGGTGCCATTGTCATCAAAACGATCTGACCTGATTGGATGTGTTTGACCTGGAGTGACAGTGCGCTGTGCCCTCTCCACCGATTGGTGCGAATGCACCCCCTCGCCACTGCTCCGTGACCCCGGCTCACTGCTGGTTAGCCGCCCCTCCGAAGCAACCTGCAGCATCCCCGCTAGCACTTGAGTGCTTTGGCCATGTTGTTGTACAGAGCCGTGGCCCAGGCACCAGCCGGTCCGAGAGATCCCCACAGGTACAGCGTTACCTCCGATGTCACCCGATTGCCTTGGGTTTTCAGCCAGAAGCGATGGATCCATGTCCAACCCCGGGTTGCTGCTGGTTAGCCGTCGTCTGGTTACCACCTGAAGCATAGACTCTGCTGCACCGGCGACTCCCGCCAGCATCCCGGTCGCTAGCGCTTGGGTGTCCTGGTCCGGTTGTTGTATCAAGCCATGTCCTCCAGTCGGAGAGTTCACCTCGGGTATTCCACCAGCGCTGTCCGACAATCCACTACCAAGAGGAGGCAAAGGCCCCGGGTTTATCTCCACATCGCCAGCCAGGAGTAGCGTCACCACAAGGTACATATTTCTGATAAGAGTCCGGGATGGGCCAGTGTCCCGTTTGGTGGTGGGAACCCTGGCATTACCATTTTTCAGAAAAGTTGAGTATAGTAGATATTGACTACCATTCGCAGGAGAGCAGAGTGAGGTGTCATTACCGGTCGTAACTCGGTGTTTTGTAGTGCACACAAGTAGGGTTATGCACAAGCCTACACAAAAACTAAAAATAAGTCGCTGGTTATGTTTTAGTTTTTGTACTTCTGTTGAGTTATAAGAAGGCTGACAAGGCAACTTTCGTGGCGCATTCTTAGCACCTGTCCAACTTCGAACGCACCGACCGTAGCTACCTGCCGCCATGATGTTGGACGGTGACTTGAAATGAAGTGTTTAAGACCAGAATAAAATTATGTTTTAGCTACGAGCACTTGCTAGCTGCAACGCTGTGCATCATCTAGTCTCATGTTACAGTGACAATATTGGCCAGCTGACGTAGAAACCTAGAAACCTTTCATTTGGAAAGTCCCGGCAGGATGGTGCTGGGTGTGCAAGTCCTGGGCACATACAGATTGCACAAGTGGAGATGCTTTTTACACATGCCACAACTGTGACTCTGAATGAATGAAATTCCACTTCTTGTTTGTTGATGGAATGGCTTTCTGGGAGCTGGCAGAATTGTTGGGGGAAGGGGGGTGTTGTTCGTTCGCTTTTGTTGCAACCGTCCCAAGTCTCCCGTACATGCAAAAACTGAGAAATAGGGTAGTAATATTGTTTTGTTCATCTTGGATGTCAGAACCAGATTATGGAAAAATGCTATTTATTTTGCAATAATGAAATAATGCTATTACAAAAACGAGACAACGGCTCATTATTTTGTTGTTTGATTATTTCATATTATGCATGTTGGCACATGTGGAAAAATAGAAAAAGGGACTGAGCAAGGGAGAGATAGGGGTCTGTGTACCTACAGCCACTAAATTGATAATCTTATGTCCTTGAGGCCCTCTTTCATCTAAAAGAGACCCCTTCTCTAGGTCACCCCCAAGTGTACTTCTCTGACCTCTAATGGTGTTCTTCTGATGACCTCCCAACCCATTTCCAACGCTTCCAGTTGGGCTAGAGCCACCAAATTCATTTGCTTGTCCATAAGGCCCTCTTTCATATAAAAGAGACCCCAGGGGCCTCATGTAAGAAGACTTGCGTGGATTTCCTACTGAAACTTGGCGTACGCCAAAACCCAGAAACTGTCGTACGCACAAATACATTCAGATGTATCAAAGTGTGCGTACGCATGGATCCAAGCACGTTTCTTGTGTACTTCCCGACCAACGTGGAGCTGAGCGCAAATGCAGAGGTGGCAAACTCCTCCCTGTCCACACCCCCATTTAAATATGCAAATATATGTAAATAGGCCCTGGACCTGAGATTCACCTCTATCCGATCAGATAAAACAAGCAAGTGTGGCACAGAGGATATTTATATATGATTG
Source organism: Merluccius polli (assembly GCA_030340625.1). Lineage (NCBI taxonomy): Eukaryota > Metazoa > Chordata > Actinopteri > Gadiformes > Merlucciidae > Merluccius > Merluccius polli. Next base: position 595,399 of record JAOPHQ010002558.1, on the reverse strand, counting down.
CCACTTACTTAAATGTGTTATTTTATATTATGCACTTTATTTGGCATTTTTACAAACACCCCCCATTCAATTTTAAGCATTATTATTATTATTATTATTATTATTATTATTATTATTATTAAGTATTAAAGGCACGAGACCACCCGCGGCTATATAAACTGTGGGCTGCGCTGCGTTCTTCAGTTGGCAGTTAATCGGGTCCAGTAAAGCCACTGAAGACCAGCCGACTCACTTGTCTTTTGTTTAATTTATTCTTTCAGAATAACATCTTTTCTAAAATATGCCAACCCTTGAGTCAGCTTGCACTCTCTGAGTGTAACACAAGCATGAACAAAGGAAAGAAAAGACATTTCACAGAGTCCGAGTTGGAGATTGTGGTGAATGACGTGGAGCCGCGGAGGGAGATTCTCTCTGGTCCCCTGTCAGCAGGGATCAATATGAAGAGGAAGGAAATGAGTGGGAGCGTGTGTGTGAGGCGGTACATGCCGTGGGGTCCGAGCAGCGCACACACACACAGGTGAAAAAGAAGTGGTCGGATCTGAAGGTGGAGGTGAAGCGGAGGAATATATTCTATGCGTCACTTTCATGCCGCACACTTGGAAGACCACTAGGTGGCGCTGTTTTTGAGCAAATTCCGTAACGCTAATAACTCCCGCATACTTTGTTGCACATTCGAAATCGGCTTATGAGCCAATTGTCATCGTTTGCAAGTAAATCCTCGCGTTTCCTAAATACTCGCTCACGTCGGATTGCACCATTTGCAAGGTCCTCTAACAACGCTAAAGGCCGCGGTATACTCGCCGTTCCCAAACTGTCGCGCGCCATTGTGACGTCAAAATGACGTAGATCTCGCCGGCGCGACAGGATTTTGGCCCGTGTCGTGCACCTCTCTTTTTTTTTCAGCGGCGCGCGACAAAGCGGAAACAAACACGGACGAGTTCGAAGGCACATTTTAATGCGCCTTGTTGCTAAGGCTTCTTTCTTTATATGTTCTATTTTATTGTGTGGTGTAGGCCTATATTCTTTCGCTAATAAACCGTGGTTTTACGTAAGTGCTGTCTACTGTTGTTGTGGTCAAAGACGAGTGGAATTACGTGGCTGAAAAACTATCTCAAAGCGGCAGTAAGTTATAAAATAAAAGTATATAAGATAATCACTAAGTTATTAAGATGGATGCTTACAAACACTATTCATATGAGAACTGCTGCCATACACTGGACTGTTGATGGCTGACCAGGTGGGGCAGTGATGTAGAATAATAGCAATGTAAAGTAATAGACATAATGCTGTATAGTGAGAGACATCCCGGTGAACTATTCTAATGAAGACACAGGGGTGCCAGTATTAGCATATCTCTTCTACTGCGTAGAAATAGCAGAGTCGGTCGCCTTTCCTCAGTGGCACCACCTCTGTTCAGGAGAAGACTGCAACTTCTGTCGCGGCCACCAGCGCGAGTATAAATAGTTACCGTGCTCCTGTGACGTCACATTGTCGCGCGACAGCTTGGGAACGGCAAGTATACTGCGGCCTTAACGCTGCCATCGGTAATACCATTTTCTTCATCACATTGCGCATGCGTTTATATCCACCCGTATAATTGCAAACACGGTGGGTGTGTTAATTGTTCATAAGTGTGTCTCTGACGTGCACATCACTCTGATGACTAATTGTTTTTGACATTATTAACAGTTTCCCAGCGTCACCTATAAGCGTCACCAAAGGAACAATAGCTGTAGAAACGTGCGTATGCCAGCCATGAAGTTGACGTGAGGCACCGCACATTTCCACGGTCATTTCACGTTTCGTACATCTGAACGTGAGCGTGGAACGCCACGTTTTTTTGCGTACGCCACGTTTTTGTGCGTACGCAACCTTCGTACATGAGGCCCCAGGTCTCTATCTTATTCCCAAGTCTTATTCCCCCATTTTTTAAAATCTTCGTCATTTTTTAAAATGACCTCTGAACGACCCATTAGAATCACTTCCGGTTTGGCTAGAGCCACCAGATTGATCATCTTATGTGACATATAAGATGATCAATCTGGTGGCTCTAGCCCAACAGGAAGTGATTCAAATGGGTCGTGCAGAGGTCATCAGAAGATAGAACAAAACACACCATTAATGGATGACTTGGGAGTAAGATGGAGACATGGGGTGTCTTTTCTATGAATCGGTGGAAGTACTGAGTGAGGCCTCACTGTAGGCATTTGCACATATGGCAAGTTTGCTAGCCTGCGCCGCGCATCCATTCGGGGACAGAGGCCCACTACGACGGGTAATGCTCCTCAGCCAACAACACGGCCCACTGCACAGGTGTCAAGGCCAGAGCGGTTTTGCCAGCCAGCTGACAACCGATTATCTCGCAGGGAACCGCGCACACCTGAGTACCGCCCCTTTCGCAGTCGGAGGAGGCGAGGAGGTAGGCGGTGACGTCTACAGTCCGGCGGTCGGACGCTTCACCAGAGAACAGCTCGAATACTGGGAAGTGACAACAGCAGACCCCTGGGTGGTGTCAACTCTGTCAAAAGGGTACACCATCCATGCATATTTCCATATCCCAATTGCACCTCACCACAGGCAATTCCTCTGCTTCACCTTCGAAGGGAAGTCTTACCAGTTCCGGGTCCTGCCGTTCAGGATCTCTCTGGCCCCCCGGACCTTCACGAGATTTGTGGCAGCAGCCCTGGCTCCACTTCAAGGCAGAGGTATGCGCATCCTTCCGTACTTAGACAATTGGCTTATCTGTTCCCAGACAAGGGCAGAGGCACTAAGGGACTCAACCCTGCTGGTAGCTCATGTTAACAAGCTAGGGCTCACAGTAAATTTCGTGAAGAGCTCCCTAATCCCCAGCCAGCAGACTGTGTTCATTGGACTCGAGGTGGACTCTCAGACGATGAGGGCAACCCCATCTCAGAGGCGGGTAGACGAGATTCTCCTCCGCATAGTACGATTCAGGAGAGGCAGGGCTCTGACACTCGCTTCCAGGCGCTGCTGGGCATGCTTACGGCAGCTTCCTCCGTAATACCCCTGGGCCTCCTTTCATTGAGGCCTCTCCAAATATGGATGAACAGGTAAGGGTTGCATCCAAAACATCACAGGGACAAGCTGGTAACAGTTACGACCAGTTGCCTAAGAGGGTTACAGCCATGGAAGAAGCGGTCATTCCTTACTGCCGGGGTTCGTCTAGGGTCCATTCCTTCTCGCAGAGAAGTGGTTACGACCGACGCATCCCTGGCCGGATGGGGGGCTGTGTGGCAGTGCAGAACTGCCCAAGGCGCATGGGACCCTCGGCAGGCAGAAGAACACATAAATGTGTTGGAGCTACGGGCAGTCGTTCTTGCTCTCAAGCATTTCCTGCCAGTCCTAGCAGGAAGACACGTCCTTATAAGGACAGACAACATGTTAGTGGTTTACCATATAAACCACCAGGGGAGCACAAGGTCTCTAGCATCCCTGAGGCTGATTCAGCAGCTACTTTCATGGGCCTACCCTCAGCTATTGAGCCTGAGGGCAATGCACATTCCAAGCAGTGTTGTAGTACTCGAGTCCGACTCGTGAGCTAAATTTAGAGACTCGTGACTTGACTTGGACTCGAGCACTGAATGACTCGAACTTGACTCGGACTCGTGCATTAGGGACTCGAGAATTAAGATGAGGACTCAACTTTTTTTTATGCTATAATTGTAATATGCCATTATTCTATAATTTGGTATATGATTTTAGTGCAAGGGAATGTTACTGCTTCATGTCATACATCACACGTAACGTCATGTCATGTTCACATCCCGCTAACATAACTATGGACACAAACTACTACGTATGTGTTGATAAATTCAGTCAAATGCACCTAGCCTTTCTGACAAATGCAATTTCACTCATTCTGTTCACTTCATTCACTATATAATTGCAACAATATCACGTGAACATACCAGGTAAACTTAAAACTGTTAAAGTCTAAATGCAAAGAGGAGAGGGAGGGAGGGAGAAGAAGAGAGAAAGAGAGAGAGAGAAATCATATTTCCCTTAAAAAGATTTATAAGAGGTTCGGGTGATGTATCTTACCATAAGATCAACTTGCATAATTAATCCATCAGTGGATAACACCGAGGCCTCAAACCGGCAAAGTCATTAATAAGTTCATCTGATCGCCCATAATGGTCCTCAGGTACATTTTCACTCGTTTTAAAATGGAGAAAAATCTCTCTGAGAAAGTTCTCTGCTTCCTTTTCATTTTAGTTAATTAGCTCAGCAAAACAAATCGCACTAATGACAATAATGACCCTGCTCTGACCTCCGTCGTCTCATCAGGGGGGGCTGGGAGATACCACATTTCAAGATATGGAGGGGGGTACAGGTGTGTTGGGAAAGATAATACCTAGAGAAATCGATCGCCTATGAGCTGCGGCACAACAGTTATGTTTTTTTTAAGTGTAACAACTTGTATGCTTACTTTAGTGCTGACTCGGACTCGACTCGGACTCGATGTGGATCAATAGGGACTCGACTCGGACTTGACTCGTATGAGTAGTGGACTCGACTCGGACTCGACTCAGATTCTTTTTTAATGACTTGGACTTGACTCGGGCTCGTACACTGGAGACTCGAGCCTGGACTCGGACTCGAGGCATAGTGACTCGACTACAACACTGATTCCAGGCACACAGAATGTCACGGCAAACTTCTTGTCCAGACAACACCCCGATCCGGGGGAATGGAGGCTGAACGTGGAAGTGGTGCAGGCCATCTGGCACCAATATGGCAGAGCAGAGGTGGATCTTTTCGCCTCTCAAGCCACGACACACTGCCCCCTCTGGTTCTCACTCAGGGAGTCAACAAGCCCCTTGGGCCAGGATGCACTGGCGCAAGGGTGGCCCCAGCAGCTCCTTTATGCATTCCCCCCACTCCCGCTCATGCTACCCACTCTGGAGAGGATTCACCAGGAGGGCCACAGGGTACTGCTAGTAGCCCCCAGGTGGCCAGGGAGAGTCTGGTTCCCGGTGCTATACAACCTGCTAGATGGACAGCCTTGGCGCCTTCCTGGGCGCACAGACCTCCTCTCTCAGCTGGGCGGACCGGATCTGGCATCCGAACCCAGCATGATTGCAACTTTGGATGTGGCCTCTGAAGGGCTTGAGCCACTACTAGGGGCATGTGACCCTTCAGTGGTACAGACGATCCACAGCTCACGGGCACCCTCCACTAATGTGCTTTACGCTAATCGGTGGAAGCTTTTTGTAAAATGGTGCCAAGAACAGGGACAGGAGCCAACGCGTTGCCCCATACCAGTTATTCTCAGTTTTTTACAATCGCCGTTTGATGACGGCCTTGCGGCGTCTACTATCAAGGTGTATGTAGCTGCAATATCAGCTAGACATAACAGGGTAGAAGGGGTAACAGTGGGATCCCATGGTCTGGTGACCTGTTTTCTAAAGGGAGCTCAGCGACTGAGGCCCCCTCAAAGGAGGATAGTACCTTCCTGGGATTTGTCTCGGGTACTGAGGGCACTGTGTCAGCACCCATTCGAACCTCTTGGGAGCTCAGCATTAAAATGGTTGTCATTGAAAAACTGCTTTTCTCCTAGCCATGTCTTCGGCTAAGAGACTGGGGGAGCTACATGCTCTGTCAGTCAGCCGGGAGTGCCTACAGTGGAGTCCTGACGGCACAGGGGTACATGCTTGCCCCAGGTACATGCAAACCCGTCGTTTTTACCCAAGACCTTCTCTGCAACGTACGCTAACCAGCCGCTCAGTCTGGGAGCCTTCGAGCCCCCAAGCCAGGGAGAGGAACTGGGGCAGGGTGATATTCGTCTTTGCCCAGTCCGAGTATTGAAGGCATACATCGAAATGACTGCTGGATTCCGGCAGTCAGATTCATTATTTGTCTGCCACACAGGACAAGCACGAGGCCAGGCTTTGTCCAAGCAACGGCTATCCAAGTGGATCGTGGAGGCCATCAGTTATGCCTACTCTAATAGCGGCCTCCCGATTCCACCTTGCGTTCGTGGTCACTCAACGCGGAGTGTAGCTGCGTCCTGGGCAGTCCTACGCAGAGTCCCACTTTCCGACATATGTATGGTGGCATCATGGGCATCGACTTGCACGTTTGCAAGATTTTATAGGGTCAATGTGGCCACGAACCTCGTAGCTACAGCCACAGCCACCCTCTCAGGCCATTAAAGGGGGTAAGTAGATGACCCTGTTGGTTTATGTCATCCAGGTGCTGAAAGCGGTCAGTAGAAATGAAATAGAACGAGGGTTACGTATGTAACCATGGTTCTATGAATTTCGGATGACCGCCAGACCTTGGCAGTCAATCGGAAGGCGGACGAGAAGATTGCCAAGAGGTCACTTCCGGGGTGAGCGTACATTACGTACCGGGGTGGGGCATATACGTCACCCCTGTCACGAGTGACTTTGTTGATATAAACACTCGACCTGCACGTGCATGTGATGGAGATCTAGGTGCTGAAAGCACCGCCTCTGGCAGTCATCCAAAATTCATAGAACCGTGGTTACATATGTAACCCCCATTTTCTCGTCAAAAACCAAAAACGGAAAAAGGATAAAACGGGCCCATTTTCCGTTTTTCCGTTTTGAACCAAAAACGAGAAAACATTTTCCATTTTTTACAATGTCCATGAACATTGAAAATCAAGTGGAACAAAGTGGAAAACGGATTATACTTTAGTATCCTGACCTACACGGACTGTTAAGGTTGCATTTTGTTCAGAATCATCTTCTTCTTAAATCATAATAAAACTGTATTTTTTAAACAGAATAAAATCAGAACAGCACAATTACGTGTAAAAATAGACCTTGACATTTTATTTACGTATCTTCACATTGAAAGGTGAACATTTCTTCTTGTGTGTGTAAGGCAGTATAGGTTGCAAGGCACAGTTTATTCTTTCAGCTAAACCATGACAATATATTTATCTCAACCAGAAAAATAATATATAAAAAAACAATACAACATATTTAAGTATTTGAATTGAGGAAATAACATTTTTTCCTCAATATATGGCTGCCTATGTCTTTTAAAAACTGGCACCACAAAGCAGACAACCTTCTATGAACCAAGCTATCTTGGTGTAATTTATAACTTATTCAATGTTACACTACACTCTAGTTCATGAAATAAACCATGGATCGTCATATTGAGACAACAGCTTTAAAAGTTGAATTTCCAACTGATTTTGTTTTAGACAATACATTTTGTACTTAACCGGTACAAAATGTTAAAATAAACAACATTATTTATGAATAACAAAGGCATATTATTAGATAGCTGTAAGACGGCAACATAGAGTTTCAATATCTATAAAAACCAAATACAGTGTAATGCTAAAAAATAAATGTTGTAACATTAATACAGCATTGGTACTATCCAATCACTATCAAACAGTATGCCTTGTGGCATTCCTTAGGATATAACATGTCCTATAACCCAAAACACGATTGCCAAATTAAGTACTGACATCAACATGACTTGTATATGAATCTTACAAAGTAATGTTTTGGACTTTTTAAATGTAGTTTATCTAACAAGGCACTCATGGGAACTAAGCTGAATGTATATATGCGAACCAAACAAACCGCTATGTTGTTATTTTGCTCGATTGCGTCATACATGGGGGGACCTTTTAAAATAATATATAAACTAGGGTTCGGCTGAGACATTGGCTTGGTTAAATGGCCTCCTGCTTGGTGATAGTGGGCTGAGGGATGGAGGTAGGCTGCTTAGGCACCGTAGCGATGACCCCCTGGGCCATTTTATAATGCTCTGAGCTGGACGCAGTGGGTGGAGACGGTATTGGAGTTTCAGGAGTGGCTGCAGAAAGTGGAAGAGAAAGTATGTTTAAGTGAGCACTCAGCACATAACTCAGTAGAGCGACTATATCTGTCTTCCCCAACATGAACCGTTTCTTTAATGCTACAACTTTTAAGACTAGAAATAATAAGCACTTTCTGTGAAATTTCTGAGGGCATTAGAAATGTTAAGCAAAAAATAACAGAAGTTCTCTTTGACAAAATAAGCCTGATTAGTCTCCATGAAGAACTTAGAGAGGATTATTCTGCCAATCCTGTTTGTCCTTCCAGCAGCCCGATTGGTCTGCACAGGAACTGGGTTGCCAATAAGGAAAGTTAGCAATTTCTGGTCATTCAAATATTATTAATTTCAATGCTCTTTGGCTAATAGCTTTACTAGTCTTATGCCTGTACCCCCGCTTGGCTAATTCACCAGATTGGGCCAAAAATAGTCAAATATTTTAACTGTTAATTTTTAAAGATATTCGTAAATGCCATTACCTGTCCTTATCCTGTTACTGTTCATTTGTACTTACAGATTTGACCGTTGTGGATAGGTGTAGGGCCGTTGGTGACGATCACGTTACTGCTGAGGTGCTCCTGGACCAGGTGAGGGTGCAGAGAGTGAGGAGCATGCGGGGCCTCATTAGCAGAACCTGGGCGACACATAGCATGCAAACACAATGTCTGTTATACATAACGATACTACTATAAAAAAAATCACATTGAGATATGGAGATGAACTGCTTGAATATCTGCTTATTCATTACAAATCAGAACCAGAATCAGAAAGTGTTTTATTGCCAGTTAAGCTTTCACACAAGGAATTTGACATGGTGAGTGCCTGCTATAGAGGGATTATCTTAATTTTGCTGATTTCTTATTTTGTCATTTAGCAGATGCTTTTATCCAAAGTGACAGTGAATCCCATGTCATTAAGAAGCAGGTAGAGGGTTAGGCGCATCTCGTTGAAGGATGCCTATAGGTAGACTGCGGACATTTGGGTTCAAACCTGGCCCAGAACCTTTCGACTGGAATACATCGACCCCGCCCAATCCTTTAATGCATGGACCCATGCTCCACCACCACCAAGTTCCTCGAGGAAGGTGAGCTCCTCTCACCTCCTAGCAGCATTTCCTGCAGCAGGTTGTCTATCTTGGCCATGCCGAAGAGCTTGACGAACTGGATCTGCTCGATCATCTGCCAGGTGATGCTCTGCAGCGTGGGCAGTAGCAACAGCAGCTCACCGAAGCGGCCCCGGGAGTCGTACTGCCGGTCGTTGATGTAGTCCTCGAGGCTCACCTGCACCTGGTAGCGCATGCGCTTAATCTTCACCGGGTCGCTCAGACCCTTTGCGTCTAGCACAGAAACGAAAGGAAGCACCGCTGGATGTAATGCATTTCTAATTTGAGAAAATAAAAGTTGTTCAAAAGGTCATTCGTATTCTGTGAGAAAAAAAAAGAAGGCTGTTTTGAAAAAGCAGCGGTTCTTCAATATGTGGTAGGCTATATACTTGTATATGTGATAGAGGCGAACACTGGGCTATGTGGGTAATGGATCTAGATCAACACCATCCAGAGCTGTAGACCTTACTCATACCTGGGTCAAAGAAGACAATGGCTTTCAAACAAGCGTACTCGTTGTCATCTATCTGGAGCTCCTGGAAGGGGAGCACCAGCTCATCGAGGATCCTCACCGCTACCCTGCTCACCTCCAACTCTGGGCAGTTTCTAGGGATGATGTGGTCGTTCCCTGCAGGGATGTCATTCAGTTTTTATTCCGTTTTAGCAATGTGTACAGTTGACAGCCAATGAGTGATTTCAATCAAATTATCTAGTGGATAATGTGTTTACATGTGTTACAAGTGATTATTATTACCCAATAGCAGGAGATCTTTGTAGAGCATAGACCTCTTGGCAGCACCCAGCAGAAGGTGCTCCCCAGCGTGTGCACGTAGCAAAGCCACCTGGGAAGAAAAATACACATAAATGATTCTTAAATGGCTGACAGTAATCTCAACAGATGGAAACAATTGTTAATCCACAATACCATATGCTAATGTTTAGGCCCTATGACAATAACCAGGATACAAATAAATGTGTAACAATACAAATACAATATTATTGACTAGATGGCTTCTACCTTAAATCCTATTTCAAATATTTTACAATAATTATCGTGTCTAGGGCATGTCTAAGAACATTTTAAACGTTTTGTATTGTTAGTAAAACTAACAATACAAAAATAAATTAAAATAAAGATTAAAAAAATAACAAGACAAGCCTCAGGTCTGACGAGACATCAGCTCCCTCACTGACTCAACATCAGCAAATCAGTTACCAAGCCTTGTCCATTCGCTGTGTTAATGATTCTAGAGCGAGGATATAACTTTACAACCAGCTCATCATATTCTAACCCAGAATTCAAATACATTAACCTCTCAGGATGGGAGAGGACTGCGAGGCTCTTCAACAGCTCAGTATATAATGATAATGATTAAAAAAAAGAAAGAAGAAACAGGCACAACAACCAGACTATATTTCCACAACAGGTAACTGGGGCTCGTAGACATTGTGGTAGTAGGCTGATATATATATATTTATTGATCTTTTAACACTCCCAGGTTACTTGGGTGGATGGGTAACCAGCGTGTCTAGACTATGTCTCACCTGGTCATCCAGAGGAAGATCACAGAAGGCAGGGATGTATTTGGCCCACTCCACCAGCACCAACAGCTGCTGCTTCATAGACTCACACACATCCGTGATGGCAGCAATTTTCTTCGTCCTGATGTCTCCATTTAGTATGGGCCCAGGAGAGGTGATCTAAATAGGGATTTAAAGAAGCAAAAGCATCAGGACCAGAGGCAGGTATGAAAATCTCTTAGTAATGTGTGGAGATAAGGGTGCCTGGTCCTGGGTTGGTGTGAACCTTACCTGCCTGGACAGAACGTCAGCCTGGATGAGGGCATTGATGGAGGGTAAGCTGCTGTCCTCATAGCTGGACCTACGGGTGCTGATTCTGTCTCTTTCGTTCTGTACAGCTGAGAAACACACGTATGTGCACACGCACACACACACGCACACACACACACACACACAAACACACACATTTAGTATATATAATTATATATATTAATATTTAAAACAATAAAGCACATAGCATTTAGCATGAAGCATGCTAAGTCACGTGAAGGAAAAATCAAGGCTTGCAAGGTTGTCTTGTTTATCAGTATATGGCTATTATGGCTTAGAAATGTTTGCTCAGCATAAACCGGTCATAGACTCCAGCGCTTCATGGAGTGAACATTAACAAAGCTTCTACTCTGGTGGATATTGCGACACACTCTCACAACAGCGATCGCTTCAATTCAACAGCACAGCACAGCGCTCATTGTGACCCACCTTCTTTCTTCATGCCAGCTCTGAAGCACTTCTTGAGCCGACAGTATCTGCACTGATTTCGCTTGTCTTTGTCCACAATGCATTGTCTGTTGAACCTAAGACACAAGAAAGACAAGTGTTTCTGTAAGTGCAAAAAGGAGTGTGTGTGTGCATGTGAGTTGTGTGTGTGTCTGCCCATGTGTGTGTGTGTGTTTGCATGTATATGTGTCTGTGTTTCTGTGCGTGTGACCATGCATGCGAGTTTGTGAGTATGTGTGCATGGGTGTTATGTGGTGCATGCATGAATGTATGTATGTGTGTGTATGTATGTATGTATGTGTGTGTGTGTGTGTGTGTGTGTGTGTGTGTGTGTGTGTGTGTGTGTGTGTGTGTGTGTGTGTGTGTGTGTGTGTGTGTGTGTGTGTGTGTGTGTGTGCACATGCTACACACTGGTAGCATATCCCCCCCCTACACACACACACTATCTAAAAGTGCTTTGGGTGTCTTGAAAAGTGCTATATAAATGCAATGAATGATTATTATTATTATTATTATTATTATTATTATTATTATTATTATTATGTGTGTGTGTGTGTGTGTGTGCATCTGGGTGGAGTGGGGAAAAGTGAGGGGGGTCACGGGATAGTTGGGGCACCAGTGAAACTCCTGTGTCCTTAATGTTTAATCATTAAAATATTTTTAAAAATGTGGTCATCCCTTGGAGTAGCATGGGTGGTGGTGGGGGAGGTCTAGGTCTATCCTCACCTGCATGAGTACATGTGATTCTTCCGCACGCTGCGCCTGAAGAAGCCCTTGCAGCCGTCACAGCTGGAGGCGCCGTAGTGCTTCCCTGTGGCCCGGTCCCCGCAGATGGCACACAGGCTGCCCGCCGCAAGGTGGCCGCCCACACTCATGGTGCCACTCTCGGCTGGGGAGGAGTCTGACACACACACACACACAAAGGGACAACATGACGGGGAGAGAGAAGGGGAGATAAACATAGAGAGAGACAGAGAGAGAGAGAGAGAGAGAGAGAGAGAGAGAGATTACTTTATGAAATAGTATATTAAAGTTAAACACATGCGTCATAACTGTCATAACTCATCATAGCTGATAATGTAATTGTATCACCCAGTACTCTCAGCCCATGACACAGTATTCAAAGGACACTTTCAATTAGTTAAAGAGGCGCTAATAGCCTGAGTGAAACAGCCGTCAGAACGACTGAAGCCTGATCAAAATCTATAATGTGTCTGAGTGGTTCAGACCGTCAACAGACACACTGATGTGGGCTTGATAATCTCTGAAAGGCCAATCACTGCAGACAGTCTTCCAGCGAGCCACCCTCATGGTCACCAGGTTTGATCAATCAATCAATACAAAAATGGCGCCATGATGTTTTTGAACTTTTGAATGCAGTGAGTGACAGTGATTCAAGATGACACTTACAAACACACATACTACAGGAATCATGAAAATATCTTGTATCTTGTGTGAATGAAAAAAAAATACAGCTATGATGTGGCTCTCAACCCCCCACCCCCCCTCCCCCTCACCCCCCCCCCCCCACCCCCACCCCCCCCTCACCCCCCCTCCCCCTCACCCCCCCCCCCACCCCCACCGCCATTTCATTCTAGCTGGGAATTGTTTCATTCTTGCATCAGGATCATTAGCAAAAGTCATGGGAGACTGACTCCTGGCGTCATCTTGACTTCTCTCTTACCGATTCATCTTACACTTACCCATCTTACACGCATACACTATCTGGGGAGACTCATTGCTTAATACAACTCTATGGGAACCAGCCGTTTGTAACAAGAGAGTTATGCTCATGGATACTCTATGTACTGCTCCACCAGAGAACCAATGTCTGTCCATGGTCAGACATAGATCTGCCTGAAACATGACCAAGACCAACCATGTCAAATCCACAAGTCTCAACACGTTATGATCAACCGCAATGTACCAACAATCCAAACTACTTCCAAAGGGGTACTCCAATATGCACTGAGTGTCGAGTTGTAAATCAACAACTCTTAATGCGAAGAGGTGATTGAGACATTATCATCCACTCTGACAGCAGATGCGAGAGGACAAATGACCCCTGTTTTATCACCCCTCCCCATATGGAGGAACAAAGTTTTTAATTAGGCTCAAAAGTCTCAAAGTTCACCCGGGCTGAGTAGCAGCCGGAGCAGCATATATGGGACTCACCTGCGCCCATGGCCAGCACTTGCATGTTTTCAAACTCCAGCGTGGTATAGGCTGGGTCCAGAGCCTCAGTGTAGTCTGCCATGTCCATGACTGCTGCTGCTGTTGCTACCGATTTGGACCAACCAGATTCTACTACTAACAGTACTACCACTACTACTAACCTGACTGATGTGGGGCTAAGACAAGACTTGACCAAGAAGCTGATGTGCCCCACCAACTAAAGACAACACCACACCACCACCTCTCTACCCCCCCCTCCCCCCCCATACACACCCCTCCCTCCCACCCTGTTTGCCCAGGCTCCGCCCCCTTTAAAGGTGGATGCTTGATGGGGGTGAGGGGGGGCAAGACCATGTGGAGGGTGACAGGTCTCCTCCTCCTCCTCTTGAGTCTGGTTGAACTTTAACCAGACTGCTCAGTGATGAATCAGTTTTTTTGAGTGAGAGATAACACAACATTGATATCCTTTTTTTCCCCTCTTTAGTGCATGTCTTCTCTCTCTCTCTCTCTTTCTCTCTCTCTCTCTCTCTCTCTCTCTCTCTCTCTCTCTCTCTCTCTCTCTCTCTCTCTCACACACACACACACACACCACATCACTATTCCACCAGTTGAAACCAGTTGGTCTTTTGATAGGAAACGGTGTTCTTCACCAGATGACATGGCCTTCTCATGAGCATGAACATTTCTACTGGCCCACCAGGCTGTGTGTGTGTATGTGTGTGTGTGCGCGCGCGCACATGTTCATCTTTGAGAAAGGTATAGCTTACCTACCGCTGCTTTTACTGGGCCAACTTCCACATGTACCTAATATGTCCTGGGTAAATCTCAGTTAATACTGACATAATTAAGAAGTTAAATAATTCTCCCTAAAGCAAACCAATGCCTTTTTGTTAAAATAATTACAGTAATTGTTGCACTTGAATGCAGAGTCACGTGTGATTCCCTGCTCCAAGCCAAAGCACACAATAGACTTTCAGACACACTTTATGAAATGATTTTGAGTGTATTTATCATAGCTGTTTGAGTTGCTTCACGATGGAGATGTAATATGCTATTGGCCTATGCTATAGAAAGAGACAATAGTGAGTTATGTTGTATAGAGCAATGTAATTATCTAGTGGTGCACCTCTAGTTGAGTATACAACGTTGAAATTGCAATACATTTCTCAATCTCGTGTATCCCCTGGGTCAAATCAGAACATATTTACTTTTTGTTTGGTAACAGAGTTGAGCACAGAAACAAATATTCTTATCTTACACATACGCATCTTACGCATCTTCGTCTATACACAGTTCTCCCAGAACTCCCACCAGTAAGAAAACAACAACATTAAAGTGTTATTATTAACATGATGGGATTAAGTGAATTTTGTGTTTTGAACAGAAAAGAAAAAAAATCTAAAATGTGTCGTTGCGCAAATTGCCTGCCTTCTGTGCGTAGGTACACAAAACATGACAAACAGCAGCGATGGCGTATTTGAAGAGGAGAAAGTGCCAGTACACAGTGATAGGTCAACGATCTTGGGTTCATGCAGACCTCAGGAGCACTAAACCCCACTAGTCTGAACTCAACTACCAGCGAATCAGCAGCATGTATAAAATGGTGTGTCTCCAAATACCATAACATGTAGGTTGAGATGTTGGCGACCATCTGCCACGATTGTCTTTTCTATGATTAGAAAATATCAGAAGAATTATTGAATATTCATGAAGTCCAAAAGTGAATGTTAAGTATAAAGGTATATACATCATTCTTCGTATTTTAGGTTTATAAAATGTATAAATCAATCAAACAAAATTAGGCTTTTGACCCACTGCTAAATGCTGTTAGCTTAATGTGATAGAGCATTGAACATGGCCTAACGAGTGCACACCATCGTTGCACAAATCAGCACAGCGGTGGCCGAAAGCATGCCTTTACATTGGATTTGTGCAGCTCAACAATATCCATATTTGCTCAAGACGCTTTTTCACCACCTACTAAGCAGGGTGTGTGTGTGTGTCTCGGTGTGTGTGTGTGGGGGGGAATCTGTGTGGAGGTGTGTGAATGAGTCACCAAGAACAAATCTTATCTTACCCGTCATTAAAATTATTTTATCACTGCTTCCATCTTACATTTCTGTGAACTGCCCAAGGAACAGCCATATACAGGACAATAAACCATAATCTGGAAGGTTACAGCTTTTCTTAATCACACTCGGTGACAAAGTGTTCCGATGCATTTAGATAGCACAGGCTACTTTAGGAATTCACACTCTGCATGCAGGGACTTATTCCATAAGATAACTGCATTGCTTCAATCGATGGACTGCATGCTGTGGTGTGCAAACTACAAAACTTCACAATTACTGAAACGAAAAGATGCAGGCCCTAAGACATTGTTGTTGACATAGCAATTGTAATAGCGACAACTATTACAACTAATTACAACTTTGCACATGCAAAATTATTTTTGAGTTCCGTGTTCAAAAGGTGGTTGATGTGACCGTGGCCTGAGGAGCCAACGGGACTGCGGTCACAGCAGGACAGCACCATGTTGTGGCCCAGATGAAAACGTGATGGGAAGTCGTCTTATAATCAGTCACCCAAACTCCCTGCCCCGAGGGCTAAAAGTCAAAGAACCACTGAGAACTGATGTAACACTTCTGTGATTCCCCTTTGAAACTTCAAACTAGCGTTTGTGAACAAAGTCTATCTTGTGAATAGGAATCTCCAACCACTGACCAAACTCCATCTGAGCCTATTTGTACCTTCTCCTCAATGACTGCATTTCACTCCCTAAGTCTGATCCGAAAAGCCAGCAGCGTTGAAGCAACGCGGTTCAATAAAAATTAAGAATATACTGGAAACAGATACCGGGTGGTGGGGTGGTGGGAGAATCCCTTGCGGCCTGGAGGAGGATATCCTATCGGGACATAAACTGTGACTTAGCAGCGAGCTTCCACGACAGGATCAAAAGTGAGTGTTGATCACATAGATCTAAGAGTTTGTTAATGAGATGGTGATGATTGGTGTAACAAGGACAAAAATGTAGCAGAAATTGTGGCCAGTGGGAAAAGCCTACTGCTCCACTCTCCAATACCGAACGAAAGGATATATGTGAGTTTAGTGTCATAGCAAAGACCTTGTCAACTGATTGCTATCTGCAAGTCATGCAGCTTATGCAAGTCCTGGCTTTAGCTAGCCAGGAGAATTTCACATTCTCCACTCGCTTCATGTCCATTGTTCATGTTGATTGGCTTTGCTGAAGATGTGATTAACAAATTTTCAATGAGCATGTTCTGATTTTGTTCAATTGTTGAATTAACAGTCTATTTTATTTTTTTATTTTTTAGGGGGCTGTTCACATATACTAAGGAGTTATCATTAACAGTATAATTGAATCAAGATCGACGTGATCAATGGCCCACTAAGGTCTACAATCCTTAATTTAATAATTCATTAATTTAGAGATGACTGGTCAGCTTCTGATCTGAAATGAGCTCACCACTGCTCTTGTTGATTAGGCTCATATATTCTTTTATCTTTTACTTGATAGTTTAAAATGTAGGCTTATACAAGAAAAACTTCTTGATTTTTTGTATTTTTGAAATTCAGTTTCCAAGTCACAACTGCCATATGACTACAACTACAGCTGTTGAAATAATTTCCTTCTGTTGAAATAAAATAGCAGATTTCATTCCTCACCCCAAATAGCCTACTTGGCCTTCAGCAATAAAAACTAAGACATATAAGCCCTAGCATAACTGGATCATAAAGATGTCAAATAACGGCAAGCAGTGACTAGTTTAGGTAAAATAACCATGAACGCTCACTTCTTCTCCAAATGACCATACATGTTGTGTGCCGTCTGTAAAATCAAAGCTATCAATTTGAAGCAAAGTAAATAGTCGTTTTGATAAACATTCAAACAGTACAACATTTTTGATCAGACAGAATAATAGTTTCCTATTTAGCCTATATGTCTATAATATTATCATTATAACTAGCCTAGGGTTAGGGTAAGGGTAAGGGTTAGGGTATTTTTTTGTATTTTTAGGCCTATTGCTAAACATTTCTCAGAAACAGTCCAATACAAAAAGTATTCAGGCCTATATAGCTATATGTTTCGGAGACATTTAGTTATTGGAAAAGATGTGACAGCTATAAATGTAAAATGAGCTAACTGAAAAACTATGTCGCGGAGAACAAATAGGTAAACAGTTGCATCAATAAACACGGACGCCGATGCGCGACGTGAATCAATCACAGAGCGTGATAAGCCTCAGTAATCATTAACTGCTGTTTTGCTGAGAAGTCACTTCGTCTGCCAAGCCAATCACTTCAGTCAGCAGCATGGCCAGAGAGGGCTTATCTACCTGCTCTTCTGGGGCCTCCCGGCCAGCAGCCAGTCGATAGACACTTCACCTCCATGTTGTGATTAACATGAGTCTGGGTTGAGAAATTCGCTGTAAGAAAACCTTTAACAGCACACACTAGGGGACCCGTTATATCTGATGATAGAGTAGCTTCTGAGTCGCATCTGTCAGCTCAACACTTTAACAATAAAAAAATAACGAATTAGTTTAGGTCAAACCTCATTTCCTCTCATGTACGTATACTTTTTTTTTTAGCGGTTTTATCCTATCCACTGGGAACAGGTACAGGAACAATTTAACAGCTCGGCTTCACTGAAATTACAATATCTGGGTACTGCTGCCACCCTGTGGAGATGTAGCATAACTACATGTTGTTTCGCCACTGAGTGTGAATGGCGTTACAGTGCATAAAAAGGTTGTTTATTATTTCTAGGTATATGTTTCTTCCCCAACAAGCCTAACCATACACCTCAATCATTGGCTAAGAGAACAAAGAATTAAAGATCCTAGTATGGAATAAGTGATTTTTTTTATTTTTTTTTTTACATACAAAGCACCTGTTTCTACAAAGAGCAAAATTGTAAAAATGGTTACATCTGTTTGTGACTGGAAACTCCACCATGAAACAAAACATAATCAAATGCAAATAGTTGCCTTCTCCAGGCATCACTCGTTGTATTCCCTTCTGCCTTATTAAAGGACCCCCCTCCCACACCCACCACCACCAACACCTTGCTTTTCCAGTCTCTTTACCTTGGAAGTGCAGTGCTCCATTATTCTCTCCATACATCCCTGTGAGAGTAGAAGCCAGGCTATGATGGGGGGCCAGCCGTGCGTATACAGGCCCCTGAGCCCCGGCCCCTGGTAGCAGGCGGTGGTGGCCGGTGGTGTCTCCGGCCCGGCCACACTGAGGAGACAGAGACAGGGGAGACAGGGGAGAGAGGCAATGCAGGCTCACGGCTGCAGGGCTCCTGTGTGTCGGCTCCACTGGGGCCCCCGGGGAGTGTGGCTAGCAGGGGATAATCCACTAATGCCTGTCACAATGAGATTTGATTGGAAACCCGGACGGCCGGATTAATAGTGTCAAGTGAACACTGTGTGTGTGTGTGTGTGTGTGTGTGTGTGTGTGTGTGTGTGTGTGTGTGTGTAATCGCTGACCTCTTACTGCACTGCTAATTAGAGACTCTACCTCAGGTTTAAAGCCCACAGACAGGGATGGACTGGGACAAAGAAACATCCCTGTGAGGCATTCAGACCGGATATATATGATCGCGCACACAGCATTCAGCAATTCTTTCTGGTGTTATTTACTTAATTTATCAATTAAATTCCAATTTCTGTGGAATAGGCCTTGCGACGGCCGACGGCCATCCTGTAATTCTCTAGAACTCACAGATGACCATTCTGGCCCTGTCTACAGAGATACTTCCTAAATGGTGAATATTTAATATTTCATAACAGATTATATGATCATATTCTAATGCTATTAATTGTCATTCTGTTTTTGTAGGCTATTCTTATTTTGGGGCAAATAAGACACGTATGAAGTACTGCACTGAAGTAGGCCTACTGAAGGGATCTATTGACATATTATTATTGGTTGTTTGGAATATTTGAATATTGAATGAACTAAATACAATTGCTAAATTGACTGCTAAATTACCTATTAATATAATGATGTACACAACTAATATGGCTGCCCAAAATATATGCTGATATTTCCCCCATGCCAGTTTTAGTTTTGTCCGCTAGAGGTCCTCCTAGAATACTTTAGTTCCCTAGATTACTCCTTTCTGTTTGTTACCTGCGGTTTATGCAGCTACACTTGTGTCCAATATGTGATTGTTTTTTGCCCAAAGCTTTGTGTATTCTGATTTTATTAAGTAAATAATTGCATATTTTACTCAACACCTGTCTCCTGTTTTTTTATTTATACTCCTGGGTTTTTAATTTTGCCTGACACAATTACCCCAACACACTTTATGTGGGGACTGCCTTTAAGGCAACAAATTCGCTCTACCTTTAGTCAAAGCACTTAATTAAATGACAAATTGTTACTCTCAATTCGGTACCCACAATATTATACAATTTGTAGCTTATATAGGCCTACTACTGCTGCCACAAAACGTAAAAAAACAACAGGTGTCACAAAGTCCAGGATCTAAAACATCGTATGACTTGTTGACTCCGTGCTGTGTCATTCATACAGAGCCTGTAATGTGTGGTTACAGCTCGCTAGTGAAGAACCACCACCAAGTTGTCCAGTTCTCTAGGCAAACACATGGGTCGCTGAGGGGCTGTCAAATGGCTTTTGTTGTGTTTACATTCACCAACTGATTCTGCAAACAAGCACGGCAGGAGAAAGGGTTTGTCCATGCTGTGGCCGTTGGGCAATTAATCCTCTCTGACACGATGTTATGTTGTACGTATGTATGACGTTTTTGTTTGAGTTGGTTAGTTGACCCTACTTTAAAGGATATAAAGAGCCCTAAACTGGGTGATATTCAGAAGAGGTAGGTATTATTTCCATGTTGACCATTTTATATCGTCATCCAGAAAAAAACTTTGTCTATTTGGCTCATCCTCCTCCTGCAACTGGAGTTTTGTTTTTTGGAGACATTCATGTACATCTACTTGTATTCCCATTGACTATATACACAGCTGAAAGACAAGCTGTGTATACCCTTTTCACAGAGGCGTCCTTGTAGGACACTTGTGAAGATAAGTCTACTACCCATGCCCTGGTTCATAAAAGGAGCAGACCCATAATTAGTGTTATAAGTGACACCTCTGTGAAAAGGGTCTATTACAATCATATACCGTATTTATTAATGATTCGAAGCATGTTATGGTGTAGGCTACCAACAGTCTGCCAGTGGTGGCTGCATCTCATTACTGATATGTTTTAATAACAGGCTATGGTTAGGTTCAACACAAGATAATATTAAACCCTCAGAGATCCCAACATTGTTTAACCGGTTGGATTCTGTGTGTCAGCATAATTATCGAGTCCAAATCACCTATAAGCAGTGGCTGTTCTATTTGTTTCCACATAAGGGCTATATAAGCTGATCTGGGCCACACATAGATCAGCCCAAGTAGCTTAGAAAATACAGCTGCCAAGGAAATACATTGGTTACATGAATGCTTTGGTTTTGGATGATCTTTCTAGTTTGCTGGTGTTTAGCAAAGAAAAACCCTTTCATAAAATATATTTCTATATATTATTCATAATAAATCAACTCAAAGTTCAACTCTATTAAAAAAATATGTGCACCGTATTATGGTGGTGATGGTGATGGTGGTGATGGTGGTGATGGTGACCCCCAGAAAACATTGAGGTTGCTACACATGGGTAGCAAAAAAGGCTACATTTGCAGAATTCGAGACATGGAGCCAAGACATGGATCAGCTCTTGGTATCTATAGGACCAAGTAACAGTTGCATGAATTCTGTGTAAGTCAAGATTATAGTTATATTTATACATTGTCGTATATATCCAAAACAGATAGCAGAACTCCTTCAAATCTTAGATGGGTCCCAAAAGGTGCAGCTCTAAGGTGAATAAAGCCACAATGCATCATCCTGAGCCCTCTTTTTTGCTGTCATACACACACCACTCCCATCACAGTCAGAAGGACAATGAAGATCCAACAATAAAGATCACGTCCGGTCAATATTAACAAGCTATGGCATTTCACCCTGGAATTGATCCCATTCCAGAAAGTCGGTCGATCTGTTGAACCTCCCTTGCATTGTCCAGCAGTGTTAATAATACAAAAAAATAATCTCCAAGTGTCCTTGCTTTTCTTTGTGCAATTCCAAACTGTGAAAGGCAACTGGCATACAACCCTCAGCCAAGCACAGCCCTGAGTAACCCCCTATTATGCAAAACATCCTTTTTCATAAAATACCGCGAAGAACAGAACAGTAAGAGGATCTTGTTATATGCCGCTACATGAATACAAAGTGTACAGTGTACATGTGTGGAAGGACTAAGGAGAGCAGGAGTGTGAATGAGGACATCTGTTTGGCTGTCAGTTACAGTTATCAGAGGCATACCGGATGCTCTCATAACTCCATACAGCACCCTGGACAACAACCTAGTAAGAAGAGGTGTTTTCATCATTTCGTCACCTTTAATTTCACCCTATGAACAGAACATGGCGTGTCTGTCCATAGGCCGAGACATTTGTTAGCATCCTCTAAAATGAAAGTGCTCAGAGCTCTAAGCCTTTATCAAAAACGTATTATACTTATTATTTTTATTATTATTATATACCTAACTTATTGAAAACTAATCGCTTCAGTGTCACCAGACTATTGGTCTAGTCTTGAACATTGTAAATCTACAGATAGCCCAGGACACACCTTCATAAATTGCAGCCATAACAGAAGACTTGACGCTAAAGTAAAAGCATACTCCAGATCTACATCCAACCAGATATGCTGCTGGGATCTGAAGCCAATGTGCTGTGCAGTGTGTCAAAGCCAGTAGCAACACTACGTGAAGTATACCTTACACACTTTAAAACCAACAAAAAGCAACACAAGCAGCCATTGCACCTAATCTTTCACCACCGAAAGCAGTCGAAGCAGTTGAAGCAGTCTGTGTACTCACCAAATGGAAGCTCCACACTCGACGTCACCTGTGCGTTCACGTTGACCATGCTGTCTTTTCTTTCTCTTTCCGCTCCTCTCCTCTGCTTCAAAGCATCTGCTTTACCCTCCTTTTGCGTTCGCAAAGCACAAGGTGTGAAATATGGACGTTTGTGCAGGCTGCTGTAGTGTGAGAAGGGTGTTGGTGCAAGGTAAGGCCACGGGTGCTACTCTTATCTTATTGATTCTCCTAATCTGGGCAAATGTGGGTGGAGAGGTTAAACAGTAACCAGGCTCGTATGGACACCAATCTATATGGCAGCTGTTACCATGGCAACAAGATGAAACTCAAATAGACGTGAAGTTATTATGAGTTTGTAT
Source organism: Merluccius polli (assembly GCA_030340625.1). Taxonomy (NCBI): domain Eukaryota; kingdom Metazoa; phylum Chordata; class Actinopteri; order Gadiformes; family Merlucciidae; genus Merluccius; species Merluccius polli. Next base: position 572,656 of record JAOPHQ010002558.1, on the reverse strand, counting down.
CTAGTTCCCCCCCCATCATCATCAGACTATTTCTGAGAATGTAGGATTGGCAAATGTATACGCTGGGCGTAATTTAAACTAGTTTATACAAAATAATAGGCAAGGGAAAGGCATCAGGCTGAGAGGGACATCAAAGAGAGAGAGAGGCGTGGAACACACTGAGGGTGGCAGCAGATAGGTGTAGTGTTAGCAGCCATGTTGTGAGTTGGAGTGATGTCACTTCCTGGCTTTGTAACTCCCCCCGACATAGTTAACCTAACAGCCCAAAGAACGACCATCCATCTTATTAAAATAAGCTGAAAGACATATAGTTGCAATGAATGAACCCATTGGCATTTCAGCTGCAAGTCTGCCACGGCCTCTTGGCACAGAGCTCTTTATTCAATTTCCCCTTTGCATGCCTCCCATTTCATTTTAGCAAGGAACCACAATTTAGCAGTAGCTTTAGCCAAACAGCTGTGTGAAAATTGAATCTCAATAGGCCTAATCTGCAGAATATATTACACACATCCATGGCGCCATTAAGTGTACTACTTGCAAAGCTTGAAGTAATGATAGAAAAATGACAGACCTAAATAAACAGTGATAAATAAGTCTTACACCACAGAGTTTCTATAGTTTAATTATTGTCACATTATTGTTAAGTTTCTGTGATGTTAGACGACACATCTTCACAGGTCCTTCACAGATTCTTCCTTCCAAAATGTCATTCAATTTCTGTGGCAGTGATTTGTATATGTTAAGGTATCCAATATATCTGTGTGTGCATGCGTGTGTGCACGTGCAGAGATAGGAAGATGTCTATCCATCTCTGTCTTTCTGTCTATTCGTCGGTGCGACAGCCTGTCCATGGCTGAATCTGCCAGGTATATGGATGGTTTTCCCTCTTATTTACGGCCATAAAATCTGCATTAGACTCCTGTTTTACAACAGGTATGTTCTCTTGAGGATTAATGGAGCAATGAGAGAGCAAGGCCAAATGCTTCTAGCACACAGGTATTGGACAGTAGTACCATTGATAGCGAGCTATGGCCTCGTTATTATAACTCAATAACACAAAGAATACTTTCACCCAAAAAAGAGACCCGAAGACCCACATATTAGGTCCTACATTTTTGTATCCGTTTTATTATTGTTGTAAGGATTGAACTTAACATTACAGAGAAATCTTGTTTTTAAAAAAAGCGATAATATAAAAAACAAAAGCATCATCAAAACAACAAAAACGATTAGAAATGAAAGATTAGGCACAAAAAAAAGTGATTTTTAGTCTTTGTTTTGTTACACTCACAATGTTCACTTAGTTAAGATATTTTTACAGTGCAAATAAAGAAACATTTGTATATGAATATGTTGAGACTACGAGGCAGGATGAAATATGTTTACTAAGGAAATAATTTGTATTCAATTCAAACTCAAAAGATTTGAATGGATCCATAGTTCATCTATACAAATTAATTCATACATGTCACAGTTTGGTCATACAAGTAGTGGTAACTATATTTGTAAAATGAAAGGAAAGAATTGTCATGTATATAAAAGTCATATTACCCCAGTTATCTCTGGAATGCTCTGAATGGGATCTTCTCTTTTGATAGTTTTGGGTCTTCCCCATGAAAACAGGACACACTACAGTGAGATGTATACTCTGCAGTGTCCCCTATAGTGGCTTTATTGTCTCCTGCTCTTTGTGTTCCCTAAACACTGGTTTCTCCAGCAGGAGCCTCCATAGCTGGACGGACAGTAAGAGCAAGGCCTTCCCACCCTGTAGGGGGCCTCTCCCACCCAGTTCCCCCTGACAAAACAAGCACACACACACACACACACAAACACACACACACACACACACACACACACACACACACACACACACACACACACACACACACACACACACACACACACACACACCACTGTTAAGGCAGCAAGATGCAAGGAAAACACACAGTGTGTTTGTGTGTGTGTGTGTGTGTGTGTGTGTGTGTGTGTGTGTGTGTGTGTGTGTAAATACGTGTCCATATTTATCAGCAAAGAGTAGTTGATTAAAAGCACTTACTTTATAGTGTAATTGCAGACCAGAAGCGTTGCCTCCTTCCAGAAGCTTCCAAACACATATATGTTTGCACACTGTCTCACAGCACATCCTATGCTCCTGGTGTTGGCCCACACCATCTGAACAGTACCAGAGAGATAGATCCAATTAGCACATAATAGAGCGGTGCAGGAATGAGTCCTAAAACCCGGAAGTCCGTTAGCATGTTGGCACTTCCGGTTCCCTCGTTTCAAAGTTAATGGGTTTTTTGAATGGGTTTTTGGTTAGATGGCTGAAATAAGGTCTGTGGTTAACACAAGCTTAAGAGATTTACACGTTTTGTTTTACGACATAAGATACGTCGGTAAATACCCCACTCGTGAATTTTGAAGCTTTTACGTGTCTTAAAAAAATTCTGCCGATTGCATTTACGCTTCAAAAGTCATAAAAGTAGTGTTCATTGGTGAAGATTATCTTGCTTAACAAAACGTGTGAGTATCATAAACTTTTGTTTGCCACAAAGCTTATTTTCTGCAATAATCCAAAATCCAATGGGAAAAACACATTGGCTTGTTGTCAAGGGAACCCAGGGCGATGCTAACTTCCGGGTTGGCCTACAAAAATACGTCATCCCTGCACCACTCTATAACTGTTAAAGGACAATTCCGGCGCAAAATGAGACCATATGATCATAACACATGTCCACCGAGTTGGACCGTTCTCTTGGATCAGTTTTCATTCTAGTCCAATGGAACCAAAGTTCTCGAAAACCGCTAATTAGCTTATAACGCTAGCTGTGGGGGCAGATATTCATGTAAAATAAATCGCAATTCTATACCACTAACAAGGCTCAAAATCGCACCACACTTCCCCGGCAGCATAATGAGGGTCCCTACATGTAAAACGAAGCATTGAGAACTTTGTAAGTGTACAGACAGTTTATTAAAAAGAAAGTTTAGAAAGCCAGTGCCTTCACGAAAACAAGCGGGCGCCATCTTTGGAGAACAGTCACGACCAGTTGAGCGACGAACGCAGCCGGAAAAAGCACAAACAAACCATTTTCTTCTCTTCTCTATGCACACACACTGTTCGCACTTCGCACACCTTCTACTAGATTGCACATCTTCTGATTCATTGACATCTCATGTGTTCGCCTCTTCCGGCTCATTACGTTGCACAGCGTTCGGCGCTCGACTGGTCGTGACTGTTTTCCAAAGATGGCGCCCGCTTGTTTTTGTGAAGGCACTGGCTTTCTAAACTTTCTTTTTAATAAACTGTCTGTACACTTACAAAGTTCTCAATGCTTCGTTTTACATGTAGGGACCCTCAATATGCTGCCGTGGAAGTGTGGTGCGATTTTGAGCCTTGTGAGTGGTATAGAATTGCGATTTATTTTACATGAATATCTGCCCCACAGCTAGCGCTATAAGCTAATTAGAGGTTTTCGAGAACTTTGGTTCCATTGGACTAGAATGAAAACTGATCCCAGAGAACGGTCCAACTCGGTGGACATGTGTTATGATCATATGGTCTCATTTTGCGCCAGAATTGTCCTTTAAAGGTAAGATTTGAGAGTTGTAAAGTGAGAGAGTAGAAAAAAATTGGAGAACAAGATTTTGATTTCATTTAAAAGATGCCCTTGTTGGTCCGAAATGAGCCAAGAGCAGTCTAAAATTGAAATTGTCTAATATAGAGGCAGGTGCAGTCAACTAAAAACAGATATTCTCACAGAGCATTTCACTCACTAGTAGCTGGTGGATAGCTATGTCATTTCTAACAAATTACACTCAAAGCTCTTGAATTTACCAACAGAATAATTGCACATCATTGGCGTGGTGATACAACTCACCATATTATGTGTAATACGGTTATACAGTAAATTTCCACCCTTATGAACTGATGACCTTGTTTGTGCATTCAGGAAGGAGACTGAAACAAAGAGGGCAGCTGTGTACCTGTGTGTAGTGTGAGCACACCGAACCGCTGCATCTGTTAGGGTAGGAGAAGTGTTGCTTCTCGTTGTGCCACGACCTCATCAGGTCTGTGATAGATTGGTACCTGTTGCACAGCACAGCAACCACCAGCTCATTGGTTCAACCCATCACACACCCTCATTCATACCTTTGCAACTGTAGAGTTTTCACCAACATTTCAACAGAGTGCAATGTTAATCGTATTTTGATATACTGTATGGGCCTTATTCACCTAGCGGCCATCTTGGTTCCATCGTAGTTCTATACACTAGCTGGGTGGGGAAACTGAATACAGATGCTTAGAAATAAGATGGCCGCTAGGTGAACAAGCCCCATAATAACATACAATTCTGTTGGCTTTGCTGTTCCATACCGTGCAGAACTGATGGAAAGGTTTTGGCCCATGTATCTCATGGCTTGTGTTGGGCCGTGTTCCCATATACAGCGGGAAGCCCAGGAGTCAGCAGACTTTGCGAGGCTCTCATCCCATACCTGTGGTGAATAAAGGAAACAGAATAGACATGAGACATAATGGAGATATTTAGTGAGAGACTTATTTAACAGCACAATTGAGACCATTAACATGGTCCATTCAGATGTATTATATATGTATATTTATTTTGAGTTACCAAACCATGAACCATTCTGTCTTCTTGTCTATTACTGTTTTTTCTAATTTGATACAAAAGACCCCTTGATGTCTTTTATTTCGGAAAAGCGCGAGTTGTAAGTAAGTAACCCTGCTAGTATGATGCAAAAACCACAGTTTGTAAGACTGTGGGTGAATAGAGGCAGTGTGTTTTGTTTAGGGTACAGTAACAGCTGTGGGAGCCTCACCATGTACTCCATATTGGCAGCTGGAGGGTAGACCTGGGAGCGGACTCGGTTGTGGTAGTCCAACAGTGCGGTCATGTCCCTGGACGAGATAGCTCGTTTCCGCCTGCTGCGTGGCACTGTGACGCCACTGGTGGGGAAATTCTGTAGGCTTGACTCGGAGTTAGACCCTGCTTCCATCAGGTTGAACAGGTGTGAAGGGCTCGGCGGTACAGTGGCCCCTGTGTAAGGCATCGTACACAGGGTGGCAGCCAAGAGCAGCCGAACAGAGGCTGCCCCCATCTCTGCCCTCTGAAGAAGACTGGAGTAGCTGCTTATCAGCATCTGATGGGTAAAGACATTTGATTTATTTTCCTTTTATTTCATTATATTTATGTATAGAGTTATTTATATATTATTAATTTATTTAATCATTTTACTTTGTTATGTAAAATATATGCTATATTAAATCAATATATTATTATTCCTATATTAAATACATACTTAATACATTTATTTATGTATTTAATGTGTCATATATTACGTAATTAAATATACATGGAATACAATATGTTGAATTACAATTTTGGGATTTCGGGGTAAAATTTGCACACACAAAAAAAAATCAATGACTTGCTATTGCCATTTTAGAAAATAAATGCAATCATTAAAATAAACATGGAAAGTGATTATTAAGTGTAAAACTTAAGAACCAAAATATCAAAGCATTGTTGACTAAAATAATCATACACTTTGAGAGATACATACAACAAATTGGAACATATAATTTTAAACCACAGTCTACATTTGCTAAAAAATAGTATTTTGCTAGTCTAATTTACCTTCATTCTTCTGGGCCAGTTGAGCACAGACAGGCAGGCAGACGGTTGAGAAGAAAGGCAGAGCCAGACTCTGGCTCTAACCATGGCAAACAAGTCCACTTGACATAATGTGGCAGGGAAGTTTAACTGAGCCGAGTCACTGGAAAGGCATCTGACGTATAAACTCACCTACTCCGCTTCTTCTTTCCCACTGGGAGGTTCACTCAGAGAACACCTTCTTGTCGCATGCCTGATTCGGCTGCTCCACGACAAGCATTTCATAGAAATGTAGGAAACTACTTGCTTGAATACAGGACTCTTTTTATGATGCAAACAATATGATTTTTCTTCTCAATAGTTTTGAATTTTAATAAATAATATGAAACAATACAATGTAGAGTTGAGGTATTTCTGTTCCCTGTAACATTAAGTAACCATTTGGTATTAAAGCTTACTTGCAAATGGCTATTGCCAATCATTTCACTTCATATTTATAATGTTAATTGTGTTAATAAACATTTACCACCGTCATTTGCAGACCAAACACAAACCAGGACACAGCACCACACTAGTTTGCTTCACTGCTACTGGGAAAGATCCCCAAAAGGATCACTTAACACCCCATGATGAACTCAAGAAAAAAATAATAACCTGTCTAACGACATTGACAGTTTCAGATTGTGAAATGTTGATGAATCTCATCTCAATATGTTTTTTTTTGTTATGTTTCCATATTGCTACCAGCTGAGATGCTAATGTGGTCAGGTGTGGATGTGGCTAATCAGACTTAACTAATGGTTCTCTCTTACCAGCCCAAGATCACCCAGGCCAGAATGTAGGATGTGTTTGAGAGAAAGATAAAATAATCTGCACTAGATTCAAATCATGTATAAAACCCCTAACCCTTAAAAGTTTGAGACACTCTGCTAAATGTCTTCCAACTTTGTTCAGAACACACGTGTATATTTTTGTAGAAAGGTCAAGACATGGGCTATGTTTCAGTTTAAATAGAGCTGAGAACGTATAAAGATGATTTAAACTCAGCCGTGAACATGAATGAACACGGAGGCTAAAAAGGAGCCTGGCTGTGCGCCAATTAACAGTTTGCTGACAGGCCCCCCCCCTTTTCCTTGTGTATCTGCTGTTTAACATGTTGCTGGCGCGGGAAGAATTTCACAGGCCCTTACCAGAGCATCCATCCAGACCACATCAGAAAGCTGTTCCATGAGTTCAAAACAGCAGAATAAACACAGGATATATAGAGCCACTATGATTTATGTCAAGTGAATTTGTGATTACAAACGTAGGTCATAGAAGTAGTCGACTGTTTTGGAAATATATGTGTGGAGTGTGTGTGTGTGGTTGATAGCTGGTTTACAGCCTCACCTGGACGAGTAAGACTGATTAGACTCTGGGCTGGGTGGGGCTGCACACCTGTGGTGCAAAGCAATCATGGCACCCAAGATAAACCAGCTATCACCACACACTCAGGAGAGAGCCACTGTCATGACGCTATGGTCCATCTCCAATAACCCGTTTTTTCTACAACATCTACCTGTGTCCTATGTTGGAGGAGCCCAGTGAAGCCACTTAAGTGGCATGTGGTAGGGGTCTACTGTTACACTGGTGCCCAACTTGGGGCCCAAAGACGCCCTGGAGCCACCAGCCACATTGACGGACAGCCACCTCCCAGAACCAGCCACTAGCAGCCGTCTGCTGCTAGAGGCCCCTGGATCCAGCCCGGAGCAGCGTGGGTCCAGTTGCACCTCTGCCTGCCAGGACAGCAGCCCAAGGCTCCAGGAGGGAGATGGGGATAGTGCCTCGTCGCCATGGCGGAGGGAGGCCCTACCAAATGCTGTTCTAGGCCATCCGAGTAGCTGCCACCACGGCCCAGCAGGCAATGCATGAGAATATGCTGTCCTCTACAGTTGGAAGTTGCTTCAATAAGCACTCCCCTATTGGGCTATGAAATGGCCATTACTTTGACAATTGGGTACCATGCTAACTTTGGTGGGGTTTGCCAGTATTGCACCCATAGGTGCCACTTCATGTGTATAGTTGTATGTTCAAGCAGTCAAAGTTGTGCTTTCAGTGCCATGACAAGTTCATGGATGTCATCTCCTGAGAAGATGGCAGGGTCAAGTTTTTGGCTCTCCTTTAAATTGGAGTAATGGCTCCATGGTTTCAGTTGCACGGATGTTTCCTAAATGGAGACAATATGGCAGTGTAGGACTGTCCCAATTCAGTTGGAAGCCTAGATTTCCTAATGACTTGGTTCCTAGATTTGGCAACATTCAAGGAAGCATCAGCTTGTTTCTTGGTGCGTGATTAAGGAGTCCACCACTAGACTGGGTGCCCAAAATTGCAGTATGATTGTCTGGCGACGTGCTGCTTTCTAAACATAACAATTTGGTATCCTAATTCCCAAACTTGACCATCTATAGTCTCACATAGTCAGACCTATCTCTACACTTTGCTTTTGCGCTGGAGAAGGGTCTGGTTCTATTCACTATCATTCTGGTGTAGGGGGGAAAAAATGCCCCTTGTTTGTATTTTAAACAATCGTCTTCGGCGGCGCTAAGCCCAGGACGCATAAACGGTGGCAGATGGAGGAAGGGGAGAAGTATAAGCCCTCCCAGAGCCTGCCATTGGGTGACTACGACAGTCGCCCAATGGCAGGCTTGGGCGGAGGTATGCCTACATCCGGTAAGCCAGACAAAACTATCTAACCAAATACCTAAACTTGACCATCTCTAACTTTAAAAAAAAATAGATGCTCCTTTGTCACTCCCCCTTGTAAATAGATGTTTGCCCAACATCACTTTTTTTCTTGCCAGTCTACTCCTTCAGCGCCAGGTCCAGCTACCATCATGGCAGACAGGTCTCTGTCCAAACCAACTATACCCCTGGAGAGCCAGTTGTTTCGGGAAGGCCTGGGAAGGGATCCCCCAAGACTGGCTACTGATCAACTGAATTGTCTTGCCTCTCAATTGGCTGTATAAGAATAAAGTCTTTGTTTTGGAAATCTGCTTCCTTTTCGTTAATAGAGGATTGTGTGAGATGTACTTTAGTTGTAGCTATTAAACTACAGACGGGACGGGAAAAATGTGTTGGAAATATCTGTGGACTGCACCTATACACTGAAATTGTGCACCATACATTTTAACCGTTACTGACTCTACACCCATGCATGTTATAAATGGGTGTTTGCATTGAACCACATTGCTACGTTGGTGAGGTGTCAGACTTCACTGAATGTGTGAGTAAATTTGCCAGAGGGCTGGGTCAAAGAGTTTGAGAGGCTCCCTGGTAGACAGGTCAAAGGCACTGAATGGTCACTTTAAACTCTGGGTCAATGTTTAGTTGGTGGTCTGCCAAGTTTGACCAACTTCTGCCTAAATTCTTTCCACTAAGTTTGTATCTTAGTTGTTACTGCATACCACATGAATAAACATTAATTAATTTCTGCATGCATGCATTTTTTCTCTGTCCTAGTCATTTAGAAAAGGTCTTCCACCTGGCAGAATCCATTTTTAAATTCTACCTAGGAAATTGTTCTGATACAAAATTCATAACGTTACACCAGCCTGATATATGATCAAACTTGTCTGTGAAGTCACATCAATGGAATGTGGCGCTGCTTTGATGAGTACAAATGATGTCAAGCTGAAGCCAGCTCTGAAAAGGTTGCCTTGTAAAGTATCCCCTTAAAATTTAGCAACAGACACATCCATGTTAATTCTGACACATAGTTAATAACTATCGTTGGCGATCAAAGACGAGAGAAATGTTGAGGAGCAATGGACCTTGGCTGTGCATAAGAACTCATTCTAGTGTTAATCATTCCACTGTATTTGTTCTAAATATAGGGAATGTGCATCCTCTTTTGTGCACCACGTTTATAACAACATGAAGTGAATTAATAGGTTTTCAGAGAGGGTTGGTCAAAAGCTGTGCAAGTGTCATTTTTTCTCATTCACAAATGCAAATCCTGCTTTAGGGAAGTTCAAATGCAAACTTTATTTATAGAGCCTTTTTCAACAAAGTCAAAGTTAGTTTAAAAATTCTAATACAAAATTGAATAATAATACTACAATACTATTATCATACTCTATAATACTATTTTGCATATTGTCTGCTATTTTTTGCTTTCATTGGGTACAAAAGCAAAGCAAGATATGTCTGACATAACCAGTGATAATTCATGCCGGTTGGTTCAATCTGTGTATGAGCATATCTTATACATGTAGACATGGAGATGCATGTGTAGACTGGTCTTAAGAGAGTCACTCCTGAGAGCAGATGAACCTCACGTCCTTCCAGAACCAGACACAACCAGATTCTGCAACTAGACTGTAGGCTACCATAGCCCCCTGCAGCATGACACCATCTGCACCATCAGAAAATGAAGACTGCCTTTCCTTTGACAGATAATCACACGATAACCCAACCCATCGTAAATATTACAAATGCATGGTTACAACTGTAGCCATGAATTTGTAGTATCTGTATATGACAAACTAGCCAACTCTGTCTGAGCATACTTAATGCACAGACAAAGTGCACCCAGTGCATTAAGTAGAGAGAAGATGTATTACCATATCCATTAATGTATTGTCATACATGCTATATAAAATGTATGGATGCGGGTAACCCATATTTTTTAAACAGACATCCATCGCTAAAGCAGCCAGACAGAGAAGCTGATTGTTGGCTGTCAGTGGTAATCATTGTTTGGTTTGAATGTGCATACTTACCCATTTTTGACCATAGACTAGACTGTGAACTAAACCTGACACTTTGACCCAGTCCTACATCTGAATGCCACACTACAAGGTTTGTGTCTGAGTAAACATGACCCACAGGAAGAGAGAGAGGAGAGAGAGAGATATGTGTGTCCATTGCCCAAGGTATGCCCATTAGATTTATGTAGGTTATAAAGAAACAAAGACTTTGGCAAAACAAGCCCTGAGAATATTATTTAGTTAAGATACAATAAGTCAAAGGAATGATTTCAAGAAAAGCAGCAGATCACTGGGAGGGAAAAACTGTGGGACAATGAAAGGGGATTTTTTAAAATATATTTTTTAAAACAAAATTATTGAAACATTCAAAAAGGTAGGCGCAAGAGATGAACTTAAATAAGAGATCATATAGGAAGGCCTAAGCATCCAGGATCACTGAGGTTGAAGGTTGTGTCATTATGTGATTATGTAGTGTATATAACCTGTTCTCGCTGCACCATGGATCACCTCTGGCGTTCCTTTGTCCCGACAGCCATTAGAAACATGAAGCCAGCGCCAGTCAGCCTTGACCCCCATACCCCCCTTCAACACTGCTGCAGCACCAGGCCCGGCCCAAGCCTCTAGGGGGCCCCTAGAGGGGGGGGGGGGGGGGGGTGCTGGCGGAACATTTTGGTTGCGCGATTGTTGAGCGGGGGGGCTGGGGGGGGCCCTAAGCAGCCGCTTAGTTCGCTTATGCCTCGGGCCGGCTCTGTGCAGCACTGTTGCCCCTCTAACCCCTCATATATCCATGTTTTATTTTAATCGATTTTTTTAAATTTATTTATATATATTTTTTCTCATTAATTTATTTTTCTCATTCATTTATTTATTTCTCTCTCTATTTCTCTCACTTTGCTGTTGTGGCAACCGAATTTCCCCTTTGGGGATTAATAAAGTATTTACTTACTGACTGACTGACTGACTGACTGACTGACTGACTTATTACTTACTTACTTACTTACTTACTTACTTATGTGTCCACAAATGTCTTTAAATGTGTATCAGTCAGTCAAATAGGATACAAAGTAGGATTTGAGTCTTTTTCACATCATGCTGTATAATCAGACGGTTCACGCCTCAGCACTAGGTGACGGTAGAGCGCACGCGGCGTCCTGCGGTGACTGAATGAAAGAAGACGTCGTGACGTCAGAGCCGCTGAACCTCCACACTGTCAACATGGCAGCTGGGGACGTCGTGGTGGACAAGTTTCTAACACTGTGGCCGGTGTCGGCAGGGCGACGAAACTTACACTGGTTTTTTATGGCCGTTTCATTTCTGGGCTCTATTCTTAAAGAGTTACAGCTCATTCCGGACACGTATTTCAGCGGTACCAAAATCTTCCTGAATTTGTAAGTAAAGAAGCTGCAATGCTAATATGTTAAGCGAACTGTCTTAAACAACATTGGTTATTGACTTGTCCTTTCTTGAGTGGAACAAATGTAAGTTATATTATTTTACTGTTTAATCTGCAGTGCAAATATGAAATAGTGAAACTGTCTTCTTTATTGTTGTTGCTTGCTGTCAAATGAGTGGATGGACAGATGTCTCATGGTAAAACTGCGTGCTGTTTCTTCCCTCAGGTACTTTGCGAAGTTGGGCTGGGGATGGACTTTGCTGCTGGTGACCCCCTTCCTCCTCCTCTCCAATGCATCCATGAATAGAAACGTGTCCTTTCTATTTAGACGTGTGCTCTCCCTGGTCGTAGCGACGGCTTGCTGGTATGTCTGCACTGGGACATTTCTCTACATAGAAAATGTCACTGGTTCGTGTTTTGCCACGGATGCTATGGACGTCATCAACGGAAACTTCACATCAAAGGTCACGTGTGTGAGGGCAGGCTTTCACTGGCATGGCTTTGACATTTCAGGGCACTCCTTCCTGCTCCCCTATTCAGCTCTCTTCATCGTGGAGGAGACCGCCCCAATGGCCTCCCTGAGGACAACCAGTCTGTCTACACTGCCAAGAATAGTCCTCAATCTATTATACATATCTCTGAACGCACTAGTGATCATTTGGATATTCATGTTTGCATGTACCTCTGTCTACTTCCATGACCCGTTTCATAAGTTGGTGGGGACAATGTGTGCCATACTGGCCTGGCATCTGACCTATCGAGTGTGGTATCTAAAACGGTGGTCCCCTGGACTCCCACCCCTCCGCCAGCTCAAACAACACAAACAACGAGCCTAGTGTCCTAACACCAGAGTGACTTTTTAAAAACCATCCCGGAAGCAGTAACATAAATACACACAATCAAGGTAGTAACTGTCTCATTAAGCCATCCAGGTTAACAATAGTAGGCTATGTAAAGTGTTGGTAGCTAACGCAAAGGTGGCTTGTGTAGGCGTAGGCTACATGAGTTTGTAGCCCCTATGTGGTGGTCAGCAGCTGCTCCTAAAAGTCTTGCATTGATGTACATTTGAGGCCAATGTAAATCCAGACTGACATCACCTTCAGCCTCACTGCTGCTATTATGCTGTAAGCATCAACATTTTTTATTGTGCTTAAATGTGTGCATTTTGGCATATCAAGTTGTGGGGTAGTAAGACAAATAAAATAGTTTAAAAGAAAAATAGTGTGTGTTGGTGTAGAAGTCAAAAGTTGAAGGTTTAGGAACTTGAGAATGGTAGGTCTGAGTATCAGCAGGGATGGAAAAGTATTACTCTATATGCCAATAAGTCCTTATTCCTTAGTATTTGTATTAAATCACTATTATTGTTTTATGATCACTACCTTTTATTTATTTTTTACCAAGAATAATGGTATGTCATGTAATAAGCCATAGTGGATCAATAATATAATAACTAATAGAAACTAGCTCTTTTTTCTTGCCATACATTAGCCTGTTCACAAGGAATAGGCAAGACCATTGATGGTTTTGAGCGTGCATGTTTGTTTTTGGATGCAATAATCATTTTTATTGACTCTAGTGGACAGTGGTTCTAAATTGTTTAATTTGCAAAAAATCCATAAATGTTGTCCACAAAACAATAGTAGTTTAAAGTATTAAGTAAGTAGTAAGTATATGAGAGATATGCAATACCCAAATAAAAACAAGCTGTTAAAACGTTTGTGTGTTGGTAGTGACGTCTCATATTTGTGTCCGTAAAAACAAGATATTTGCGGATTCCATTTTCATCTTTTAATTTTGGTTTTTGATGGCAACTGAAAATGTTAAGGCTCATGAACAAACATCATAAAAAGCACCATAAATAAATGCATATTTATAAATATAAAAAAATAAAAAGTAAAAGATAAAAAAATACTATTGTGAGATAGAATGGCCATAAGTAACATCTCAGTTTTTTTGTATGTGTGATCCATGAAATTGACATCCAATCCTTATCACTGATTTAAGAAGCGGTAAATGTCTCCTACCTAACCTATCATTGGAAAATAACAAACAACTGCTCATAATTAAAGGCTGGTTATGGGGTGAAATGTTCTGTTTCCTTCATTTCTGAACATTTCTTTTTTTAAGAATAACTATATTGGCAGTTCCAAAAGCCAAGATCAAGGAAGGCAGGGTAAAAATGTGATAAAAATACAGGATAATTTTGGGGCTCTATCATAACATGGAAGTTCACATCAAATTTGGCCTATCGTGAGCCTTAATAATTATTTTTAAGCCATATGGCCCTATTGTTTCTTACATGCATATCAAATTAAAATACTTTATTTCTGTTAATATCTCAAATAACATGTCTATAAAATATTGATCTAAAAAGGTGTAGCGTTGTTTGTGGTTATACATTGTGATATACATTGTGGATTTTACCGACATTGTTTGTGGTAAAATCTCTAGTCCTGTTCAAACCTGGAGAAAACGCCTTTTAACTTTAACTTTGATTAATTATTTTTGATAGATTGATTTCAGGTCAAATAACAATAAATTATGTGATTTACCTCACCTAATAAACCCAGGGGGCTATTTGGGTAAGGTAGCCAATGGTGAATCTTTTATAATTCATTGTTATTATTTCTTACATTATTATTACACTCTTCAACCACACAATGCAAATGTTATCTAAATTCCATGTGACAAATGTACTGTAAGCCATATGTGTTTAAGCCATGAGCTGTTAGTCCTTGGAGCTGAATTGTTGGGTCAATTTTCCACAAGAGGTTAAGTTTCTGTACAGAGGACGGCATGTATCACTGTAAAACCATTCAAAAAGCCCATAAAGAATAAAGAACCCAAACATTATTTCACAACTGGAGAACTGAATAGCTTTCATAAAGCAAGTAAAAGTACATTGCATCAATGAACAAAACCCCTGACCCAATCAACTGGCACCAATAAGGCGGGGGTGGCTTCTAAGGAATGATTTGAATGTACAGATTATTTGTAGATAAAACAGTGAGGCCAAATAAAAAATAAACTATGCCATTACAATTTAAACCCCAACCCCAATGTCGTCACCCACCTCGCTGGCAGCTGACTTCCTGCTGATCTCCCTATGACGTAAACAACAAACCCAGCCATCCATGGATGGATCACTGCATGTGTACCATGTATGTCAATGGTGCTCTTTCAAAATAAAAGTGACCTCGGAGGATTTGTGCGTGTGTGTGTGTTTGTGGGGGGGGGGGGGGGGGGGGGGATTGTTTTATGTGAAGGCTGTGCGTAAATGGTGAATTGTGAATGACTCAGTCCTTTATCTCCACTGGCAGTTTCTGGCAAGACTTAGAAGTATTAGAAGCTTTTTAACATTTTGGTCTCCTGGCATTAGACCTGGTGAATCTCAACCAAGTAGAGGATTATTAGTAGCCTAATATAATAAATCACTATGGTCTAATAGTATAGTGGCATGCTAAGGTCAAATCAAACCAGTAATCAATATTAGTTTGATTGGTGTTTAAACCTCATTACATTTTGTTTGAGCTTCCTTATGTATTAAGATCATGAAGTTTATCATTTGGAATATAACTGGACATAATTGCATGCCTCCACCAAAAGCTAAATGAGGACTCACACATCATCTTCAGTGATGAGACCGGTAAGTCACCAGAAATAAACTGAGACAATGGCGTCGCTAACCTGCAAAATGTGCTGTCGTTAATTCCTTATTGTGGAATGTTCTTTATATTCTTTGTTCACCCAGATACGTAATAGTGTTCTCTATATAGATTCATAGGTTTCCTGCAGTCGTAAAACATTACAGAAAAAGTTGAAACATCACACAAATACACAGACGTTAAAACACAATAAGAGGGGCATTCACTACATATATTTCTTTTTTAAAAACCAATAGGCAAAGTAGCCCATCCCTCCAAGGGAGCCCATGAGAAAAGAGGCCCCGAAGAAAGATGGCGGCTTCTTTTTTACCATCCGGAATGCATTGGGTAGAACCGCCGACAGCAGCGTAGTGTGGATGTCACCCAGGACCTTGCGGAACGCGTAGCGTTTTTGCACGCGCAAAAAATAGGACTGAAGGTTAGCTCGGCTGCCGTCCTCCCAGTATTTTTTAGAAAGTCCCAAGAACTTGAGCCTGTGCAACAAGGCTCCCAGGCAGATATCAGCTAGCATAAATTCAGGTCCACATAGCCACAACTCACATTTTTGCCCTGAAAAGACACAAAAACAAATGTATGTGAATATACTACAATGTATACAAATGACTTACATTTATTTATGTATTTATTTGACCTTTATTTATACAGGTTAGTCTCGTTGAGGCTAAGCACCTCTTTTTCAAGAGAGACCGTACAAATGCTGTGTCTGGATTGAGATTGAGATATTACTTTGGAAAGAGGTATTTGATACCTTGATACTCCAGTTTCCTCTTCTCCAGTTCAGCTTCCACTTGATCTAGAACCATGGCCAACTCTCCAAGAATTTTCTTCAGGTTATTCACATTATCATGGTCCAAGATTTTGGCCTGTCAACACAACGAAAACAGTATAACCAACAGTTAAGAACAACTTCAACTCGGAGTTGTCCATTCAAGTAATATTCAAGTAATTGTAATAGTAAAGTCAAGTAATACTACCTCTTCATTCAACCATATGCAACTAATTTGTGTCCTTATAAACTTAGATCTGTTTTGATTCCACCCTCACCATGAGCTTTTTCTGCTTTGAGAGGTACGGTTCTGTCAACTGTGGTTCTTCGTGGTCCAATTTCATCAGCTCAGATGCAGCATTTGCCAAGTGTCCTGGCAAACACACACACACAAAATGTTTATTAAAGTAAAACAGAAGTTTCTCAAAAAGGATAAGGACTACTTAGTTAAATGCACAAAATAGACTACAGTTACTGTAGTTGTGGTAGTAATGTGTTCCACTGATATTCCTCGAAATTAAGTTCCAGAAAGACCAATGCTCTCTATGTGCTCTCTAGAGGAAGGCATAGTTCACTATTCAGAACATACTATTATACTATATCATACTATTACAAACTACACATAGCATAAGAGTGCAGCAATACAATTCAGTCCCAAGTCAAGTTATATTATTTCTTTACAGATGTTATTTCACTGGTGAACCATATCTATGATTATCAGGTTGATTTACTAAATGCCATACAGACTGACCATGGTGTTCTTTTTTAATTCAGTGTGCTGCAAAATTTGGCAAGTCCACCCTTGTACCTTGATTTACAGTGTGGCTCCATACTGTATTGCCATAGGCTAGATCCACACTACTAGCGTTTCGGTAGTAGTGTGTAAGTTTTTTTTAAACAAAAATGACGTCCGTCCACACTAGCGTTTCAGCACCGTATAAGAAAGAATCTCCGTCCATACTACCACGCCTGAAAACGCATATCACATCACCATGCGTGGTCATGTGACCAGCGTGCCGGTATAAACAGGAATCAGACTGTCTACTCTGCGGTTGGTTAGTTGCAGAAAATATTAGGGAGGAAGAACATTGAACAGAAGAACAATGGCAAAAAGTAAGACCAGAGATTTCTTTGTTTGGCCTCGAGGCTGATTAGGTTTGTTTTCTTCCGGAAAAGGGTCACATGATAGGGGCATGACGAATCAGGGAAGGACACGTCATGACTGATAAGACCAAATCAGGAAGCGAACGTGGGTGTCTGCTTCCTTGGCTCCATGTCCGGCCGTCCACACTAGTCCAGACTGAAACGCAACCCCGGAGTTTTCAAACTAAAACTGGGTCAGCAGTGTTTTCAATAACCTCCGTTTTAGGGATTGTAAAACGCCGGAGTAGTGTGTATGCTAGGCGTAAATGTGGCAAAAGTTATGCAGTTTAAAACAAAAACGTAGTAGTGTGGATGTAGCCATAGGCAGTGCAGTCCAGGCAGAAAGGCCTAATATCCTCTGTTGGACCACATATATCAGTGGTTCTTATACCTTTTATTATTGTGGCCTGATGTTAGTATTGGAAATATTATAATATAAGACCCCTTCTGAGGAAAAGCACAATTATATTATCATTAATAATAATAATGTATTCATTTAATTAAATTATAAATTGACCATTTAGCTATATATTAAGTACATTTGAATTGTAATAACACCAAATTAAAATTTTAAATCACTTCAAATTAATATGTACTCTTAGCCTAGTCCTAACTAGACCTTGGTACTCATTACATTCATACTAAAGGTCTAGCAGTGCTGTAGAGACAAACGATGTCTCACTTGAAGGCGGGTGCTGTTGAAGTTTAAAACCTATTGGCTCTGCCCAGTGCCACTCTGGATCTGCCTTAACCAATCGCTAACGTTTGGTCGTGACGTATTTCATGCGCCAGAAACCACGTTGCGCGCAGTATACAAACGGCAGATGCAGTGAGCATTAGCATTAGCCTGGTTCCGCCTGCCTGCGAATTTATTTTTTGCAGGGTGGTAGCGGGAAGCACCGCCCCACCCTGCTCCTGATTGGTTGAGCTGTGCTCTCGATTCTAAGATTGTTTACTGCGCCTGCTAACCCTAACCCTAACCCTAACCATAACCCTAACCCTAACCATAACCCTAACCCTAACCATAACCATAACCCTAACCATAACCATAACCATAACCATAACTATATCTTCAACACTTGTAAACTGAGCGGTCGTTGAGATTAAACAATCTTCTAGCTTGCTGGGCGCAGTAGAACCAATCAGGATAGAGTCGAGAGCACAGCTCAACCAATCAGGAGCAGGGTGGGGCGGTGCTTCCCGCTACCACCCTGCAAAAAAAAAATTCGCCGCCCGCCTCCGTACTTACGCTCAATAACTGAAATTCGCGCATGACCTCTACGTCACTGTTCTCAGGCCGCGCCTCCTGTTCGCTGATTGGAACGCAGATTTTTGGGAAAAGAAATCGTTCTAACATATTAATACAGCACCGCCAGACCTTAGTGCTGAAGTGAAATGAAATTTGAGCGGAAGTACGTAGGTGGGCGGAGCCAGGCTAATGTACTCCCTGTTCAGGGCCGGATTATCCATATGGGCCAGTGGGCCAGTGCCCAGGGGCACCAACCATTCACAACCAGTGGGGGGGGCACCACATGAAACAAGCTTTAAAAATATTTTTTCATAAATTGTTATATTATTCACTTGAAATTGTGAAAAGGCCATAAATTACTCGTTATGAACACTAATGTCATAATAATAATAATAATAATAACAACAACAACAACAACAACAACAATAATAATAATAATAATAATAATGATAATGATAATAATGATAATAATAAACAAATCAAGATTACATGACCACTCATTCCCCCTCCCCAATCCGTCAGAGTTGAGTCAGTCCAAAAGTATGCGCAAATGTATCATTTTTTTTAACGGCTACAGAAAATGTATTGAAAATGGACAGACATCAACTGAGTGGTTCTAGAAAAGGAAATTGAAGAAAGTGAAAGACTCGAGACATCTTGCCATGCTTCAACATGTTCCAGCTATAGAAAGTTTTTTTGTGAGAACATCAGGACACATTGCTGTCACTAGCAGCGCAGAAGCTAGTGGAGATGGTAACGGAGACGGTAACGGAGACGCTACTGCTAGCGCTAGCGAGGGAGATGCTGCAGCAGCCCTTAGTGTTACTGCTAATGTTACTTATGTAGTTGGATAATTTGAATTGAGACATTTGAATATGCCTACATGTATGTAGTTGGATGCTGTAAGTTAGTAGTCTAAATTACATTTGAGAAATCCCCTTGCAAGTATTGCTTTCTCTTTGCATAATGGAAATGGTTTGCTTTTTGTTTGTTTTGTTGGCTTGTCTGCTAGGCTGATTTTGACATTTTGAATTGAGTGCTGTGCTTTTTGAATTTAATTGAGAATTTTGAATAGAGACATTTGATTATAGTGTTCACTGCTCATATGCCTACATGTAGTTGGACAAATGTAGTCCAAATGTAGTTAGTAAATTACATATGAGAAATCCCCTTGATTATGCATGATATTTTTGACAGGAGGACAGGGGCGGGGGCGGGGGGGCTGTGAGGTAAAGTGCCCAGGGACACTACATTGTCTTAATATGGGCCTGTCCCTGTTCGGTGTGCATACTTTTTGACATTGTATATGGCAGCCATCTGAAATATGATGTAGCCTATTGATCTACTGTTAATTGTGTGTTTAATTCAGTCATAATATACAGCATGTAAATCTGGATCAGTTGGCAGTTGTTTGTCATTGATGCTGATAAATGCTAAATGCAGTTAGAAAGATAAATTGTTAATGCCAGCACAGGAACCATCTTGTTTCTCTGCTCAGGGAGATTGATTCCACAGTATATTGATCGTCTTAGCAATTCAGCTTGGTAAACTATATTTAAACACCATATACTTACAGACATAGAAAGAAGAGAAGTAACATGATATATATATATATATATATATATATATGCTATGAATGAATAATGTTTCCAATAGAAAATTACAAAAGTATGAAGTATTGTTAAACTCGCTTTACTTACTCCGTATTTCCGCAGTGGCGTACTTTGGGATCATTGAGTCGGTGGTGAGCTCTGGGTGAAGGATACACCCATGTGTGTATGCATCCATGGGCAGGCCGTCCAGCAGTTGGCGATACTGCTGTACGCGCTCGTGGACAAGGGAGTCTGTCTCAGGGATCAGCTGGGCCACTGCCTCTGAAGCCAAAAAACAACCCCACACAAAACACATTTAAAGCAGGATGTCAAATTGAACCTTTTTTTTTTTTTACAGAGTGTGAATCAAAAAAGTAATTGTTCTATGAGCGATAGGCTGTAAGAGTCAAGAAAAGAATGGAATCCAAGCCCATTACGGAGTACCTGGGGTTTCTAAGCAACCTTCATGAGGGCTCCAGAAATAACACAATGCTGCCTGCGACAGCCATCAAACTATTCATTATACCATGGCCTGGGTGAATACTCGATATTGATTGGCTGGAGAGGTGTTTTTCGATAACTTGCATGGCTATGACATGATCGTCTTATCACTGTTTAAAAATTAATGCGCTAAACAAAACGTTAATAACTGTCAACTTGGACCGGACTCGGACGGGACTACGTTTAGAAAGCATCCCCGTTGCCAGGTCGTTACGAAGATCGTCTCTATTTACTGGAGTAATAAGGTAACGTTGCCATGTCGTTACTAAGATCATCTCTATTTACTGGAGTAATAAGGTAACGTTGCCATGTCGTTACTAAGATCGTCTCTATTTACTGGAGTAATAAGGTAACGTTGCCATGTTGTTACTAAGGTCGTCTCTATTTACTGGAGTAATAAGGTAACATCTGCATTCCATATGAATATCATGTTAACTGATTGCGTTCCAGGCATTAGTCAGACCCATATATTTCTCCAGTCATTTGCCGTTTGTATCCAGGAACACAAAAAGTAGTGTGAGCTAAAAGGTAATTTTGAGACAGAATTACCCCAAAATATGAATCAACCCACTTATATTTTAATGATTCGCAAATGGCCATGGTATAAGCGGGATAATCCACTCCGAGATGGGCATGTATAGAAAAATAATGCACGTTGCGGGGGCAAACCCTTTTCTCAGCCCCCACGTTGTGCATTATTTTTCCATACATGCACACCTCGTGGATTATCCCTTACATAACAACTATTCACACACATCAATCCCTTTTTCTGTATCACCCCGTGAGTTATACAAA
The DNA here is from genome assembly GCA_030340625.1 of Merluccius polli. Taxonomy (NCBI): domain Eukaryota; kingdom Metazoa; phylum Chordata; class Actinopteri; order Gadiformes; family Merlucciidae; genus Merluccius; species Merluccius polli. Next base: position 551,168 of record JAOPHQ010002558.1, on the reverse strand, counting down.
ACGGAGCCCCATCTCTTCAGTCAGAACAAATCTAACAATCTGACTTTTACCTGTCTAGCTATTTTAAAAAAGTGTACTGCAGGTAAATGGCATCAAAGGTGAACTGAATCTAGACTGAGTCAATCTTTATGTTAAGCAGAATGTTCGAAAATTAGAGTTCATCATGAATAGGTGAATGGTCTCATGAGTAGGTTAATGAAAAAAAGGTCAGACAGTCGGTTGGCTGCTTCAGGGCTCCCTCATCCCAGGCCAGTGTTAAGGAGGAGTGCAGGTTCAGGGCGGGGCTGCTGCACCTGGCCCTCTTCCAGCAGTCTGCGTAATCAGTCCCCAGCCCGGCAGGGTGACATAGGCATGGTCTAAGTTTCAGCAAGGCTGAAACCTATTGTGGTACACTGGTTATTTCTTGATTATTACTGATCATTTCTGCTTAATTTTCTTTACAAAACCCCCAATGCTGCATGTCCACAAATAATAATAATAATAATAATAATAATAATAATAATAATAATAATAATAATAATAAGAAGAAGAAGAAGAAGAAGAAGAAGAAGAAGAAGAAGAAGAAGTAGAAGAAGAAGAAGAAGAAGAAGAAGAAGAAGAATACGAATAATACGAATAATAAGAATAATACACATTTAACAAAGAATACATATTTAGATTTTTTGTTTTATATTTGGAATCCAGGGCATAGTAGCATGAACCTCAACAACATTTCAACAGGGATAGGCAGGATTGGTTGGTTCGAGGTCAGGTATCCTTTCTGCTATATGGTATACGCTTGCTAAGACTGCACGTGACATTTTCAGCCCACATGCCAGTTGTCAATAGGGACATTACCAATGCCGGTCTAAAAGCACCACAAGCGTGAGGTCTGGATTTCATAAGTAACACAAAGACTATATCACTATAACAGAGAGACTGTCATTGAAACATTTTGATCACATTTGTTCATTTCTTTTTCACTCTCTCTCAGCTTCATCCAGTGTTATGCCTTGCGTCACGATGTTGTGCATTATGAGGCGACGGGCAAGGAAGTTCTCTGCTACAAATACAGGGACATGCCACCAAGCTTCTCTGCTGTGGTCGAGCGATCTTACACTAAGAGGAAGAAGTTCTTCATCTATGGGCAATTGGTACCTCAGGCCATTCCAGGATCCCTGGAGTGTCTCTTTGGGACATTACGTAAAGCCAGGCACTGATGTCATGACACACCAGCACCCACCATGAAACACAATACATAGAATATACAGTATAGTAGCAAGATTGGGGGCATGGGAGTTTTTTTAGGAGAGCATCAGAGCAAAGTCAGAGCATGACTTTTGTAGAATGTCTGTGTGGAGTGTGTGTGGAGTGTGTGTTGTTGATAGCTGGTTTACAGCCTCACCTGGCCTGAGTCAGACTGATTGGACTCTGGGCTGGGTGAGGCTGCACACCTGTGGTGCAGAGCAATCATGGCACCCAGGATAAACCAGCTATCACCACACACACTCCGAGGAGGAGCCACTGTCATAGCAGCTTGGAACATCGGCTCAGCAAATACCACCTGCCATCTCCAATAAATACACTTTGAAACAACATCTACCCGTGTCCTGTGTCGGAGGGCCCCAGGAAAAGCCACTTAGGTGGCGTGTGGTAAGGAGCAACCCTGCCACAGTCTGAATGAATATAAAATTTTAAAAACCACCTAATACTGTGCCACTACAGTATGCATACAAAATCACTGTACCTCCCGTAAAGGTTTTCTCCATGTAATCGATAATCTGGTTGTAGTCGCTGACGATGGTGTCTCCATGGATCAAGACGGGCACCTCCTCTCCCAGGTTGAGCCTCATGAACCAGGGCTCCTTGTGCTCCTGCAAGGGCAGACTCACATCCCTCTCCTCGCAGATGAGACCCTTCTCGTGAATGACTAGACGCACCTGGACCCAAGGAGTGAAGAAGAAGAAGAAGAAGAAGAAGAAGAAGAAGAAGAAGAAGAAGAAGAAGAAGAAGAAGAAGAAGAAGAAGAAGAAACCAGCATGTATGTTACAAGTGATTCCAGATTCAAGGGTTTATTTAGGACAGAATATATTTTTTAAGTGTGAACTGAAGTGTTTTAAGGACTTTTTGGTCAACTGTAGTCAAAACATGAACTACACGGGCAATGATAGACTATTAACATAAAAGCAGAAGGGATATTAATATAAGTTATAACAAAATAATATTTATTTTAATATAATACATTTAATTGTACAACAAAATAGGGACAAGCCACTACAGGAACCCAAACAAAGCTATTAAGCTAATATCGGGGCAAAGTCAGCTGTTGAGTCAGAGGGAATAACAATGAGATGCTAAAAACAAAATATTGTTATGCAAGAAAACGGCATTAGGTATGTGCTACATCATCATGGATGAAATTTTGAATAATGAGAGACATAATTTACTGAATATGTTTTGGGCAGAATAATGTGTAAGGCAGTCAGGAGGATTAATAGCAGCAAGCAGCAAGGGGAGACAGGGTCCATGAGAGCTATTAGTGGGTACAATGAGTGAATGGAGGTGAAAGTACTGTGGCCTTTGGGAAGGTAAAATGTGAGAGATTTTGAAGAAATGCGTAAGCACAATCACAGGGCCCAAAAAAGATTATACTTCCAGATTTTAGCATGACTAGGACAGTGACATAATATATCCTTCATCAGACCAATGTTTTAAATATTGTATGTTGCATTTCAGGCCAATATTGCATGCCCATGCATATTCCCTTCACAACAAAACACAAGAAGTAACAAAAACCTCAGTCCTTGTTTAGTTACATTCAGCAGCTCACAGGGCGATTCACGGCAAATCTTTATATAATAAAGTGTTTTGATTTAGCAATATTTGTCCAAGATAGAGTCAAGATAGAGATAAAGTCATAGCCATTTGTTTGTTGTGTTTGGCTGTGTAAACCAGCAGTTTACTGACAGTAGCTGCTCCAAACCCCATAAAGAACTACAGCAGTAGGCTGCAGGCACTGCCAAGTCCTATGCTGACAGGTAGCCATCTAACCCCAAGCCCTTGAAAAATGTCAGCAGCGCAAGCATCGATCCTGCAGGGTTTGCCTTCCATCGCTGTAGAATTAGGAGTATACACTCTGGAGTATGAGCTATGCGCGTTTCATCCCATAATATGTCTGATGGACGTGTGAAAAATGAACTTGAGTGTCTGTCATCATCATGTGAAAAGGGAGGTATTAGCAAGTGGAGGCTTGCTGAGACACAGAACTCAACATGTATATGTGTATCCTTTCCTCAAGCCACTGGTGATGATGGCGTCAGGAATACCACAGCGTCGTTTGATAAGAGATCTGATTTTCCTTATAAGGCTCATGAAACGCACTTTCTGTCAAGGTAGTGTTACTGGCAGATAAATCATTCGGACGACTCCAGGTTCAGTAATGAGGTGATGATCACGCCGATCCGCTTCTTGTTCATTTGCTGAGTGACAGCAGTGCAATCAGCAACTCAGACCTCCAGCTGTCTACAGTTGGAGGTATTGTACCGTGGGAACATGAATACACACATTCCAGGAACTGGATCATACACTGTTCTCACACTGTTGATAGCAATAAATTCACTCTACAGAATTTCTCAGTTGAATTAGAAAAGTACATAAGTACAAAAGTTTTCAAGTACATACAGTACTACAAAATAATTAGAGCATTGAAGAAGAAGAATTATTATAATATATATAATATAAATAATATACAGTAATAGTAATATATAGTATATATGGTCTCCCACACTGGTTGTTATTGGCTGTTGACTGCCAAAGTGATCGAACAACTAAAATATGTCTATGGTGATATACAACTAATATACTGGAAGGAAATTGCAGTACATATGAACATATGGTGCTAAAGTAAATTAGCTGTGAGACCATAAATAACCTGTTTACATAACTCACAGAGTGAGCAAGACAAGTAAGCAAAAAAGGGTGTGTGAAAGTCAAAATATCTGTATCATTCCTTACAGTCATAGTCATCATGTCTTGCCCTGTGAATAGCTAATCTATAAGCTATATATATTCACCAGCAGGCTTCATATAGGAGCATATTGCATACCACAAGGATATACAGTAAATGAAGGGTATCATTTTTCTTTGTAGTCTATAGGTAACAGTAACAGTAGTCCTATTTGTTTGTCTGGTCATGTTCATTTATAGAGATAGAAACATGTTTGGCCAGGTTAATGTAATGTAGACTATTTATTGAAATGGTACATCTATATCTATAGAATGAAAATATGGCATAACCAATGAAAAGGGGTGGGGGTGCTTCTTAGGTTTGTTATTTCCAGAGATACCTCATAATAATCAATTATTTAGGGCTGTCACGTTTTAGACCACAAAAGGTTGAACCCCTATTCGCCAGTTCTAAGGGGATAAATCCACCACATTGATGGAGGGCTGTTGACAACCATGCAGTCAAGGTTGAATGATCAACCGGCATGGCTCTTAGACAGTGTGCTATTGATCCTCCACATTTGGTAGTGTGTCGAGGAGGACATAAGATTCGTGCTGCAGCGGCTTTCATACGTCTCAATGGGGAGACCTGCCCAGCTACAGGATCACATCCACATTTCCCAGTAGCCTGGTAGCCTGGGCTACGACCATGCACTACAAACATGCTTTGCATAGAGGACACACACCGGCAGCCCAATGCTGGAGCACAACATGCAGAACATGACATGCACTGTCCATTGTACTCAATGTTCATGCTGAGCTTTTACCTTTTGGGAGCTGAAAGACTGCGTCCAATGATACAACACCAGCCTGTCTTTGGAGAAGGGTTTGGGCTCTGCCATTTGCTCTTCGCTTTCTTCCCCGTCTGGGATCTTACCGTCTTCGTCATCCATGGCAGATATGGGCCACCAGCTACAGTTGGTGGGGGTAACATTGTTGGAAGACGCCATGACAGAGCGTTTTGAACGAGCGAGAGGACCAGGGAGGGTGAGAGAGAGAGATGGAGGGAGGGAGGGAGAGAGGGAGGGAGGGGGGACAGATTGGGGGAAGAGAGAAAGCGGGAGAGAGAGAGAGAGAGAGAGAGAGAGAGAGAGAGAGAGAGAGAGAGAGAGAGAGAGAGGGGGGGGGTTTCAGCACCACGTCGATTCAAAGCCTCCACGGTTCTGCGGTTCGGACAGCTCCGGTGCTGAAACCGGTTTCGACGTAAATCGCGGCCGTTGACGCGGCCATACCCCGCCTACTGCACACCCAGATGCAGGGAGCTGCTTACTCCCGCATGGCTTCCCTCTCCACCACATTACATCACATGATGGGCTGCATAGTAGCCTCTCTATCGCTCTCGCTCGCTATCTCTCTATGCCAATATAGCCTATGTGAATAAATAAGTACATTCATATATATATATACAGTATATATATATTGATTATATATATATGTTAATTGATACATGTATGTATAGTATTTAATAAGCCTAAGTAAAAAAACAACAACAACAACTCAATGAAATACAAAGAGGAAATTGTTGTTTTGAAGTGGACTGTAACTCTGGTAAACCGCCAGCAGAGGGCGCAACACGAGCGAACAGCTGAGTGAAATGCAGTCAAATGTTGATTACGTTTCAAGATTTAGAGAAGTCAACTAGTCATTGCAACATAGCAGTACTGTAATGATTGAGATATAACGAGGATATTATATTCAGATATAATTAAACTCGTTCGGTGGGCAATAGGCCTGCTTTTGATTTGAAATGGCTTTTAACTATCATATCAGACAGTAGGCCTAAACAATGTCCCTCTTTAGTTTACCTTGTTTAAATAGGTTAAAGACTTGACAAACGGCTACTGAGCAGCTCTAAAGACGGTATGCACGCCCATAGCCGGAGTGGGAAGACTCTGGCAACGCTTCTTGCAGGAAGGGGAGTAAGGATTGGGTTGTATTTTTGGACCGGTGTGTGTATGGACCGGTCGCCTTGTTAGGTCTGCTAAAATATTTCCAACACCACCAACTGTTAGGAGATAGCTGCGCCTGACTGGGGGGTGGCAGGGAAAGGGGCCACTCTGTCTATCCACCTTGAAAGCCATGTAAGATCAATAGACTTGCCAAGATAGGACATGACCGTATCCATTCACTAGGTGCACTGTTTTTAAAAGAAAAAAGACAACTACAAATGTATTCTGCAAGAATGCAATAATTGGAAAAGAAGCAGCCTACATGACTTATATCAACGGATCCATGAAGAGGACACTGGAGTTAAAGAGTAGGGGAAGTTGCGCGTAAATAGCCTATTTCATGTTTCTGTAAAGCGTGCCAAGTGCGCTAAGCATGAACATGTTACCCCAACCCACCCGAAAAGAAGTTGTTTAGTAAACTAAAGGGTTGAAAGAATCAGTTTTGATGTCGAAGGTTGAAGGTGATCTAAGATTGGCAGATTTTTATCTGTAGCGAGATAAAAGAAGATATAACGTTTCAATAGGTGAGTTGCAGGTTGCAGTAAGGTATGAGCGGAGGTCGCTTTGAATTTGACGACGGCGGAGCTTTTTGTGGTGGCTGGGAAGGAGGCAAAGCCCACGGACATGGGATCTGCACCGGACCGAAGGGCCAGGGCGAGTTCTCTGGCTCCTGGAATTACGGATTCGAGGTGGTGGGAGTCTACACCTGGCCCAGTGGCAACACCTACGAGGGATACTGGTCACAGGGAAAGCGACACGGTCTCGGGGTAGAAACCAAGGGACACTGGATTTACAGAGGGGAATGGACCCATGGCTTCAAAGGGCGATACGGCTCGCGTCTGAGTGTTGGAAGTGGGGCCAAGTATGAAGGGACGTGGAATAATGGCCTTCAGGATGGATATGGCACAGAAACCTATGCGGATGGAGGTGAGGAGTGTTAAAAACATATGGCTCAGACGTGGTATTGTGGAATCTAAACGTGTGTGTTTTTATGCAATGTTTAATGATGCAACACTTGTTCAGGTTATTTTGAGTAATAGTTGTGTAATAATGGCACTCAAATTTTGCCATAGCAGCCAGTACATTGAGCCTTCTGGACATGGCCATATTATAGACCGGGCATATGGGACACATGCCCCGTGGCCCTTGGTCTTTTGGGTGAGGGACCCAAAGTTTTCCTATCTAAATAAAATCTGCTCAGCCTTAACAGACCCCAGCAATGGTCCATCTTTACCAGGAGGTCCCAAGCTATGGTACATCTTTACCAAGAGGGACTGTAAGGCCCTAGCTATGGTTACCAGAAGGGCCCTATGGTCTGTCTTTACCAGGAGGACCCTAGCTATGGTCCATCTTTAGCAGGAGGGCCCTAGCTACAGTCCACCTTTACAGGAGGGCCCTAGCTATTGATATTTGTTTGGGCTAAGCCACAATGGTTTGGGTGGGGAATTGGGAGACAAGGGATCGAAAGCCAGATAGCAATTCGGACAAATAAGGGGGGGCTTTGCCCCAAAAGTTAAATGATTGTGTTAGAATTGCATGACAAGTATTTAGTGTTAGAATGCACTAAATTGAATTTAATAGACCCAATAGCAGACGTAGTTTGACATCCTCTTCTTACGAAGGCCTGTAAAACCTCAATGGCTAGCTATCTGATACAAGGCAAGGTGTAGACGGTTGTAAAATAGATAGCGCATGAAAAGGAGTTGTGACAAGTCCCAGGCTGGACAATGGCAAATGTCTCTCCTGACTCATCAGCTCAGTGCATTAAGGGGTGTACTGAGCGGGCTAGTCAGGGGAGCAGTGTTACCACCAGATATCCAGGGGTAAATATAGCCCCAGCAGCCCTGTGCCCCTGTGGCCTTACGGTCCTAGGTCTGTCACTCTGGAATTCCACACGTGTCCATTATAGCTTATGACCAGACAGTTTGTGTTTGTTCCGGGCATTAATACACAGGCCTAAAATACTTTATGCCAACGCCACTGCCATTGTCAATTAACCACACTCGATTGAAAAGGCGAAAATTAATGAAAAAAGACGTTTAGAAGAAAGGAAAAATAAAAATGAATTACTTTTCTTTTCAAAATCATACAACTAATGTTTATCCCCAGGCACGTTCCAAGGCCAGTTTACAGGGGGCATGCGGCACGGCTATGGCGTCCGCCAGAGCGTGCCCTTCGGCATGGCAGCCGTGGTGCGCTCCCCACTGCGCACCTCCCTCACCTCCCTGCGCAGTGAGCACAGCAATGGCGCCGTGCTGCAGCAGGACGTTCCCATGATCACCACCACCAACGCCTTAGGGGAGGAGACCACCACCGTCCACACGCCCACTCAGCTGGGGCCGTCCCGGGGCGGCTTCGCCCTCACCCTCCAGGTGGACCCCGAGGCGATCAAGCCCAAGAAGAAGGGCCTGTTCAACAGAGGTTCCCTGCTGGGCAAGCTGAAGAAGTCAGACTCACGCACATCACTGTCCAGCCAGAAGAGCAAGATCAGCTTCTTGAGGACCGAGTCGGCCCTCAGCTCCAACGCCAGCGATGCCAACTCCACCATCAGCTTCGGAGATGACAGCCTGGCCGGCGCTGAGGACTTCCCCCCCGTGGAGGCGGACATCGATGCCACCACCACGGAGGTGTACATGGGCGAGTGGAAGAACGACAAGCGGTCAGGGTACGGAATAAGCGAGCGGTCCAGCGGGCTGAAGTACGAGGGAGAGTGGCTGAACAACCAGAGACACGGCTACGGCTGCACCAGCTTCCCAGAGGGAGGGAAGGAGGAGGGCAAGTACCTCAACAACATGCTGGTCAAGGCCATGAAGAAGAGGGTGATCCAAATCAAAGGCACCAAGATCAAGCAGAAGGTGGAGCGGGCGGTGGAGGGCGCACAGAGAGCCGCCGCTATCGCTAAGCAGAAAGCCGAGATATCGGCCTCTAGGTAAGGACATGCTTGATTCACAATCCTCCCCATAGTTTACAAAGGTGGCGTTACCAAGTAACAATCTACCTTAGGCTCAAACATGCTGTAGAATAAATAACCACAGCACAAGCATGTCTTTTAGTCATAGCACATTTTACAGGCAATCGTCACAAATAAATTATTGAAACACAAGTGAAGTTGATTATGAACACACATAACACACTAGATCATGGAGGAACTATTTATGGAAATCAGCTGGTACAAATCAGCTGGCTGTTAGTTCATTCAACAGTTTTTGCATGTTTGATAATCGAAAGGCAATACAGAACAGTGTCACACACTAACGTTATGTTCGGCTAGTAATATGGTCTGCATTATACAGGACATGGTAGGCCAACATTTGGAAGTACGAGTCCTACAGTTTTACTTCGAGCTCATTTTAGCTGTTATTTAATATTTATAACGGATGGTTGAGTGTGATTAACTTTGTTTAGGTATATTGTTATCACCTGCTGAGATTCAGTCTGTTGCTAAATCTCTAAAATGTTAATTGTAGCCTTTGAAGCTGCCTTTTAATTGTGGTGCAGGGACTTCACTATAGTGCTTTGGTGACTCCTAGATGTTTTAGCCCCCTACACATTTGAAAGTTGAGACTTTTATACAGTTGACGAAGCCTTCAGTCACTGAGGACATTATATTGTCAAACCTTAAGTGACGAAAAGCGTTATGCAACAACAACGGCTGTCAAGTTCAGCAGAACAAGGAATGCAGTATCGTTTTACTCTTCACCCTGTTGCCCTGATGACACGAAGCATCTAAAACAGGAGGCCATCTTGGTTTCCCGTTGCCCACTCTACTTGATACAGGCTGAGAACATTTGTGAGGACACCAAGCATTATGTTAAGCCAAGGGAAGTTTTAACCTTAGGTTCTTTGGGCTTGATAAGTCACTATGAGTGGGGCCTAATTTGCATTAGATCCATTACATCCATCTTCATTGTAAAAGGATGTTATTGGCATTATATAAAACACATAGCCTTTTTTGTCATCATTTAAACATTATTATGTCAAAGTAAAATTTGCATCAGTAATATCCACTTATATATTTAAATTAGATGATTGGTTCAATTCATTTTCCCAATAGGCTAAAATATACAACATACTTTAATCTTAAAAAGATGGTAAGCAAAGGATGTTCCCAGGGTGCTCATTGTTACAGCACTGTAGGCTGTCTACAGAGAACTGGACAAATTAAATTATTATACATGAATTCTAATTGAAGGCCAGTTTGAAAAAGTTGTTGTCAGTTATATATATTATCAGTTATATACTGTATATTCTGTGCTTGAATATGCTTTGGGGACATGTTTCTCAAAACATAAAAGACCTAAACCCTACACATCAATTGTAAATCTTAGGAGGATTTTGAATGTTATTATCTTTGGTTCGGTCTTTCATTCATCCTAAAGCTCATTGTGAAATCAGAAATGTGTTTGTGTTCTGTGGTTTTTCTCTGTAATGTATTGCCATAGAATTGAACAGTGGTTCAAGGGCTGGCTTCTTGCGTTTCCCTTACAAGGCAGTAGCATTTTTCCTCAACAATAATCCTTGGCACCTGAAATAAGCCGAGTGTTTACAGTAAGTGAGGCTTACAATGATGGACTACAGATCCCGTCCCAGCACAGATGGGAATCTAAATATTTTAACAGAAGGCTAAGCAGCATCATAAGAGTTATGAGCCAGCGTGACTTTTAAGAACGTCTTGATCTCAATTATATGCATCATCTCAACTGACTGGCCTGTGTAGCCTTCCATGGATAGGCAAGGGGTAGATCCAGGCTTCTTAGCAGGAGCTAAGAATGGAAATCAGTAATATGGGACTACTTTCAACAGTGCCTCTGTCATGGCTTGTGCAGGGAAGTGAACCCAAATGTGAGATCAGATCAAGGTAGGTTTAAAAGGAAGCTTTACTTCATGAAAACAGGCAGACTAACAACACAAAGGAAAAACAGGTAGTTAGTGGGGTTGGGGCAGGATCTTTACAGTCCCCCCCCCCCCTCCAGGCTGCGGAGGAGGCTCTGCTGCACTGCCAGGCTACGGTGGAGGCTCTGCTGCACCGCTAGGCTGCAGTGGAGATTGATCAGGCTCAGGGCTAAGCACCTCAGGCTCAGGGTTAGCCAGCTCAGGCTCAGGAACAGGGCTAGGATGGTTAGTAACAGGGCTAGGGCGGTCAGGAACAGGGCTAGCCAGCTCAGGTTCGGAAATAGGGCTGTGGAGCGAGGCTGGGTAACTGGGAAACGAGGATGGGTAACTGGGGAGCAAGGCTGGGTAGCTGGGGAGCGAGGCTGGGTAGCTTGGGAGTGAGGCTGGGTAGCTGGTGAGCAAGGCTGGGTAGCTGGGGAGTGAGGCTAGAGAGTACGGCTGGGTATCTGGGAAGTGCCGCAAACCTTGCCAGGATACAGCCCATGAGGCGATTCTGGTGCTCAGATGTCACTGCCATGAACGGGGAAACTTCTGCTGGGTTAATTTTGTGATTGGTTCCTTTGGTCACGGCTTGTGCAGGGAGTTGAAGCCAAATGCAGAGATCAGACTCAAGGTAGGTACAAAAGAACCGACAAACTGGGGCAGGAACTAAGGCCCTTAAATACATGGAACACAGGTGAACAGAATAACTAATCAACCCAGGTACAATACAAAGGTAAAACAGGTAGTGAGTGGGGTTGGGCAGGATCGTTACAGCCTCGATTGCAACTTAGGGCACTTTCACATTAGGTATAATTGCTTCGTACAGTGCCTGAGTACGATTGCACGATTCCCCCCCTCCCCTGCCGATCAGCTTTCACATTGGTAATGTTGTTCTGTACCTAAGTACACTTGCATCTACACACTCCGATACAGTAGGTGGCGGTATGCACCTAGTTGATTTGCGAGTCGCCAATAAACACAAAGAAGAGTACACTATATGACATTTGTTTATGTTGTCACTTCAGTGTAGAAAAGTGCGCCAATCGCAGGTTCCCAAGCCCATACAATGGAGTTGACCATTGCGCTATGTTTACTATTATTGATATTTTGGAGACAATGTCAAAAACAGCCCTATCACCTGCCTTCCTTCTTTATCTGTTATGGCTGTGCAGTTCAGAGGATGAGATTGGCGCGTGCTGCGTGCAGATGCAGATATGCACAATAACAGTCCACTTCTGTGTTTTGGTACAGTAGCTTTTACACCTGATGCGAACCGTACCTGAGTACACATGAACCGTAGTCAAGACCACCTTTTCAAGTGGACTTGGGTACGGACTCGGATACGGACTTGGGTACGGTACACTTGTGTTTACACTAATCAAATGAACTGGATTGATCCGGGCCCGGGTCCCTGGTGTGAAAGCGCCCTTACCCACAACTGTCTAGCCATTCCAAAATAAAACACCCACACTTTCCTGCAGCCAACTGATTTCATATGGCTCTCATACAGTACTGTGACGACGTATACTGGAATCCCTTAATCTACACGACAATCTCATACAAGTGTGCATTCCTTCCTGATGTGAACTGCAAGTGCACATGCAGCTGTGTATGCCTGTCTTTAGTGTACCCAAACAACTGTCTTTGGTGGATATAGTCAAGATGTTAAAAATACATGGCCACACAGTCAGTGGAGGGCCAGACCTCGTCAGCCTCACCAACCAGGTCAAGTTAACAAATTGTTCACTGGCATCCAGTCCAGTAAAGTGGTCTACGTTCGTTGTTGTGTTGCGTTGGTGGGGTGGGGTGGGGGGGCAGCATGCCGGATGTCTGGAGGGACCGTGTGGTGGCCTATGCTGGGTGCAAATGACGCATGGATGGGGCCCCTGTGTCACAGAGGAGCCCTGACTAAATATGGACAGGCCACACTCTTGCTTGTATCACAATCACAGGAGAATGCAGCAGCTGATTACCCCCTCCCCCCACCTACCCCCTGCCTTTACCCATCATCTCGCGCTTCCTCCTCCTCCTCCTCCTCCTCCTCCTCCTCCTCCTCCTCCTCCTCCTCCTCCTCCTCCTCCTCCTCCTCCTCCTCCTCCTCATTGTCTTCTAGACTTATCGCTTGCCTATAGTGACAGAAAGCCTGCCAGGCACATTTTCTAGCCTAAATGAGCTCTTCCCCTCACACTCTTTTCTTGCACTCATAGCGATTACTCCAGCTATTTTCTGCTACCCGGTTGTGTTCATCTTCCCCTCTCCTGTGATCTCTAAATGTGTGTGTATGTATTTCAGAAAAACTTTAGCACCGCATCTCACACCGCGCCGGTTACAGATGACAGACACCAGTCCACCTTGCGTCAGCAGCGGTGTCAAATGGTTGAGCAGATATAAATATCCCCCCCGGCTCAAAAGCAAAAGCTTGGTTATAAACGCTTAGCATATAGATGGGGCAGCACCTAGCTCTTCTACTGTGTGGCTTGGCACACACCGCGGCCTGCTGCTGACACAGGCGTTTTGTCGTTGTGACAGACGACAACAAGGCCCATCGTTTCAGAAACAGCTGGCTCTGGTTATATCAGGACGATGTGAAATGGCGACAAGATGGCGTACTTAAAAATGGAATGCACAATTTAATTATGCACACATTTAAGGCCTTAGTCTTGAGGACAATGTTGCATTGATGGTCTCGCAATTATCTGCGTCGCAAACTTTACATTCTGACAGACTTACTGCTTCATGGAGCAATGTGTCTGCTAGCTTTTAATAGAAAGTCAATCAACTTGAACATTCTCTCCCGCTCTTTGCCTCTCTTTCTTTCTCTCTCTTTCCTTCCATCTTTATTCTTCATCTATCTCTCTTCTTCCTCTTTAATCTGTGGCACACATGTATGCACGCACACACAGACACACGCACACAAGCACACGGACATACACATACAGACACGCAAACGCACACAACACACACAGACAACATACACACGTACACAACCTTACTTTTTATAGTTGAATTGGACCCTCCACAGAGATCCAGTAGCACATGCCAGGATGACAATCTCTTGGCAGTCAACGTCACCAGGGGCCGACTATAGCGCAACAGAAAACAGTCGCAGATGGTCGGAGACACACACGGGTCTGGTAACAGTAGGGCTTTTTTCAACACACTTATTATATACCAGTACCCAGTACTCAGCGATGTCTACGAAGATTTATTGTATACGTTATGCCATAATTGGCTTCCTATTACAATAAATAGTTGAAAGTTTTTCCTTGACAACTGAGACGCACTGTGTATATATCTCTCCCACAAGTACCCCCCTGCCACAAAGACACACACACCACCAGCAGTGGTCTCTATGGGGGAAAAAAGGGAGTTTATGTCACAGTTTCAAGTGTCTCCCTCCACTAGAGGCACTGGGTGCTGGACAACTTCAGTACAACACTATTATATTACAAACAGATTATTTGCACTGGCACTCCCAATAACAACAATACACAAACACATACACATACACTAGCACCACTGCCCTCCCCATTCACACAATTATATATAAATATATAATTAACATACAGTTAACATGTTGAGCAAAACGATTTTGCATAACACCAAGTGTTAGTGTCCATTCTGAGTCAATAGAAAACAGCCATATTCTGTTTTTAGGAAGGTGCCATCTGTCACAATCCGTTTTCTCCCATCCACAACCTGGCAACCCACAACCTGGATGTGGATGTGTGAATGTAATATATAAAAAGTGGGTCTATTACACAAGTTCATGCGGAAAACCAGCTTCCATGACCTTGAATGTTGACTATATGTTGACTATATTAACCACCAGAATATAAAACCACTTTACAGAACACATTCAAACGCTAAGACTATAGACATTGGATCCTGTAATGTCAAATTCGTGAGGCCTATATGATATGTTAAGTATGTAAGGGAGTACGTAATTTCCCTGAAATGTTCAGAAAAGTTACAAAAGAATAGAACAAAAAAAACAAGTTAAGCGGTCTCCCGTGTATGTGCGTCAGCACTGGAGCAAGCATGCGTGCATGCATGAGTCTGTCTGCCAGTTCTCACAGTGCTGGAACTTTCTGCAGTTGCGAGTAACAGCTGCTGCATATCAGGGGACCTCTGTTATTCCAGCCTTTATATTATCCACTATTTCACTCTCATTAACAACATGCAAGCCTGGTGAGTGGGAGGGGAGGGAGGGGGACCAGGGAATAGGATGCCTGTCCCCCCACCCGTCCCTGAAAGAGGTGTTGACTGTGCCTGAGCAGGTGGAGGGCTGTGGGGAAACTCAAGGGTCGTGCTGATTGTCCCAATAGGAAGCACTATACTCCTTCTATCCCACTTCCCATGGGAAGACTCAAGGG
The DNA here is from genome assembly GCA_030340625.1 of Merluccius polli. Classification (NCBI taxonomy): domain Eukaryota; kingdom Metazoa; phylum Chordata; class Actinopteri; order Gadiformes; family Merlucciidae; genus Merluccius; species Merluccius polli. The sequence continues at coordinate 535,984 of JAOPHQ010002558.1, read as the reverse complement.
GCTAGTGGTGGTGGGTGACGGGCGGTGGGGCGGGGGCAGGTTGGCATCTATTTTCAGACCAGTGTAACGTTACTGTATTTCAAGCCGTCACAGAGTAATCACAATCACTAATACACCCTGTTAATCTGGATATCAGTATAGCAGGGGTCATTTTTACATCTGAAGGCTAAGATATGCTGTATTGAGGTATTGTGAAGAAGGAATTTATATAGTTAACAGGAAAATGACTATGCAAGTATGGCTTAGTTACCAACTGATGTTTGGTATAGGGTACCGAAATAGTCGCCCATGCTCTTCACAAACAGATAACTCACACTATGCAAGACAAAGACACACACACACACACACATGGACAGAGCCCATTACAACTTCCTGCTAATCATTCAAATCTGGGTGTTAAGAGAGTGATTTATATCTGTTGCAGTCTGATGGCAGAAGAGGACACCCTATGGCTCTGCAGCTAATAATACTAATGAACCATCTGACCAATCATAAACACACACACACTTGCCTTCATTTGATAAAGATAAACAAATATAAACAAATGTAATGCTGTAGTATATTGGACGGGCTCAAAATGATCAAGGCCCTTACGCACAGTTCAACCTAAAGCAGAATTCATAGTGCACGCCAGCTTGCGCAGTTCACGCACAGCACATCACAGCGACTATAAATTCTGCTTAACACTGATGACAACAGACTAAAATGAACAACGTTCCTTATTACTTCAAAGAGGGGCAGTGCTGGTGTGTAGCCGAGGGGTTAAACATAACGTATGTTGTCATTCACAGGACATCCCATGCAAAGGCCAAGGGGGAGGGAGCAGACCAGGCGTCCCAGGCCTCCAACACCGAGTCCAGCATCGCCCGACTGGTGGCCAAAGAACTCTCCCCCTCCTTCCACCAGCCAGGTCTGATGTCATTTCATATTTTTAAATCTCTTCATATGAACTAAATTGTATATTTGTATTTCATTTTACACACAGATATGATGCACATGTTATTTATAATACTAATATATTTAGACCTAATAGTGTAATGCTGTTTATTCTATTTTGACCATTAAAAGATATATAAAATATATAAATATATAAAACAATATAAACCTATATAGTTAGGAAGTAAAGAACTATAAATTACATTACAAAAATAAAGACAATAAATGGTAATAGCATGGTAACTCCTTTCTGTACTCGAGTTTACATCAGTTGCTGAAGAGAGGCAGTCCACTAGACAAATAGAACAACAACCTTGTAGACACATGAATATATACCTTTTCAAAGGACACACAGCATTTTATTAAGCCTTTTGCAGTTTCCCTCTGCTTTTGACACTGAAGCAGCTAATGATAAAAGTGGCAGGGGCTAAGTGGTTTCCTGGCATGTCTGTTGCTAATGCTACAAGTGGACAAGGACAAATTGTGACTGAGGCCTGCTATGCATTCTTTCATGGTTCGCCCACCAGCAAGAGAACATCGAGTACTGCGGCATTTAAAAAAAAACATTGTGTTGGGTTTAAAAATGTCAAATGCTATGCGTACAGTATGAGCCTCTACCTCATTTACAAAAGAAAAAGAAAACAGCAAGATGAATACCAACATATATATGATGTCATTTCCATGATGTCATATCCAAAGTGACTGGCAAGTGAGGCTGAGAACAATCAAACCATCAATCAAGTTTCCATCGAATCATATTTCCATCGATCAGACTAACTTTGCTCGACTTAAACACTCATTCTGTGTGACTCACAAAACGACTGACGGCTGTTATGATGAAATAGAATTCATATATAATTAATGAGCAATTACAGTAATCATTTGTAATCCACAAACTCACGTGACCAAATGACACATGACATAACACATCACCACATCACATCCTCTTCAAAGAGAAGAAACATTCTGTTTTTGAATGTCCTTGAGAAAAGTCTCAAGGACTTTTCTTACTTTGTGTTGTGTATGTATGTGTAACCCATGTGTGCCACACAGGTCCAGAGTATCTGAAGAAGCGAGCGCTACAAGATGGGGTGGAGGGCGGTGAGAACATAGATACCGACATGCATGAGCCGCTGCTGGCCGAGGAGGAGCCCCTGCCCACGCCCCCGGAGAGCCCGCTGATGAACGAGCTGGACCGGCTCATACCCGGCTCCACCCCGGCCCGCACCCCCTCCCCCAGCCCCGGCATCACCTACAAGGAGGACCCCAAGCTCCTCAGTCCAGGGAGCTGGAACGGAGACAAGAGCAGTAAAGGTGGAGGCAGCGCGGGCAGCAGCAGAGCCAACAGCAGACTTGCCAGCCGCCCCACCACCCCTTCGTCCTCTGCCGCTGCGCCAGCCTCGGCTGCGGCAGCTGCTCCCGAGGGCGCCGACACCGCAGCCCCCTCCAGTCGCGGACCCTCTCGCTCCCCAAGCCGCCAGAGCAGCAAGGCTGAGCAGGGCTCAGACCTGGAGATCAAGCCGTTGCAGAAGTTCGACGGCGAGGAGAGCGCCGCCGTGCCCATCACTTCCGTGGCCTCCGACTCCGTAAGAAACAGCCTCGTCTCCCAAGATGAAGATGAACCACCCCAGCCAACCTTCAAGGCACTGCCCAAAGCTGCCCAAAAGCTAGAACCCAAACTCACCGAGACGAAAAGTGAGCCGGCCCCACCGTCTGTCCATCAACCGCAATCTCCGTCCGTCTCTCAGATCAGCACGGAGCCCAGCAGCAGAGAGCCCAGCAGGCCAGCCAGCAGAGAGCCCAGCAGGCCAGCCAGCAGAGAGCCCAGCAGGCCAGCCAGCAGAGAGCCCAGCAGGCCAGCCAGCAGAGCGGAGACCAAGCCAGTACAGAGATGGGAGCCCAGCCCGGCTCCGTCGCCCACACCTAAACTTGAAGCTAAGTTTGTAGCCAAGCCTGTAGAACCCAAGGCTGTAATAGGCCAGCCAGTAGTCACACCGCCAGCGACAGTGGAGCCAAAAGTTGAGGCCAAGCCAAAGACCATCATGAAGGCCCCAAGTAAAGAAATGACCGTAGATTCTGTGGAGTTGGAGGTAAGGCCGCTTATCTTCACATTTAATGTATGATTAGTTGTAGTGCACTACAACTCCAGTTTACATTGCGATCAGGGAAAGTGTTAAGAACGAAGGTCAAAGCCAAAGACGCTGTTTTCCCACCGCTCTACTCTGTGTACGCTCTCTTTTTTTGGTCTTCCACAGTAAGATACATGAGCAATTATCTGTGGTTATTCAAAGAAACAAACCAAAATGATTATGAATGACGAGCAGGGTGTCACTTTCATCAAAAGAACACCAAAAACTACTGCATCATGATGATACGATGCCTTAAGAGAAAGGGCCAACAAGAATTTTCACCCAAATCAATAGTATGTTCAGGGGAATATATCGCAAGTTATAAGCAACTTGTACTTATATGCCTCTCTAAGTGTATCTAAACACTAAACCTGCCAAAGTGCCATGTGGTTGGTTGCTACTTTTTGTTGCTTCAAGTGTAGGTTAGTATTTATACTTCTGTACATACCTGAATATAGGAGCCAAGATAATTTACAGGGGTCTAGGTTAGGCATTTCTGCAACCGACTGCAGAATAAAAACCTATTTTAAAGTGATTCATATGTTCTTCAAACTTGTAATCTTTGTATTGATTGTCATTATGTCTGCTTTCTTTCCAAGGGTCCGAACACCATCATGATCTGTATGGTCATCCTTCTGAACATCGGCCTGGCCATTCTCTTCGTACACATCTTATCATGAGCCATTTTCTACAAATACAGGTGAACCGAACACGCACAATACATCTAAAGGATAGCACCATCTCTGCTGAAATATAAGTTATTGCAATAGCTCAAGTGCCCAGCTTGGCTCAATTGATTAATTTGCCAAACAACATAACAATCTGTGGTTTGGTTTTAGTGTTTGAACTAAAGTAGAGAAACACATACAAGTACTTCTTTCATGTCCCTTTTCGGTATACCAAAACTATATTTGAACGTTCTACATTATCTCTGTGTAGGTGCAGTAATAAAGCCAACTGGTGTCTATTGTTCCCCTGCAGGTCAACTAGCAAAGTTGGAGTGATGGCTCAGTCTGCTTTTTCAGCGAGGACCAGAGATCATGCAGGGAGTTTGCTTGGAGAAGAAAATGCCTTATATGGATGCTCACAGCTCTCCCAAGGATTTGCTAATAAGACAAAGGGTGGTGAAATGCAACACTTTCACAAGGAGTAATGGAATAACTGTTGCCTGAATCTGAATGACATTGGATGACAGTGGTGTCACTCAGTACATGTGAATGTGATGCTGTAAATGGGTGGGGGGGTCTCTGGCCCTGTGACTGTGTTCGAGGGGAAGCTACGTGATATGTTTCAGTGAATGCACGAGCATGCTATGCACTCAAAATTGTCTTGAATGGCAAAGATTATGAGTTAGTGTGTCACACATTGCAGGCAGCTTCGAACCAAACCCTTTTATTGGCAGATGCTGACCTGTTCTTTAGACACATAGTAAGTAGATTCAAGAATGACATGTTTAAACTAGATAACAAAAGTATTGCTGCTGTTTGCCAATTGATATATACAATTGCTTCCTGGTTGAATATGGGCAAGATATACAAACTAAATACTGTCCTTAGATCTTCTTGAGCTTTTCACTGTTAGTACTTTTAGGAACATAATAAATTATTTGGAGAAGGTATTGTTTCAATAGACTGTGACAAGCGTTGAGTTTTTGAGTATGCACATGAGCAAATTATAATTTATGCCACTGCTTTTCTCTCTTTGTGGAAAGGCTGGAATATTAACAAAGTCTATGTTGAACAGTAATGTACTGTACACAACCAAATTTGAATTAGTTATTTTTGGACTTTACACAATGCATTTGTTTTGCTTTACGGTAATTGCAAAAACACACCTTACATTTCATTGGTGAATGAAATAGTGTAGAAAAAAGAATGCTACTGGGCGTGAATGCTATTGAGTCCTGCTTATATTTTTTAAGTCACATGTTGGTTAGGTTCCAGCAGTTATGTTTCATAGATGACGGTATGGAAAAGTGGTGTAATGATAAGGAGCAACATTAACTGTGTAAAACCAGTAGCTGTAAAGATGTTGAGGACATGTATAGTAAGTATAGGCTACTATTCATAGGTGAAAAGTGTTGATTTTGGAAAGCGTTATTCAGGGCATGATTGCATTGCTGTTAAGTTTAGTACGCATGAGGGCAGTCTAAAGTAAGAATGTGTATACTTTTGTATGTCTTATGTGTGCATTGTATAAACAATCCAAATATGCTGTCACTGGAATTTTGTGGGAAAATGTATACCTAAAAAAATATTTATCTTTGGAACTGAGATAATCTGAAGATGGAGGGAAAAGAATGAGCTCCACGTCTTACATTTTGAGAAGCACTGATGTCCTTCTGCCATTTTTTATATTTATCCTTGGATCCCAATATTAATGCAAAAAATGAAAATATTTTAATGCAGCAAAATATTTCAAATTGTATTTTTATCTGCAAGTGCTTGCATGTCAATATGTGGAAAACAGAATAGCTCTGCTTTACGTTTTCCAAGACACACACCATCAGTGCACTTATAACCTAAACATTTATGATGTATAAGGTTAAAGCCTTGCTGATAAAGATGTCAGTATATTGTGACTGCCATTGTCTGTTAGTCAGCTTGATTAAATAACCATAGCTCACTTTCAAGAGATGCATTCATTTACTTGTCAATAACAAACGTCAACAATTGAATAAACTATTTTACATCAGTGTTGGGTGCATTAGTTTTTTTTACATGGGTGTAGGATCCACTAGGGAGGGGGGGTTGTTTCTAAAGCACACTTAAAATAAAACTGTCAAATCGCTTTTGATTACATTTGACAATAAAATGTCAAAAACAAAACTTCTTTCCAAATGACCATGGACATATCATGCCTACACATCTGAGGTATCACAAATATAGGGTTTGATAAAGAAAAGATTACATTTTTCTTGCCATGTTCAGTCTTACATGGCCGGCTGGAATAGAAAAGATATACCTGACAGGGTGTCAATGCTAAAACACTGTTACTGGAAAACACCCAAACCTTAATGCTCCCTACACCCATGGTTTCCTATGTGAGCGCGAGATTGTCCCATTGTGAAAATCCAGAATGTTTCATCTACGTTTCAGTATCCATCCAGTCACTCAGTCCCAGTAACTGAGGAAGGTATTTTTAAACCCCACCTGTCCCCTCGCAGGAGACTTCCCTCCAGCCACCAGTAAGCTCCATTTTAGACCCGCTATGACAGGTCACACAGACGGGAAACATGGCGCTACATCAGTTTGAAATGCAGTTAGTAGTTATAACACTGTTCTCACTGCAGATATATTTTTGTAGTCGATACGTTTTTAAAAAATAAATAAAATTGCAAAAAGCAACTTCACTTCACTCAAATCCGTAACGCACTACAACGGACGGCCATCAGTAGCAGTAGGCCTAGACTTTTAACAATGCGAGCAAACAGCGCCCTCTAGCCGGTATATTCGTGTATTCAATTTGTGATACAGCTAGAGAAAAGCAAAAATAAGGTTCAAATTTGCATCAAGTAATGTTTTGACTTCATTTTAACCAGTATAAAGCCTTGTTGTGCAGACCTTGTACAGGACAGTAACTGGACCTTGAAAGGGACAGGCAGACCTCAGTAAAGAGTTTTAAAGACAAAGTGCTGTTTAGAAAGATTTATTTACGACAATAAATAGATCAAGGAACACAATCCCAGGCAAATTTTCTCATCTAATACTCTTCATCCCCATCCTCATCTCCAACACTGTCAGCTCCCACCTCCTCATAATCCTTCTCCAGGGCTGCCATGTCCTCTCTGGCCTCAGAGAACTCTCCCTCCTCCATACCCTCACCCACATACCAGTGCACAAAGGCACGCTTGGCATACATCAGATCAAACTTGTGGTCAAGACGAGCCCAGGCCTCTGCCACAGCAGTGGTGCTGCTCAGCATACATACAGCCCTCTGGACCTTGGCCAGATCTCCACCAGGAACTACAGTGGGGGGCTGGTAGTTGATGCCAACCTTGAAACCAGTTGGGCACCAGTCTACAAACTGAATTGAGCGTTTGGTTTTAATGGTGGCAATGGCAGCATTGACATCTTTGGGCACCACATCGCCACGGTACAAAAGGCAGCAAGCCATGTACTTGCCGTGGCGGGGGTCGCATTTCACCATCTGATTGGCTGGCTCAAAACAGGCATTGGTGATTTCAGAAACTGTTAACTGCTCATGGTAAGCCTTCTCAGCAGAGATGACAGGAGCATAGGTGGCCAGAGGGAAATGAATACGGGGATATGGCACCAAATTGGTCTGAAACTCTGTCAGATCAACATTAAGAGCGCCGTCAAAACGAAGGGAAACAGTAATGGAGGACACAATCTGACTGACCAGCCTATTAAGGTTGGTGTAGGAAGGACGGTCAATATCTAGGTTCCTACGGCAGATATCATAGATGGCCTCGTTGTCTACCATAAAGGCACAGTCTGAGTGCTCTAGGGTGGTGTGGGTGGTGAGGATGGCGTTGTAGGGCTCCACTACAGCGGTGGACACCTGGGGAGCTGGGTAGATGGAGAACTCCAGCTTGGACTTCTTGCCATAGTCAACTGACAGGCGCTCCATTAACAGGGAGGTGAAACCAGAACCGGTGCCACCTCCAAAGCTGTGGAAAACCAGGAAGCCCTGGAGCCCAGTGCACTGGTCAGCCTGGAAACAAAGAACACAATACAACTTTAGTGTACACATGTGGAAAATTGCCTGTTACTTTTTAACACACAAGTACATTACAGATAGACACCAAGAGCCATTTAAGGGGCAATAATTTTCTGCAACTTTCAAATTGGAATTCCCAATACCTGTATGGGAGCCTGAATGCATTCAATCTGCGTAGTGCCCCTTTAAAGTGAACCCAAAACGGTATTTTGGGGTTTTAAATACCCTAGTAGGTCTGCTCTTCAACAAAGTAATCTGCCATTTTCTTACCTTTGCTAAAATAGCATAATTCAGTGATGCCGGCGCAGAGAGGGTATGCCAACACCACGGTGTGGAGCGCCGTCTAGGCAACAGTTAATGGTGATGGCGTCTAAGCTTCTTGGACACCAGTGTGGTGTATGGGGCATTTCATATCATTCATACTACATGACTTGCACAAGCTTGAAATAAATCAAAGTTGCCTTGAGTTGTAACCATGGGAATAACACCTCACCCTCCTTACTAGAATTGTCATACAAAAAACAAAAACATTTTTTTAATTGAAGTCGAGCTAAAACAACTTGCATTTTAAAAACATTCAAAAGCAGCAACATGGTGAAGTACCTGGGGTTGTGCAAAACATTCATTTACGAGGGGATTTCTACGACAAGTTGATGAGGCTAATTGCACTTGGGATGAAGTGCTTTTATACATTTTTAGTTGCAATTGGCACCCTATAACATCTCCCTGAGTGCAACATGTCAAACTGAAGAGGGGATGGGAAGCATAGTCTATTATGTTCAGGGCTTTATTGCTTATACCTTGTCTATATCAATCACCTAGCAACTTTTGCCAGGCATTTTTCCCACCCTTGCGAGCTGACTCGCGTGTTGACAACCATTTACAGCCAAATTAGGGATTTGCAGACCATTTCTAGAATGTGCTGGCTCACTTCAGCCATTTATCTTCCTGATGAGATGCAGACATTGCATGTCATCAGAGTAGTCTGCTGTCTTGGAATGTGCCCAAATAATTCAAATTCAACAGTCTCCACCGGTTGGCAATTCATCATTGGCTGTGCTGTAAAATCCAGGTTTAGAGCGGATGATCAGTTCCGTTGTGTAGGCAACATTTAAATCTACGGCACTCCTTGACACCATGTGTCGAGGGCCTCAACATAGCCCACGTACCCCTTCACCTGTTGCATCATCCTTTATTAAAACACCATCTGCTTACAGACTGTAGTATTGCCCCCGAATCACAATTTAATTTGTGTACGCTGAAAATAAACACGGTTACTCATTTGTATTGTTGTGACAGACCACATTTCATTACACTGTTGTACCGACCAGCTTGCGCATCCTGTCCATGACTAGTTCGATGATCTCCTTGCCGATGGTGTAGTGTCCACGGGCGTAGTTGTTGGCAGCATCCTCCTTACCGGTAATCAGCTGCTCAGGGTGGAACAACTGGCGGTAGGTCCCAGTGCGCACCTCGTCTAAAAACAGCAAAGATCCTGTTGCATTAATTCATTGCAATTGATAAAGGAAACGGCAAAACACAAAAGGGGAACCTACCAATGACAGTTGGCTCCAGGTCCACAAAAACAGCCCTGGGGACGTGCTTCCCAGCTCCAGTCTCACTGAAGAAGGTGTTGAAGGAATCATCTCCTCCTCCAGAGGCCTTGGTACTGGGCATCTGTCCGTCCGGCTGGATCCCATGCTCCAGGCAGTAGAGTTCCCAGCAGGCATTTCCAATCTGGACCCCGGCCTGACCAACGTGGACTGAGATGCATTCGCGCTAAAAGAGTGAGCAAAACAAATCCAGTTTAGTACTATAAAAAACTGAACACGAACAAGACAAATGTAGACTTAAAAGCAGCAACAGTGGGGAAATAGTTTCAGAATTGCGTGGCCATAAATTGCGAGGCAGATTTCACAACCAAACTTCCTGAGTGCGCCTGATCAGGGTGGGGTTACAGAGTATAAAGTTTGTCTTTGTGTGACTGCACCAGATAACAAGACATCATGACCAGACCAGCTGACGGCCTGAGAGACAATTATCTCCAGCGACCAGTTTAGCTCACGCCAAAAACCGCGGACCGGCCGCCGTTCATAAACATACAAGAGCAGAAATATAACACACGTCACACATTAAATATTAGCTGTTTAAAATGGCTGCTGCGTAGGATGCCTCCCGATACAAAGGGAAGTGCTGAAGACCTTGACTAGGTTTGGCTGGACCAGCGGTCTGGTTTGCGGGGACCATTCCTGGTCCAGGCCTTCACACACACACACACACACACACGAGGTGGACGCAATGTGAGCGGACGGGAGTGCATTGACCCTACATGTTACCAGGTCTGATAGCGGGAAACCACTGGAATAATGTCACATTAGTTTCACAACTATATCAACAAAGTAACGTTTATAGTCGGCATATTGATATATAGGCCTATGCTAAATCGTAGGTGTATCCAATGTCATGGTAGAACAGTTATGGTTGTTATGTTGAATATTAAGGAGTAAAATAGTTAACAGGTGATCTCATCAAAACCCATCCCGACATACATCGCCATTACTCGAGAGAAAAAAAACGCCCACAACACAAGCATCTCAATAAACACGGATCTGGAAAACGCTTTTACGCTCACCATGTTTTCTGAGGGGAGCACAAACTCGACGTAGAAAAATAAGACGAGACAAAAACTAGTGCGTTCTTACAGGCAGACCTTTATGGATCAAATGTAAGAAGTTGTGGGTCTGGCCTCTCCTCCGCGGGGTTACTTATAGCCTACTCCCACCCGGGGAAAGGGGCCGTCAAATCCCATTGGCTGGGCATCACATGAGACTGTTTCTATTGGACAGACCAGCACAACATGTCATCTCCATTGTGAGAGCGAGGAGTGACGGCCCTCCGGGAAAGTGGGGCAGTCACACTCACAAGAGCTCGCGCTGAACTTGAGTCTAAGTCTTTCTGAATCCTCTGCGCGGTTAAGTTTAGTGATGGGCAGATGAGGCTTCATTAGGCTTTGAGGCTTTCTAGCCAAGCGGTTCGCAAATAGGTTCATTTCTCGAGGCTTCATGTGCACACAAACCCCCCTGCTGGTCAAAAAGTGCTACAGGAGTAATTCATGCCATGAATGAGAACTACGTTCACCTTTATATATTGGTTAATGTCAGAGGCGGTCCTGGCTAGATTTGCGCACTGGGCGAACCATCCCTTGTGCCCCCCCCCCCCCCCCCCCCGGACGGAAAAAAAAAAAAAAACTCTCCCACCCGGTATTTGAACCCGGGTCGCCCGCATGGTATGCAGAGACACTACCGCTGCACCACCGTTATCATGGAACCAATCTCTGCAAACATGTATACTTGTTAAGTGCACATCGCATCAATAGAATGACATCGGTAATAATAAAATCCACCACCACCCCGTGCCTTTTATTTACAACTCTACTCAAACTTTTATTCAAGAACAATATTTGTTGTACTGTGTTTGGATTTAGACGATTCCTCTTCTTGGAAATCACTTCTCCTGCTTTGGAGAACACTCTCTCGCAGGGAACAGATGAGGCTGGGGTGCACAAGTACACAAGTGCAAGTTTGTAGAGGTTAGGGAATATGCATTTCTGCCTCTCCCAATACAGAAGTGGGTCCTCAGTCCTCGCAATATTTGACACTGAAACTCACACTGAAACTCACTCCGAAACTCACACCGAGACACCAAATGCGCCAATGAGGCAGGGGGCGCATTGACGCTTTTATGCTTTAGTGAATCACGCCCACATTTCGAAACATCCGCCGAGCAGACGAGGCTTCGTTTGTCATCAATGACGTCACCGCCCCCAAATGGTACATGCCTCGATACGCGCTCCGAAGCATCGGCACCCCACGTCCCATCACTAGGTAACAGCCATTGGCGGTTCTAGACGGGGGCCAGGGTGGGCCGGTGCCCCTGTGAAATTGCTCTTGGCCCCTGTTACGGCCCCTGCACCGATCAGCCAATGATTTAAACGATTAATTTCTTACCGCGACATGCGCTCGTTTGAAGAACGATACCCTCGACTAGCCCCTGTCAAATAGAACGGACCCGTCGGTCGTAGGTCCGCGGTGGGATACGTTTGCGGGGTGGGTTAATATCGCGCGCACCCCCCCCCCCCCCACCCCCCGTGTGACGTGTTAATGGATAGTGGCATTGTACAATCATAACATTTATTAACATAGTTACCTATAAATAGGCCTAATAACAAATGAACAAAAACAGTGTTTTTTCCCATTGTTTCCGTGCAAATAAGTACATGTACATTAGAAAAACTTCACATTTAATGGAATATCCTTTTACAAAACAACATGAACAACCTCAGGTTTTCTTCAAACAAGCGTTTGCACAAATACAAAAAACCTGGTGTTTGAAACTGAAAAATATAGTATCGCTCTTTAAAATGTATGGTATTGCATGGACAATAGGAATCCACCAAACTAAACAATTTCGTTGTGAATCTGTGAATCTGTTAAACAAATAAACAAATATGCTCCTGCAATGTTATTGTGCTTGTAGGACTAGGTCTAATTGGATGTCTGTCACTTTAAATTTCTCAGCATGGACCAATGACTGTATAAGGCATGGACATTCGTGACAGTGAAGTTCTTTCTATGCAAGATGCTAGTGGAAATAAGTACTACAGATGAATCCATTTTATATGGTTATAAATAAAGTATATGGTTATAAATGTGCCCCCCTTAAAAACACACTGGCCCCACCTCGGCCCCCCTGGTGATTTTGGTCTAGAACCGCCACTGGTAACAGCATATAGATAAGCTATTTTGGATTTATAAAAACATTATCCTACCTTAGCTCCTCCCTTAATTCTGCTACATATTAAAAACGAAGAACGTTACAAACCAATACAATTCCGGCTATGTATGCTATTGTACACATAGCTACTAAGTTACAAACTCCCTCTCACAAACTGAGCCTCACACACACACACACACACACACACACACACACACGTATTCAGTGGAACTAGGTCTGACTCCATTAATCTTCACTGAATGCCCGTTCTTGTTAGTCATCCAAAATGTGAATATCCTAGTCCCCCCCACACTGTCCTCTCCCCGATCTCCTGCTTCCTCTGTCGACCATTTTTCTTTCAAGGTAGTACATTCATCAATGTGCTATTTTGTCTCATGAAAACAGAACAAACAATTAATTGGCAGATACTTTGAACATATCTTGGTGACTTTCTTTTCAAAACACGATGAAAATTGTGGTTGAATTCAACTGACCCACTTTAAAATACTAGTTGTCAGAAAGGCAAAGCATAAACATATACAAACTAATACAAAACCTTTAAAAAAAACAACAACAGAAAACACATGACACTGGTAGATGGAAGTGGATTCTTTATTTATTTGTGCTTTTTGAAGCTACCATAGGTATGTAGGAGCATGAATCTTTCAAGCCAACTTGTTTTAATACTCCTCCCCTTCCTCCTCTCCCTCACCCTCAACTGAATCGACTCCAACCTCCTCATAATCCTTCTCCAGGGCTGCCATGTCCTCTCTGGCCTCAGAGAACTCTCCCTCCTCCATACCCTCACCCACATACCAGTGCACAAAGGCACGCTTGGCATACATCAGATCAAACTTGTGGTCAAGACGAGCCCAGGCCTCTGCAATAGCAGTGGTGTTGCTTAGCATACATACAGCCCTCTGGACCTTGGCCAGATCTCCACCAGGAACTACAGTGGGGGGCTGGTAGTTGATGCCAACCTTGAAACCAGTTGGGCACCAGTCTACAAACTGAATTGAGCGTTTGGTTTTAATGGTGGCAATGGCAGCATTGACATCTTTGGGCACCACATCGCCACGGTACAAAAGGCAGCAAGCCATGTACTTGCCGTGGCGGGGGTCGCATTTCACCATCTGATTGGCTGGCTCAAAACAGGCATTGGTAATTTCAGACACCGAGAGCTGCTCATGGTAAGCCTTCTCAGCAGAGATGACAGGAGCATAGGTGGCCAAAGGGAAATGAATACGGGGATATGGCACCAAATTGGTCTGAAACTCTGTCAGATCAACATTAAGAGCGCCATCAAAACGAAGGGAAGCAGTAATGGAGGACACAATCTGACTGATCAGCCTATTAAGGTTGGTGTAAGAAGGACGGTCAATATCTAGGTTCCTACGGCAGATATCATAGATGGCCTCATTGTCTACCATGAACGCACAGTCTGAGTGCTCTAGGGTGGTGTGGGTGGTGAGGATGGAGTTGTAGGGCTCCACCACAGCGGTGGACACCTGGGGAGCTGGGTAGATGGAGAACTCCAGCTTGGACTTCTTGCCATAGTCAACTGACAGGCGCTCCATCAGCAGCGAGGTGAAACCAGAACCGGTGCCACCTCCAAAGCTGTGGAAAACCAGGAAGCCCTGGAGCCCAGTGCACTGGTCAGACTGGAAACAAAGAAAGCAAGGTCAGCAATGCAAAGGTCAAATAAGGATCTGAATTTACACACACAGAGAAGTTTCCAAGTCCGTAGCTTTGCCAACTGCAACACCACTTTTGTGGTTTATAGGTTAGAATGTGAATGTGGTTGCTTTTATGTAGGCCGTACCAAACGCAAGCTCCGACAAAGACTGGCTGAGCACAAGAACGCCATCAGGACCCAGAACCCCAACTATCCAATGGCCCAGCATTACAAGACTGCTGGTCACACTAACCAGGTCAAGGCCATGGTCATGAAGTAGTCCCAAAAAACATCAGGGGGGGAGATAGACTGAAGCACCTCTTACAGAGGGAAACTTTTTGGATACATACACTTAAAGCCACCACACACCCGGGCCTCAATGAGGAAATTGACTTTTCACCATTTTTGTGATTAACATTAACAATATGGATATATGTATTTTTACAAAAATGTGACCTCTTGTAATACCAAACCATGCCTACATGGTTTGTGATTTGCATAATGCTATGTGGGATTTTGTGTGTATGGGACTAAGTGGGTTCCTGTGTTTAGTCTCCACCTTGACTTGTTTGTTATTTTCCAATAATATTGTATTTTGTATTTCAATGTATTTCAATGTGTTCTGTCATGTGACAGATCACATGACACTGATAGACTGATTTTTAAAAAGAACACCTGCAGGTGTGATTATTGATTGCCCTGAGGAAGACTCAGTAGAGTCGAAACGCGTAGGCGCTAGCCTAAATCCAATGGAATAAAGGATTTTTAATTTTTTCACTCAATCGGTGTGCCTCGGATCTCTGACTGCCTTCTAAAAAACTTTCACCAAGAAATCTTACACATATGACAGTCGTAGCTTGTTTAAATATCATCCTGTCCATTCCCGAAGAGCACCTGATTTTTCTTTACTAAGCGACCCAACGCAGCACTCTCCCTCTCTCTTTCAAGGATCTGAATTTGTATTGTGACAGAAAACTACAACTTTCTTCATACTGAGATACTAACCAGCTTGCGGACCCTGTCTAGCACCAGGTCAATGATCTCCTTGCCGATGGTGTAGTGTCCACGGGCGTAGTTGTTGGCAGCATCCTCCTTACCAGTAATCAGCTGCTCAGGGTGGAACAACTGGCGGTAGGTCCCAGTGCGCACCTCGTCTAAAAACAGCAAAGATTTGATGTCATTAATTTTCAATGATTTATAGCAATTGTTAAAGGAAACAATGCAACACAGAAAGGGACCTACCAATGACAGTTGGCTCCAGGTCTACAAAAACAGCCCTGGGGACGTGCTTTCCAGCTCCAGTCTCACTGAAGAAGGTGTTGAAGGAATCATCTCCTCCACCGATGGCTTTGTCACTGGGCATCTGTCCATCTGGCTGGATCCCATGCTCCAGACAGTAGAGTTCCCAGCAGGCATTGCCAATCTGGACACCGGCCTGACCTACATGGATGGAGATACACTCACGCTGGGGGGTGAGAAGAGATTTGAGATTAGAGCTTATGTTCATCTGACTGAGGAGATAATGTGAGTTCTATGTCATGTGATTACTTAAATGTCTATTCATTTAGTCTGAATCTCAATTAATATTTAGACCACACATTTATTTAACTGAGATATGTTATCAAAAAAATATCTTACGTCTTCACACTGCCTTTTCTCCACACATATTTTCTACACAGGTTGAATATTCCTAAATGATGTTGAAAATAGCCTGTATTTTTTACCATTTTTTTAGCATTTACCCAACCCATTCTGCAGAGCATTTATATGACGTAAAACCATGGCATATTGCGCATAGACTTGTAGTGAGATTATCTAGGTCAGAAATGTTGTCGGCTGCGGTCTCTTTAAAATATAATGAGGCCACTTTTTCGAATCTGTCTGTGGAATTAATTGTCCTTTATTCTATCATTCATGATTGGAAATGTTTGGTTACGCCTAGTTGTTGTTGGTGGTGTGTGTGTGTGTGTGTGTGTGTGTGTGTGTGTGTGTGTGTGGGGGGGGGGGGGGGGTAGGACAAAAGATGACAAAAATAGTACATTGGGTTCTGTTCCCTATTTAATAAAATTGTCGAGAAGAAACTGCGGAATATATACTTTTATGAACTGCACACTGAGACCGAAAAATAGGCTGCTAGAGGATTTGTAACAAAATGTCTAATCTGATTTAAAGAGCAGCAATGCGGGAAGAGGATTAGGCTGTTTTGCAAGGTAGCAACGTAACATGAATTCAAGAGCTAAATGTACAAAATATATATAGACCTATAGATAAATCAGACATCTAAAATATATCTGTATCATTGCCTATAGGCTGTGTGACAAAATGAAAAAGAGAGCGCCTTCATAACTATAACACAATGTGACACATAAATTGTGAAAAATCTCACCAAACACAATTCCCATAAGCCAAATAAACCACTAAAATGCGAATATCAAAGCAATCATACTTAAAATAATGAACCGTAAAATAATGCTTACCATTTTGCTCGTCGAGTTTATGCAATGTAAAGGGACAAGTCTGATGAGTGTTCACTCCTGAGGTGCGCGGGGTCTGACGGTGTGTTCCCACCAAACGCGATGACGCTTCATCGCGCGTCGAGATTACATGTAAAGTCAATGCAAACACGCGATTAGACGCGTCATCGCGCCGGGCGATGCGATGGACGCGATAGCGCGGCGCGATGGACGCGTTGGCCGCGAAAAATCGCTTCCATCGCGTCGCCTGGCGCGATGACGCTTCATCGCTCGAGTTGAAATAATTGAACTTTTGCGGCGAATTCGCGTGAAGACGCGCCGCGACAGCCAATCAGCTTTGAGATCGTCACCGACGTGCTGACGTGCTGACGTACGGACGTACACAGTGTTGCACAATGATACATGTTTTATATGATATATTATATGATATTATATTATATATTGACCATAATCAAAGTTGGGGGGGCACACACACACACACACACACACACACACACACACACACACACACACACAGATCTTTTTTACTTCTTTTTTTTTAGCGATTGTTTTCCACTGGATAACAACGAGGTTATGGCCGGCTATGAAGCACCAGTTCTGGGCAGAGCAGGTGGTTATCTCAGCCATGGTCGACGAGAGAATGAAATGGCGGAAGAAATGTTGTTGTTTGGGCGGGCTCGTCGCCCGATGCGATGCCGCGATGCCGCGATGAGGTGTTTTTTGGCATATTGGACCAGCGTCAAAACTGGAGCGTCTAGCGCGACGCGATTTCATTTTACGCGCGAATAAATCGCGTTCATCGCGTTTGGTGGGAACACAGCGTAAGGCTATTAAATCTCCTGACGCGCGTCGCTCCACATCTGAGGAGAGGACCAAGTGCGCAGCTCTGTGTCGTGGTAGCGGCCGTGCTTCCCCTAATGCGCCACCCACCAAGTTCAAATTATTCATTTCTCAATTGCAGATGACGAACGGGCTAGTCTCTGTATCTCATAATCTGAATCTCATAATCTGAATCTGAAATGATATAGCCTGCAACGAATTAACCATATTAGGACGCTGTATTAGCAATAATACACACATTGACTAATTGAGTCAGCAGGTGAGGTTCCGCCGTCCCAAGCATGTGCTGGAAATCAGTGCGCAGAATAGTCGTTTATATTTTTAATTCATCTCAGCACAGCACCCTGGTGAATTGGGAACACCTCAGCACAAAATAACGTCAGCATTTAAGGGTGGTGAGAGATGTTTTGGGAGATTTTAGGCATATGAATTGTAGTAGGTACACATCCCATAGGCCCACACTTGATAGTAGCATTCGGTATGTATTTATTTTTTTACTTCATATTAGCCTATTGTAAGGGAAGGTCATTGGCACTGGTCCCTGACTGGAGTGGATTCGTTGGCTAACCTACAGCCGCTACATTTTGCATCGTAATAAGTAAGGTTGAAATAGGCTGAATAGCCTATAGTATACAAGCCTTTCTATAGGTCCAAGCCTGGGCCAGGGTCTACTGTAAGCCTATACCTCACCAGGTACAGACTATTATATTGCACCAAGTTATAGTAATTTATTCTATTCATGACTTATCTTCAGGAGCTGAAGAATCCTATCGGCAGCCTAAAATAGATAAATAATACCATTGGCTGCATGACTAGGTGTTTCAGCGTAACATCAGTAGGCCTACTTCCACTACTCATTCAACAAATTAAGAATTCACCAAGGTAAACAATGATTTGTATCCACTACCTTGTTTAAAGGAATCATAACACAATCCATCAGCATGTGCTAAGGATTGGATCTATAAACTCACCCAGTAACACAATGCTCTGCTAACCTTGTAGGCCAGCTATCATAGGCCACACAATATAATTAATAGTGAAAAATGGTACACATCTTTAGTAATGTGGTATGGTTACAAAGCAGAGGTGTTCCTTATTAATTGTACTTATCTAAATCAGTGTAATAAAGTGAGTTGATTTGAGCAGAGGCCTGTGATGACACAGGCATTGATCTGTTATGATATTTTAATTGTAGAAAATGTAGAAAATTCTAGATAAACATACGGTCTCATCTCACAATTTTTCACACAGCTCTATATATCTAAGCCAACATTCGTGTCTTGGAGCACTGATGTCCACGGTTACATTTAATTTAAACCATCAGCAACCAGCATATCTCCAAGGAAACTCCTAAATTGATACTCTGGACCAGGGGCGATTCTAGGATATGACCTTTAGGGGGGCTCAGCCCCAAATTAGATTTTTATTTTGTCACATCTGCAATGGTTTATGTAGGCTACTCACTAGAGGAAAGGGGGGTATCCAGGACGTTGATGATTTGAATACATTTGAATGTTATGTATACGTTACAGGAAAATTAGGCCGATTGGTCCTTCAAATCCTACTCTCTTTTTTATTCAAACTATCAGCCCATTAACCCTTTGGAATGGATGAAGCCTAACTAAAGGTAGTTTACTTACTTACTGACATTTTCAGGGGGGCTACTCTGGACGGTGATAAAACCAGCAGCTTTTGTGTAAAATGAATACAAATTAACATTCATTTGTCATTTCTCTAATGATACTTAAAAAGAAACGTATATACATATAGATATATGACAACTCCACACATGTGTTACACAGGAATTTTATTCAGAACAAAGCCTGACTGACCTTTGTCTTGTTGGAATGCATATAGTCACATTGAAATCAACTTCCTGTTCAACTAGCACCATTATTTCCCCTTTAATACTCTTCTCCTTCCTCCTCTCCCTCACCCTCAACTGAGTCAACTCCCACCTCCTCATAATCCTTCTCCAGGGCTGCCATGTCCTCTCTGGCCTCAGAGAACTCTCCTTCCTCCATACCCTCACCCACATACCAGTGCACAAAGGCACGCTTGGCATACATCAGATCAAACTTGTGGTCAAGACGAGCCCAGGCCTCTGCAATAGCAGTGGTGTTGCTTAGCATACATACAGCCCTCTGGACCTTGGCCAGATCTCCACCAGGAACTACAGTGGGGGGCTGGTAGTTGATGCCAACCTTGAAACCAGTTGGGCACCAGTCTACAAACTGAATTGAGCGTTTGGTTTTAATGGTGGCAATGGCAGCATTGACATCTTTGGGCACCACATCGCCACGGTACAAAAGGCAGCAAGCCATGTACTTGCCGTGGCGGGGGTCGCATTTCACCATCTGATTGGCTGGCTCAAAACAGGCATTGGTGATTTCACCCACCGAGAGCTGCTCATGGTAAGCCTTCTCAGCAGAGATGACAGGAGCATAGGTGGCCAGAGGGAAATGAATACGGGGATATGGCACCAAATTGGTCTGAAACTCTGTCAGATCAACATTAAGAGCACCATCAAAACGAAGGGAAGCAGTAATGGAGGACACAATCTGACCGATCAGCCTATTAAGGTTGGTGTAAGAAGGACGGTCAATATCTAGGTTCCTACGGCAGATATCATAGATGGCCTCATTGTCTACCATGAACGCACAGTCTGAGTGCTCTAGGGTGGTGTGGGTGGTGAGGATGGAGTTGTAGGGCTCCACCACAGCGGTGGACACCTGGGGAGCTGGGTAGATGGAGAACTCCAGCTTGGACTTCTTGCCATAGTCAACTGACAGGCGCTCCATCAGCAGCGAGGTGAAACCAGAACCAGTGCCACCTCCAAAGCTGTGGAAAACCAGGAAGCCCTGGAGCCCAGTGCACTGGTCAGACTGGAAACAAAGAAAGCAAGGTCAGCAAAGCAAAGGTCCAACAAGGATCCTAATTTGTATTGTGAGAGTAAATCTTTCTTTATACTGAGATACTAACCAGCTTGCGGATCCTGTCTAGCACCAGGTCAATGATCTCCTTGCCAATGGTGTAGTGTCCACGGGCGTAGTTGTTAGCAGCATCCTCCTTACCAGTAATCAGCTGCTCAGGGTGGAACAACTGGCGGTAGATCCCACTGCGCACCTCATCTGGGATCGGAAAAAAGAGAGTTATTAAGGGCTTAAATATACTTACATGTGCTCAGGGACTGGCCATTGGGCAATGTGGGCAAATGCCACTGCGGCCGCCTGGTGATGCGGCCGCTCGGCCTGGTGATGCGGCCGCAATAAAGCGGAGCGGAGCGGCTGTATCAATAGGCGGCCACGGCCGCAAACAACTAAATACATGAATAAATAGGGTAAATAAATAAATAAAGCAGAGCGGCTGCGTCAATAGGCGGCCGCAAATCAATAAATGAATAAATAGAAATAATAAAAAATAAAGTACAAATAAAATAGAGTGTAAGAGACTAGCATGTAGTTCCTCTAATGGCCTTTAGGAGGTTCACTGTAGACCATTCTAATTTGTGAGATGGGTTAAGAAATGTGATTTCTCGTTATACAAAGCCAATAATTGTTTCCTTTATTGGGTTAGGATCTCAGTAGCTATTTCATCTTCATATTATTGATTTTGCAAGGTCCTGGTTAACAATTATATTTAATAAAAAAATATATTAATGATTGAATATTAATTAGTTTTGGGCATAGTCTGGTGTGTGGGAGCCATTCAAGTCCCGCCCAGAATGTTATCATTGTGCTAAATATGGATTGTTTCTGTTGCTGGTTGCAAGAAATGGCGATCCTCCATAAAACTACACAAATCACAATCTACACCCTCATTGTGCATAAATCAATGGGTGACGTCATGGATGCTACGTCCATATTTTTCATTGTTTTTGCAATCAACGTGATATGCTAGAGCTTACCAATGACAGTTGGCTCCAGGTCCACAAAAACAGCCCTGGGGACGTGCTTCCCAGCTCCAGTCTCACTGAAGAAGGTGTTGAAGGAATCATCTCCTCCTCCAATTGTCTTGTCACTGGGCATCTGTCCGTCCGGCTGGATCCCATGCTCCAGACAGTACAGCTCCCAGCAGGCATTGCCAATCTGGACACCGGCCTGACCCACGTGGATGGAGATACACTCACGCTGGGGAGGACAAATAAATCATGTAAATTATGTAACTTTAATAGACAAACAATTAACTTATAATAGAATTATTAATATAATTAAATTATGTTATTATGCTCTATGACTCAGCAAATAATAAGATTTCAATTTATAAGCCCCCCCCCCCCCTCACGTCTCTTATTGGGTGATTTTGAAATAGTAAAAGGGAGTGGTTCAGTTGTGTAATTTTCTGACATACATTGTTAATGAGTAGCAGGTAGCCATGCTGACAGTGCATTATGAATTCTGTCGATGGGTTTCTTTGGGCGGGGACCATTTGATGGAGAGCATTGCCTGTGCGCATCTCCCGGCCTGAATAATAGCAAGTGTTGTTTTGTTTTTTTACAAGGACCGATCTTAGTAATGCAGAAATATCAAATATACCGCAGCACTGCACTGCGCAACCCTAACGAAAGGAAAGAATGCGCCTAATTGAAGTCTCTCCACCGCAATCCCATAAAAAAAATCTTTTGTTCCGTTTCTGCGCGCAACGTAGGCTACTATTAACACCAGAGCTCCTCTCGCCCACCACAGAAAAACACTGAAAACTATTTTTTCTTTATTGTGTCTCATTCTACATGAAGTAAAAGAAGAGAGACGTAGGCTACTCTCCTCTAGTGTGCATGCTTTTTCTAGGCCAATGTGGAGTGGTAAATCAATGCAGGAGTAATATTAGAGAGGTCTTACCATTTTCAATATGCTTTAGTGGCGCTGAGCGTTGCAGATGCTCCTCGTAAGGGCGTCTTACAATTCGACGGATAAGGGGTCGATGTAAGAGGTAATGCAGCAGATGGGGATGGCCTCGTCTATTTATGCATGTGTGGCCCGGCGATTCCGTTTTCTGCGTTGTTATTGGTCAGGTCCCAATCAATCTCTCACGTCAAATGCTGCAGAGACTTCTATTGGATAAATCAAAAAGCCCACCCCATAGACCCCACCCGGCTTTTATCGACGATTGTGTAGTAACCATTCCTTTGTGTTAAAATGTAGGCTAGTGTAATTTGGTGCATATACAGGCCCTTTTCTCGCTTAGAGCTTGTAGTTTGCATGTAGGCCTATGTCCATCGTTAAAACACCCTTTTGAATTGAACGTTGAATATAGGCCTACCTAAATTACCCTGCAAGAGAATAGAAAAGATTTGAGACAGATGATGAAACAATGGAAAGGCGTAATAGGCCTACATATGTCATTGATATACACAAACACCTGCCGGTAGGTTATAGGCTAATTATTACATTTACATTTAGGGCATTTAGCAGACGCTTTTGTCCAAAGCGACTTACAATAAGTGCATTTGTTAGGATAAAGTGCAACACTAAACCGCTATCAGTAGAGTAAGGATATTATTAATTATTCTGTCCTCAATGTCGATGTAATGTAATTAAAAGTAACCATTCATTTGAAATTGGTAATTCTCTTAAAAATTGCCGCACCATATACATTTAATAGGACTGGAGCAATGGTAATACAAATTGTAATACGTAAGTAGCCTTCACATAGACACATACACAAATACACATATTTAATACTAATGGTTTGTGTGTGACTGTAGGCTATTTTGCATAGCCTACACGATATTGTAACTGCTCATAGATGGGGAGAGATGGCCAAAGAGCCAGACACCCAACCCCCAAGCTCCACTCCCTGGATACAGTCGTTGCTAGGGAGTGGAAGAAGAAAAAAACGAGTTGCCAGGATACAGCCGGGTATCCACATAACCCGCCTTAATCTGGCGATCACGTGACCAAGCCTAAATAGCATTAATGGCAGGCAGTGCAGTTGCACTGAATAACGGCAGAGAGGGAGCCAGAGACGGGGCTAGGCTAGGCTATATCGTTTTGCACTTTTGGGAACCGTCTGCTAGCGAAATGCGTGCGTGCACAGCGAGTCATACCTCGCACGACACATGCCTACTGAATGTAAACCACTCAGAGCCTTCTCGTCTGATCGGTTGTAGGTATCAAACACGCCCCAAGTGAATGGAGAGGGGTTGGGGTTAACACAAAATGGCCCAGCCTCTCCTTTATTTCTATGAGCTACCCCCCTCAAACACTTGTATAGGCTAGGCTTTTCTTGCGTATAAGTGCAAGTGACCTTTTATTTTTAGTGATGACATCAATATTTTGTTGTGCTTTTTTATATTGATTGACCATAATGCCTCTTATAAGTCTTATTAGGAATGGTAAAAGCCAACTAGGTTGCTGACAACAAATTATTCACTGTCAACAGTGATTATCTTTTTTTTTTTCATTGATGTGTTTATGCACCATTTATGGTGCCAAGCCATATGGGCTTACAAGACACTAGACAACAAGCCAGGATGGCCACATGACAAATCATAATATACAGTTCCACAAAATCAAAAAAAAGAACATTTATAAACATTCAATTTTAATGACAGAAATGTCCTATAATGTTGGACACAGTGTCTTAGTTGACATGCATTTTTTTTTATAAATCTTGCTAAGACAACAATATGATTAAAGAGCCAACTCAACATATAACCTTCAGACAACCAAAACAAATCAGGGGTCTTCAACTGCATTTTAAAAAAAGATGATTCCTCAAGTGTACACAAGGCAATGAACAAAAAATGAAATTCATCCTCAACAACACCAAGAGGGACCTCTGCCCTCTCTTTAAATTAAATGGTATAAACGGTTCTATGAAGTAATCTCATTAAATTTGAACGTAATTTCTGAGCTTTGGCTTCTTCCAAATATCCTCCTCCTATTGTTCCTTATAGATCTTTACTAGTTGTTGTTTTACTATATTATATTACACTGCAAACTGTTCCTGAAGATTATATTTAAATTAAAAAGAGAAAATATTTCAGAAACCTCTCTCGACCAAGGATAACCGTGCGCCTTTCCTCTGGCAACTGGATAAGGCAGTTCCACAGCCAAACTATTTCACATCTCTGCTTTACGACATTTAAGACATGACTCCAATCCCATGTCCCCTTCAATAGCCCACTTTGCAGTTTATTTATGCACCCCAAGAAAGCACCTCATGGCTCGAATCAGGATAGAATTACAATCAGTCTCAAAACCCCACACTCCTGCAGCATAAAATTGAGCTAAATATTGAATCATAAAGTTTTGAGAATGTTCATGTTCAACTGTGTCCTGCCAAGGTCAGGACACAGTTTCATTGTATTCATCACAGACCATAACGCTCTTCCTACTGACTCTGCTAATGCTTTTCATCCTTCTGAAAAGCTCATGTTTTCAAAATCAAGATATTTATAAGAAGTAGTGTACTTTAAGGGCATTGAACCAAACTGAAATATGTGGTTGCTCTGCTGTTCACCTTTCTTTCTAAATTGTATAATCTGCATTTTTTTTCACTGACAATATCAAGTCTCCATTTACTACACCATGAACTCATAATATTCAGCATATTTTTAAAGTAGCTTTTTAAAATTAAATATTTTTCTCGGGCAACCAACACAATGTCATCAGCATACAACAGAATCCTAAACTAAAGGTCTGCTTGAATTCTTAAACTAAGTCATTCACATGAAGGGCAAATAAAGTGGGGGAGAGCACATCTCCCTGCTTCACCACAAATGGAGTAGGAAACCAGTCAGTCAGCCAGTCCTAAAATGATTTACCGGGAAACATGCAACTGGGGCTTTGTACAAGGCTTTGATGGCATTATAAAATGTACCATCAATACCAAAATAAATTAACTTATACTCCAAAATATCTCCAATCTGATCCAATCAAAGGCTTTCTTAAAATCAACAAAACAAGCAAACGTGTTTTTCCCTCTTGTAGTCTCGCTCTTACCACCCTGGCATACCAATATCAATACATGCTCTAGTTTTCCTAAAACCATTCTGCTCATCCACCAATTCTTCATGAAACTCTCAGTAATTATTAGTGTGAATACTCGAGCATTCACACTCTAGATATCGAAATCTTTATTATTAGTGTGAATGCTCGGAGCATTCACACTCTAGATATCGAAATCTTTATTAGTGTGAATGCTGGAGCATTCACACTCTAGATATCGAAATCTTTATTATTAGTGTGAATGCTGGAGCATTCACACTCTAGATATCGAAATCTGTATTATTAGTGTGAATGCTGGAGCATTCACACTCTAGATATCGAAATCTTTATTATTTTAATTTTTATTCTTCTTCCGACCGTTTTTTGGCACTCTTCTCCTTCTTCATACTTTCAGCTACAGAAACCATTCAAATATCAAAATGTTCAGATTTATTACGACATTATGGCTATCTATTCAGATTTTTCATATCCATTCAACTTTTCAAATTATTCTACTTTTTCCACCTTTATTTTTCCAATACAAATCAATGGGCGGACGGCTTCGCCGTCTGCCCAGCCTCTTATTCTTCACATTCTTTACGTCGTAACTAATTCAAATTTCAACCTTTTCCCATCGTTCAAACAAGTAAACAAATCTAGAGATTTGTATCTATCTAGCCGTGTTCACGAAATTTCGATAGCTGTTATACTTTTTTCTGTATCGCAGTTTTAGTTTCAAATCGTCATATTCTACCATTCGTCCCATTGTAACCGGCGTACCTTCCACTGTTTCAGACGTCGTAACTAATTCATTCACTTTTCAACCGTTAACCTTCATTCAAAAAATGTCACTAATCTACAGATTTGTATATTCAATAATAACGATATCCAAACGAAATTTCGATAGCATTTATATTTATTCAGAATCACAGTTTACACATCGATTACACATTGATCTCCGACAGTTACACATCGTAGGCCTAACTAAATCAATTCTCAATCGTTTACCTTCGTTCAAAAAATTTCACAAATCTACAGACTTGTATATCCCATAATATCCAATCAAAAGGGGTCCACCGATCAAAAGAATCAATGGGTTTCATTAAATTAATCAGAGTTGTGAATAATATCATGTGAAGTCCGTTGCTCACTGTCTGTATGCTGGCTGTCGTAAATCTTCCGCTGCCATAAAACGACGTTCACGTTCGAGCGTCATGGCGTCACCGCGGACCTACGACCGACTGGCGGGGGGGTGCCCCCAATAGTAACACAAACACACCGCGGACCTACGGCCGGGGGGGGTGCCCCCAATAGTAACACAAACACACCGCGGACCTACGGCCGGGGGGGGTGCCCCCAATAGTAACACAAACACACCGCGGACCTACGGCCGGGGGGGGGGGGGGGGGGGGGGTGCCCCCAATAGTAACACAAACACACCGCGGACCTATGGCCGGGGGTGCCCGCAATAGTAACACAAACACACCGCGGACCTACGGCCGGGGGGGTGCCCCCAATATCACAAACACACCGCGGACCTACGGCCGGGGGGGGGGGTGCCCCCAATAGTAACACAAACACACCGCGGACCTACGGCCGGGCGGGGGGGTGCCCGCAATAGTAACACAAACACACCGCGGACCTACGGCTGCGGTGTGTTCAGAATCTGAAAGTAGTACTTCTACTACTTTCAGATTCTTCTACTATTTCAGCTTCTACTACTACTTTCAGATTCTTCTACTATTTCAGCTTCTACTACTACTTTCAGCTTCTTCTACTATTTCAGCTTCTACTACTACTACTTTCAGATTCTTCTACTATTTCAGCTTCTACTACTACTTTCAGATTCTTCTATTATTTCAGCTTCTACTACTACTTTCAGCTTCTTCTACTATTTTAGCTTCTACTACTACTTTCAGCTACTTCTACTATTTCAGCTTCTACTACTACTTTCAGATTCTTCTACTATTTCAGCTTCTACTACTACTTTCAGATTCTTCTACTATTTCAGCTTCTACTACTACTTTCAGCTTCTTCTACTATTTCAGCTTCTACTACTACTTTCAGATTCTTCTACTATTTCAGCTTCTACTACTACTTTCAGATTCTTCTATTATTTCAGCTTCTACTACTACTTTCAGCTTCTTCTACTATTTCAGCTTCTACTACTACTTTCAGCTACTTCTACTATTTCAGCTTCTACTACTACTTTCAGATTCTTCTACTATTTCAGCTTCTACTACTACTTTCAGATTCTTCTACTATTTCAGCTTCTACTACTACTTTCAGCTTCTTCTACTATTTCAGCTTCTACTACTACTTTCAGATTCTTCTACTATTTCAATTCAATTCAATTCAATTTTATTTGTATAGCGCCAATTCATAACAGAAGTTATCTCAGGGCACTTTTCAAATGGAGCAGGTCTAGACCAAACTCCTAATAACAATATTTCAGCTTCTACTACTTTCAGCTTCTTCTACTATTTCAGCTTCTACTACTACTTTCAGATTCTTCTACTATTTCAGCTTCTACTACTACTTTCAGCTTCTTCTACTATTTCAGCTTCTACTACTACTTTCAGCTACTTCTACTATTTCAGCTTCTACTACTACTTTCAGATTCTTCTACTATTTCAGCTTCTACTACTACTTTCAGATTCTTCTACTATTTCAGCTTCTACTACTACTTTCAGATTCTTCTACTATTTCAGCTTCTACTACTACTTTCAGATTCTTCTACTATTTCAGCTTCTACTACTACTTTCAGATTCTTCTATTATTTCAGCTTCTACTACTACTTTCAGCTTCTTCTACTATTTCAGCTTCTACTACTACTTTCAGCTACTTCTACTATTTCAGCTTCTACTACTACTTTCAGATTCTTCTACTATTTCAGCTTCTACTACTACTTTCAGATTCTTCTACTATTTCAGCTTCTACTACTACTTTCAGCTTCTTCTACTATTTCAGCTTCTACTACTACTTTCAGCTTCTTCTACTATTTCAGCTTCTACTACTACTTTCAGCTTCTTCTACTATTTCAGCTTCTACTACTACTTTCAGATTCTTCTACTATTTCAGCTTCTACTACTACTTTCAGCTTCTTCTACTATTTCAGCTTCTACTACTACTTTCAGCTACTTCTACTATTTCAGCTTCTACTACTACTTTCAGATTCTTCTACTATTTCAGCTTCTACTACTACTTTCAGATTATTCTACTATTTCAGCTTCTACTACTACTTTCAGATTCTTCTACTATTTCAGCTTCTACTACTACTTTCAGATTCTTCTACTATTTCAGCTTCTACTACTACTTTCAGCTTCTTCTACTATTTCAGCTTCTACTACTACTTTCAGATTCTTCTACTATTTCAGCTTCTACTACTACTTTCAGCTTCTTCTACTATTTCAGCTTCTACTACTACTTTCAGCTACTTCTACTATTTCAGCTTCTACTACTACTTTCAGATTCTTCTACTATTTCAGCTTCTACTACTACTTTCAGATTATTCTACTATTTCAGCTTCTACTACTACTTTCAGATTCTTCTACTATTTCAGCTTCTACTACTACTTTCAGATTCTTCTACTATTTCAGCTTCTACTACTACTTTCAGATTCTTCTACCTACGAAATTTCAGCTTCTACTACTACTTTCAGATTCTTCAGATCAATTCATTTTATATTTCTGCATTGCGCTTATCATTCAGCTTCCAGCATTCACACGCGTTTTCTGCAGGAAATGCATTTTCTAGTTATTTTTATTTTTTATTATTCTTCCGACCGTTTTTTGGCACTCTTCTCCTTCTTCATACTTTCAGCTACAGAAACCATTCAAATATCAAAATGTTCAGATTCGCCGTCCGCCCAGCCTCTTATTCTTCACATTCTTTACGTCGTAACTATTTCAAATTTCAACCGTTTCCCATCGTTCAAACAATTAAACAAATCTAGAGATGTGTATCTATCTAGCCGTGTTCACGAAATTTCGATAGCTGTTATACTTTTTTCTGTATCGCAGTTTTAGTTTCAAATCGTCATATTCTACCATTCGTCCCATTGTAACCGGCGGACCTTACACTGTTTAAGACGTCGTAACTAATTCATTCACTTTTCAACCTTCATTCAAAAAATGTCACTAATCTACAGATTTGTATATACAATAATAACGATATCCAAACGAAATTTTGATAGCATTTATATTTATTCAGAATCACAGTTTAAGTTTCGGGTTCTCTTCAGTTGATCTCACAGTTACACATCGATTACACATTGATCTCTGACAGTTACACATCGTAGGCCTAACTAAATCAATTCTCAATCGTTTACCTTCGTTCAAAAAATGTCACAAATCGACAGACTTGTATATCCCATTAGCCTAGAACTCTAGACACCCCCTAGCGGCAGCAAATTTATTTGGCAGCTAGTGTAGGTCTAGCATAGCTCCGTCCGCTTTTTGGTGCTGGAAACACCAAGTGTGTCTTGTATGTCTGACCAATCACAGCGTGAGGGGCGGAGTCAAAAGCCGGGCTACCTAATGACGACAGAAATGCGACGGTTCTGTGTTAGAGGTAAACAATGGCTGCTGCTGCTGGTGAACGGCTGTCTCTCCACTCGGCTTTGGCCGCGACTCTTCAAGACTTGAAGTTAACATTTTATTTGAGAAAAGAACAAAGAACGGCACTGAAGTCTTTCCTCGAAAATAAATATTTATTCTGAGTTTTGATTAATTACGTAGTCAGAGCCGTCGCTCTGACTACGTCACCTTCTTCGTTGCTCTGATTGGTTGTAGCGCTATCCTATTGCGTGCAGAGGGAACTTGAAAGACAACCATTTATCCCGCCCACACTGCCAATGGAGCTGCGCCAGACCTTACATCTTTCTGATGTAGGTCTGGCTTGCCAGGCTAATATCCCATAATATCCAAACGAAATTTCGATAGCATTCATATTTATTAAGAGTTTCACAGTTTAACTGATTCCTTTTCAGTTGACTTCACGTTGACGCTCGAGCGAGGGGACGTTCAGCAGTGTTGCCAGATTGGGCTGCTTTTTGAGGATCAGACAGTGTTGCCAGTTTGGGCTACCTTTTGAGGACGTTCAGACAGTGTTGCCAGATAGGGCTACTTTTTGAGGACGTTCAGCAGTGTTTGTTACTACTTCAGTTACTTCTACTTCAGCTATTAGTATTACTAATTCAGCTACTACTACTTTCAGCTACTTCTACTATTTCAGCTTCTACTACTACTTTCAGATTCTTCTACTATTTCAGCTTCTACTACTACTTTCAGATTCTTCTACTATTTCAGCTTCTTCTACTACTTTCAGATTCTTCTACTATTTCAGCTTCTACTACTACTTTCAGATTCTTCTACTATTTCAGCTTCTTCTACTACTTTCAGATTCTTCTACTATTTCAGCTTCTACTACTACTTTCAGCTTCTTCTACTATTTCAGCTTCTACTACTACTTTCAGATTCTTCAGATCAATTCATTTTATATTTCTGCTTTGCGCTTATCATTCAGCTTCCAGCATTCACACACGTTTTCTGCAGGAAATGCATTTTCTAGTTTTTATTTTTATTTTTATTCTTCTTCCGAACGTTTTTTGGCACTCTTCTCCTTCATACTTTCAGCTACAGAAACCATTCAAATATCAAAATGTTCAGATTTATTACGACATTATGGCTATCTATTCAGATTTTTTATATTCATTCAACTTTTCAAAATGTTCTACTTTTTCCACCTTTATTTTTCCAATACAAATCAATGGGCGGACGGCTTTGCCAGCCTCTTATTCTTCACATTCTTTACGTCGTAACCAGTGTGCGAAATACGGGGGTGGGGGGGGGGGGGGTGGGGGGGGGATTAACCCTTGAGACCCCCTGAAAGCCTCAAAAGCAAAAATTTGGGGGGGTCTCAAATTTTGTAAAAAGCATTTTTTAAATAGTATATTATTGTCACTAATATTGTCACCAGGGCCGGTTTTACCGATGGGCAATGTGGGCGACCGCCCAGGGCGCAATCTATGTGGGGGCGCACGAGCGCGCCCTAAAAAAAAACAAAAAAAACGAGTGCGCCCTCAAAAAAAAACCAGCGCGCCCTCAAAAAAAAAGAAATAAAAGAAAAACTAAACTCAAAACAAAACTCGCCAGTTTTCTAGACGCTCATTTCCATGTCAGGCTAGTGGAGTGGGCGCTGCCCTCGTTGTCACGTCAACTTGCTGCTGAGAGTCATACAGGTTGTGTGTCCGAGAGGCAAGGGGAGGGGGGCGACTGATAAGCGAGCTGCACACTAGCCTACATGCGGAAATTTACTAAAATCTCCGCGATTCTGAAGTGGACATCGTACTACGTCAAAAAAACTATCGGAGCCACATTTGAAGCGGTAGAAAAAACGGTCGGTTGAGAGACGCAGATTGTATCTTTTTACGGAACATCCGCCCGATAATGTCGTGATGAGATATCAACACCCAAATCAGGCCACACAACACAAACTGCCTCCAAATAAATTGTATTTCATAATTAACATAGACCCATATGCCTACACGACACGTAATTGATTGGTTTGTGTAAAAAAAAAGAAAGAAATGTTAATAAATAAATAAATAAATATCAGACAATATCAGGTTGATTGACGGGTGAACGGACGTTGGCAAAAGGTAATGCGATAGGTAATGTTATGATTCAATCATACAGTTGCACAACAGGTTTCATATGATGATTTAATTGATGATTTTGCATCAAAGAAGGCTAGAAAAGTCAAGTTTTAGATTGCACTTCATACCTGTTGTTATGTTAATGTTCTAAACAGGTTGAAAAATAGGGATGGTTCTTGTTTTTGTATCTAAGATTATATGTAATAAAATAATGCAAATAATATTATATATTGTTTTGTCCTGTTTGTCGGCCGGGGCGGGGGCGGGGGGGGTGCCCAAGGGATGGTTCGCCCAGGGCGCAAATGTAGCCAGGACTAGAGCCCTGCACTGGAGCCCTAGGCCCGAGGGGCCCGAGCCCGACAGCCCGACAGCCCGAGGGCTGGGCTTCGGGCCGACGACCGCATAATTACATCGGACACGGGCCGGGCTCGGGCACTTTTATTTTTCAACTGAATTAATTTTTTTAAACCTTTTTTAAACCGACGTATTATGACAGTCCTGGACCGGCCCAAAAATAATAATACACAAAATAAAAAATAAAAAATAATCGGCCTGAAATCGTCCGGCCGAACCTCCCTATGGCAGCCCGTCCCTGGTTATAGGCCTATGCGGCGCTCGTAAAAGCCGAACAATGCGCCTACATGCGCTCTTAAAGGTTTGGAAACGATTCAACAAGACTACATCTGTATTCCAATCACAATAAGTAGCCTACTTATCGGCCAACAATAATCAAACAAGGCAGTAAAAGTGGGCATTAAACTGTATAGGACTGTTTTGAATAAAAGGGAAAAGGCCGACATATGCCAATACAATATGCAGCCGACGCTCGGAAAAAGGCTCGCAACAAAAAGATGAGCCACACATTTAGAAACAATTGCATGAACTATCTAAAAGCAATACCTTAGTCAGAAAACATATATGAGGCTGAACGTTTTGCTAAAATGTCAGTTATGGAAATATTGAAAATGTAGGAGCGGCTGGCTTGACCACGCGAAACCGAGAGACGGCTGTCTTGACCGCAGTACGCGATCGGTCATTAATCAATAATCCTATTTAACCGTATAACTGCACACAACTTTATTTAAAAGCAATCAAATGTAAAACATGTGTGTTTGTATTCTGGTGTCCGGTGCGTGTGGACGTGCAGCTCCTCCGGCGGAGCGGTTCATGTTAATAGCGGAGTCCGGGAGGGTTCACCTTCACGGCGTAGTTACGAGGGATGTGCGACTATCGTCTTAAACAATACAAAAGTGTTTTAGTTAGAAAGATATTAGATATTCACACTCCGAATTACAGCGATCAGACACGGGGAACTAAAGCCGCGATCACCGCACCGCTTCAAGACTCACATGCAACACAACGTCCCTTTGATCGATAACAATATAAATTGATCGACACATTTCTTAACGATCAATGATCAATCATCGATTAATTATGCCCATCCCTAATGTCCACTTTGATCTGTCAGAAACCGTTCGTTTATTCACAGAAAAATAGAATGCTGTTTTTTTCTAACTGCAGAGCGTTATCCCATTTTCAGAGCGAGAGATTAAATATACGATCGCACTCAATGAATATAGCATTCTATCATGCTAAAACATTGTTAATGGGAGGTTAACAAAAGTAGGATAGGGTTAGGTTGATATGTAGATATGCAGTAGGCTAATGAACAACTTTGCATTGGCTACTACATGTCGAGAAAATTTAGATCTGTATTGCGCAACAATTCGGAGATGGGGACCCCCCCGAATATCGACGGGTATTTCGCACACTGGTCGTAACTAATTCAAATTTCAACCTTTTCCCATCGTTCAAAAATTAAACAAATCTAGAGATTTGTATCTATCTAGCCGTGTTCACGAAATTTCGATAGCTGTTATACTTTTTTCTGTATCGCAGTTTTAGTTTCAAATCGTCATATTCTACCGTTCGTCCCATTGTAACCGGCGGACCTTCCACTGTTTACTTCCACTGCTTTACGTCGTAACTAATTCAAATTTCAACCGTTTCCCATCATTCAAACAACTAAACGAATCTAGAGATTTGTATCTATCTAGCCGTGTTCACGAAATTTCGATAGCTGTTATACTTTTTTCTGTATCGCAGTTTTAGTTTCAAATCGTCATATTCTACCATTCGTCCCATTGTAACCGGCGGACCTTCCACTGTTTAAGACGTCGTAACT
Organism: Merluccius polli; assembly: GCA_030340625.1. Lineage (NCBI taxonomy): Eukaryota > Metazoa > Chordata > Actinopteri > Gadiformes > Merlucciidae > Merluccius > Merluccius polli. Next base: position 501,700 of record JAOPHQ010002558.1, on the reverse strand, counting down.
AATTCATTCACTTTTCAACCGCTAACCTTCATTCAAAAAATGTCACTAATCTACAGATTTGTATATTCAATAATAACGATATCCAAACGAAATTTCGATTACACATTGATCTCTGACAGTTACACATCGTAGGCCTAACTAAATCAATTCTCAATCGTTGTTCAAAAAATGTCACAAATCTACAGACTTGTATATCCCATAATATCCAAACAAAATTTCGATAGCATTTATATTTATTAAGAGTTTCAAAGTTTAACTGATTCCTTTTCAGTTGACTTCACGTTGACGCTCAAGCGAGGGGACGTTCAGCAGTGTTGCCAGATTGGGCTGCTTTTTGAGGATCAGACAGTGTTGCCAGTTTGGGCTACCTTTTGAGGACGTTCAGACAGTGTTGCCAGATGGGGCTACTTTTTGAGGACGTTCAGCAGTGTTGTTACTACTTCAGTTACTTCTACTTCAGCTATTAGTATTACTAATTCAGCTACTAGCCTACTAGTTTCAGCTACTTCTACTATTTCAGCTTCTACTACTACTTTCAGATTCTTCTACTATTTCAGCTTCTACTACTACTTTCAGATTCTTCTACTATTTCAGCTTCTGCTACTACTTTCAGATTCTTCTACTATTTCAGCTTCTTCTACTACTTTCAGATTCTTCTACTATTTCAGCTTCTACTACTACTTTCAGATTCTTCAGATCAATTCATTTTATATTTCTGCTTTGCGCTTATCATTCAGCTTCCAGCATTCACACGTGTTTTCTGCAGGAAATGCATTTTCTAGTTAAGTCTATTATTGAGGACACCTGAATACAATTTAAAAATGGTACTGATCAAGCTGATTCCTCTGTAATTTAATGGAACTCTAGGGTCGCCTTTTGCAGATTTAGGGATGGGTTTAATAATGGATTTGTTCCACACATACATAATAATACCACTGTAAAAGCATGTTTGCTCCTGTGAGAGTCTGTTTAACCAGTTCCCAGCCAAGTAAAAGTCCTTCCTGGCTGGGATTTCTGAAATTAAAACAGCGGTTCTGTATGCAATTTTGCCGATGACACAAACTCTCTGGGAGCAGTCGCTGCTCTTAAGTTTAGATTTTCTGCGGAGCACAGCCATTTTGTCTGGTACCGACCTTAGTTCCACCTTTACTATCCCCAGTTGGGGTTCTCTTGTGCATATATGTTCCACGGCAACTGGGTCGGGCACTGGGTCACAGTCGAGGCCTTCATTCAACAGGTCTTTCACTTGAGCCATTAAATCCTCATTGTCTGCTTGTGGTAACCCTACTATTATTAGTGAGAAATCTGGATCAAATCTTTTCTTCTGTGTAGCTTTTTCCTCTATTTTCAGCTGAGTCATATCCATTCTACAGCTCATGATGCCCACTTCATGCTACATATTCAAGCACCTTTCTTTAATGTTTTTTTCCAGTTCCATTTTAAAAGGATTTTGGTTCTCTGGCTTACATTGTCTTGTGTTATCAGCTATAATCTTGCTCAAATTGAGACATTTCAAGCCTCAAAATAATCACTCAGGTTTTACAAACCATTTTGATAGCTGTAGGTCTGACTTGATCAGTGTTTCACGAGTTGCAGAGACTGAAAAAATAACAGAGAGGCTCACACGTCTTAGAGGTTACAAACAATACAGGCTACCTCTTTAACATCTTACTGATGCTTCATGCTAGGAAGGTAGGAGCAAACGTTTTTGTTGAAGTAATGTCATTTTGTAGGATGTTTTGTGATGAATAGGCATACACTTCCATGGGACGCATTTTTTAAATTTAATTCTCTGAACATGTGCAAATTAATCTATTTATTCAGCATATGTGAACATTTTGACATTTTGTCCTATTTTCTATTATTTCATTTGAGAAATCAGTGCGCAGCCTTTCTCATATTTCAATTCTGGTCCTTTTTTGTCAGGGATGGAGAGGTTTCTTTCATTCAAGGGAGGGGCACAAGCGCTTATCGTCAGCTGCTCAGGCCCTGTCTCACAGCTGCTGGGGAGGGGAGGAAAGGGGGCGGGGATAGAATGTTCTCTCAAGATCTCTCGGCATGGAGCCATCGTTGCTTCCTCTCCTCCTCCTCATCCCCTGCAGGCCATATCAAGTATCACACCCACAAAGGCTCTTGTGAGGCCCTTCTTCTTCTCATTTCCCTACTCACAAATGCAAATAGACAAATTCCATTTGGAATTGAACAGGAGAATGTTTTCTCTTCAAGTTGGGCTGCAAGTGCAGTTGACTCTTATTATTGTAAAACCAATGTAGCCTATAAGCTTATTTTGCTCCAGGGCAGGAGGTGAAGAGAGAGGGAGAGTTTTTCAGTTGTCTCATATAAAAACACCAAAGAAAAAATGTTGAGAAGAACATGGTCTATTTTGGTTTATTTCTAAAAAGCCCTGTATCTGCAGTTCTGCTACATTTGCTTCATGTTCAATCCTTTTCCTGCCCAATAGCTAGCAGAAGCACACAGAGAGAGTCACAGCCCAAGTGATCAGACCACTGAGTGACATTGCAGAGAAACTAGGACAAAGAGGGTGGAGAGCTGGAGGACTGGCATGCCGGGTGGATACTGTGGCAGGCATTAGCAGCATGGATGGCTATCCAGTTTGCATATACAATCTTGATGCATGCATCCATAGACTGGAAGCATTCTGCCATTTTGCATAATTTCTCACACAACCTCTGCGCATCATTTGCATAAACAAATTCTCTTAAAATGAACACCAAGATATAAAGCGTGTTGTTGTTCTTAGCCTTCCAATGTATAAACGTCATTAATTCTGCAATGCCTGCTGTTCGCTTATGCATGCATTTATAATGCATGCTCTTTATATGGACTGAAGGGGGGGAATGTGTATTTTATTCATGACAAAGATAACTGTTGTAACTTTCTGTTTAAATTATTTGATTTAATAGGCTAACAAAAGAGCAATACCCTGATACAAGCTACATTGGAATATGTTTCATCTGATGTATGCTATAGGCTATGGGATTTATCTATGAAAATGAAATAACTAGAAGCCTACACATTTGTAAGCATAACCAACAATGCAGAATGCTGCAGAAACCATGTAGGCCTACACGTTTTGGTTTCTGTTTATAATATCAAATATTATGTAGTGGGTGTCTGGAGAACGCTTGACGTTAAAGATGACGACCTGATGTGGGGGTTGTAGTAAAAACCTGTTTTTTCTGCACAGGAGCGGAGAGCCCAGCCCAGCCTGTATAAATCTGCTGGCACCGCCTTCCCATTCAGCAGTTGTTGCATCGACCCCGTTGGGTAGAATACGCAACGCAATACAGACACAAATAAAAAAGGATACTTCTTCTTATTTTATATTTCCTTCTTGTTTGAACCACTCCAGAAAACATGGTAAGTGGGGTCGCTTTTTCAGCAATTAGTGTCTGAAATAATTACGGTAATGTTTTCTGACATGGAAATTAGGGAACGACAGGACCCGGCGTCTATGTAGGACGATATCACACCACGTCTGGGTTACAATTGGAAAGGAATAACTATGTATGCCTAAATATAGACTTTATATGCGAAAACATGCATCGTTATTTCGCTGAACATCACAAATGACGAGTACGCCTAGCAGTGTGATTGAGATAGAGAACAATGCATTAAATGACGTGAACGTTACCGTCATAGCCTACTGCCTTTGATGAGGGACAATTAATTGAGCTATTACCACTACGTTCTAGCAAATTGGAAATGTAGGTACAAATACTATGCAATATACGCAATGTATTCCTTTTGCATGGCAAAATTGGACAATTACCTCTACTCTAAAACAGGGAGGGGCAGACTGGGTCGAGATAGATGGAAATAACAATATCCATCTCACTATTATTGTTTTATTTTGTCAATAGGATAGGCGTAGGACTACTGATCATTGTGTTAAAAAAAAAAAAAAAAGTGTATGCATTACCTAGGTCCTATTTGCTCATATTCGGCATTTCTATTTTAATTTAAGGGATCGTCTAAATAGGCCTATAAAACAACGTGACCTAATTAGGCCTACATTGTTCTTATTATACATTGATATAGGGCTATCTGTAGGCTATACATTTTTATATTTTTGACACAAATTATTATTTCATGGTATGGCCTATAGGCTACATAGGTATATAGGCTATAGAAAGGACAAAGGACGCATTTTAATTAGTATAGTGATAATAGCGTCAAATGGCAGCTAGCTACACCTACAGGCATATTGCAAGCAAGGGCAAGAAATGTCAAGAATTATTTATTACTCATTATTTAGGCTATTATAAGGTGGCATGTGTGCTGACATGTAGGCCTATATCCATAGTCATGTGTGCGTGCTGACAACCCAAAGTAGGACAAAACAAGAGAAAGGCGAGCGAGTCAACATGCATTTGGGTGTGTGTGCGTGCGGGGGGGGATGCTGTCATTGGTGGCAGCCGCCGATCGGAGACTTCGCTGGCGGGATTAATGTCAATCACTTTTCGGTCCGACCAATCAGAAGTCTTATATTAGTGAATCAATCAAATCAATCAATCAAATCACACTAATCAGTTAGTCTGATCCAAGGCGTTGCTTTTACTGCTCAAGCGCTTTCACTTTATTTTGCGATCGGATTCGTGGTTGCAGAGTTTTGGCCATATCTACTGCTAGGATCGTTGCCGCTGCTGGTTGAAAAAAATCTCAAGCAATGGCGGCGCCCATAACGCAAAATATATGGCTTCATAATGGTGACGTCACGGACGCTGCGTCCATCATTTTCAGTCGTTGAGTCGCATTTCCGCATCTTCGCTCCACAATTTGAGGCAGATTTATGAAGTGATATTAGATTAGGACATTTGTTTAATCTTAGGAGTAGAGTGCGTTATGAATATCAAATATCTGAATGCTACGGAACACAGTCATAGGCCTACTTTTCAGAACATTTATTTATTGGACTGGTTATTAACAGTTAGGCCTACTTCCTCTTATTGGCCTGGGAGTTAAACAATGAATAAAAAACACACGGATATTTATCATTTCCATGACATAAATACGTTGTGTTGTTGTGTCTGATGCACATCGCCATACGGGCAGAGTAGAGTTCTCAACTGTGTGGGTCGTTATTATTCATTCTTTTATATAAAAAAACGTAGCCTAACTAAACAATGTAGGCTTTTTCCTTTTTAACCCCTCAAACGAAAAACACTACAGCAGCCGTGTTTGATTCAAGGGCCAGGGCATTGTACTAAACATGGCAGGCCTAATAATGTCGTAAGCGTGGAAATAGCCAGAACTTGGTTGGGGTGGCGGTTCTGCGGCTTTGCCCTCGTGTGCATACGATCGAAGCACCGTAAGTCGCGCCCTCGTGTGCTGCAGCCCTCGCAGGGTTAGGTGAGAAGCTGATATACCCTACTCCTAAAGATTGCAGTGCCGCTTCATGTCTCTTGCCAGTGCAGTGGCAGCCTACCACATCTAGGGGGAAGCATAAGATCTAGTTTATGTAACATACTCATTGAGCTCATTGAGCTGTTTTTTTCAAATCCAAAGCCAAACATGAGAGGCTGACAACAAACATACTCAAAACTAAATAACACCATTTCCTTCCACAGCGCGAGTGTATCTCCATCCACGTGGGTCAGGCCGGTGTCCAGATTGGCAATGCCTGCTGGGAACTCTACTGCCTGGAGCATGGGATCCAGCCGGATGGACAGATGCCCAGTGACAAAACTCTGGGAGGAGGAGATGATTCCTTCAACACCTTCTTCAGTGAGACTGGAGCTGGAAAGCACGTCCCCAGGGCTGTTTTTGTGGACCTGGAGCCAACTGTCATTGGTAAGCTCTAGCATATCACGTTGATTGGACATAATATTTTATCTAGGCCCTTGCTAACCCTCTTTCATTCCCCCAGACGAGGTGCGCACTGGGACCTACCGCCAGTTGTTCCACCCTGAGCAGCTGATTACTGGTAAGGAGGATGCTGCCAACAACTACGCCCGTGGACACTACACCATCGGCAAGGAGATCATTGACCTGGTGCTAGACAGGATCCGCAAGCTGGTTAGTATCTCAGTATGAAGAAATCTAGTAAACTGTCACAATACAAATTCGGATCCTTGTTTGACCTTGTGCTTTCTTTGTTACCAGGCTGACCAGTGCACTGGGCTCCAGGGCTTCCTGGTTTTCCACAGCTTTGGAGGTGGCACTGGTTCTGGTTTCACCTCGCTGCTGATGGAGCGCCTGTCAGTTGACTATGGCAAGAAGTCCAAGCTGGAGTTCTCCATCTACCCAGCTCCCCAGGTGTCCACCGCTGTGGTGGAGCCCTACAACTCCATCCTCACCACCCACACCACCCTAGAGCACTCAGACTGTGCGTTCATGGTAGACAATGAGGCCATCTATGATATCTGCCGTAGGAACCTAGATATTGACCGTCCTTCCTACACCAACCTTAATAGGCTGATCAGTCAGATTGTGTCCTCCATTACTGCTTCCCTTCGTTTTGATGGCGCTCTTAACGTTGATCTGACAGAGTTCCAGACCAATTTGGTGCCATATCCCCGTATTCATTTCCCTCTGGCCACCTATGCTCCTGTCATCTCGACTGAGAAGGCTTACCATGAGCAGCTCTCGGTGGGTGAAATCACCAATGCCTGTTTTGAGCCAGCCAATCAGATGGTGAAATGTGATCCCCGCCACGGCAAGTACATGGCTTGCTGCCTTTTGTACCGTGGCGATGTGGTGCCCAAAGATGTCAATGCTGCCATTGCCACCATTAAAACCAAACGCTCAATTCAGTTTGTAGACTGGTGCCCAACTGGTTTCAAGGTTGGCATCAACTACCAGCCCCCCACTGTAGTTCCTGGTGGAGATCTGGCCAAGGTCCAGAGGGCTGTATGTATGCTAAGCAACACCACTGCTATTGCAGAGGCCTGGGCTCGTCTTGACCACAAGTTTGATCTGATGTATGCCAAGCGTGCCTTTGTGCACTGGTATGTGGGTGAGGGTATGGAGGAGGGAGAGTTCTCTGAGGCCAGAGAGGACATGGCAGCCCTGGAGAAGGATTATGAGGAGGTTGGAGTCGATTCAGTTGAGGGTGAGGGAGAGGAGGAAGGGGAGGAGTATTAAAAATGAACACGAATGGTCTACAAACAGTGCTGCATGCTCTTCCGATTGTTGATCCCTAATAAAGGTTGATTTGAATTGGCCTTTTTGTGTGCTCGTTTTATTTTTCTTTGAATAAAGGGAAAGATTACACAATAAATGTTGTGCATGTTGTTGATCAAGGTTTTTAAGAAGGCAAAACACACAGTACATATTTCAATAGGGTGTTTGCTGTCACATGACACCCATGTCGCACAAACTTCAGATGGAGGGCAGGAAGTGAAATGGAGAACGTTTTGATTTATCACACGATATAAACGATTGAGTCAGTAGACAGTAAATTACCTAGTAGGCCTCCTACAGATCGCGTACTACACCAGAGATCAAATGTTGATGACAACTGTTGTCTACTTTTCACCAGGGTGTGTGTGCTTTTAGTTTTTAAGTTAAAATGTCACTATGCTTACAATTGCTTACGACGTTGCCTTATTAATTGATAGATAGCATCGTATCATCAAACCATGAGGCCATCAACCTACAAGCAACATATCTTGGGCCTATGTCGTGGATCTAAAGGGAGAAGGTCCAGCACCTCGAGGCGTGGTGTGCTGACAACCTGGCTCTCAACACCAAGAAGACCAAGGAGCTCCTTGTGGACTACAGGAAGACCAAAGGTGGCACTCACACCCCCATCTGTATCAACTGGACGGAGGTTAAGCATGTCGCCAGCTTTAAGTTCCCGGGTGTCCACATCTTGGACCCTCAACACCTCAACCCTGGTCAAGAAGGTTCACCAGTGTCTCTTCTTCCAGAGGAGATTGAAGAAGGTCCATCTGTCTCCTCAGATTCTGGAGAACTTCTACCAGCTGCACTATTGAGAGCATCCTCACCAATGCGGTTTATGCACGGTACGCTCTAAAGAACTTCCGCATCAATATAATCCAGCTGACTCACTTCCGGTCGAGTCAGCTGGTGTTGTGGTAGGCGGTGGCAGTAGGTAAATCGATAGGTAAAACTCTGGTAAATCTGACAGTTATTTAGTTAGTTGTTATATAGTTGTCAGTTATTTAGTTGTTATATATTTGTCAGTTATTTAGTTGTTATATAGTTGTCAGTTATTTAGTTGTTATATATTTGTCTGTTATTTAGTTGTTATATAGTTGTCCGTTATTTAGTTGTTATATAGTTGTCCGTTATTTAGTTGTTATATAGTTGTCAGTTATTTAGTTGTTATATAGTTGTACGTTATTTCGTTGTTATATAGTTGTCATAGTTATTTTTAATATGAAGAAGACACGGTAGGCCTATACTTTTCAGCGAAGTGAAAAGACGACAGCCGAACATTGCTGCATCCCCTTATGTTCTGCCTCAGCTAAATTCAACTCGATCCATAGCTTTCATAAATTTCCTAAGGACGGGGAAATCCGAAGGAGATGGATAGTTAATGTTAGGAGAGAGGACACTATGGTTACTGACGATGAAGTTGACGATACTGCTGGAGATGTTGATGTTGCTTGTGCCATCAATGTACACGACTACTCCACTAGTCCAGAACCGGCGTTAGTCGACATGGTATTAGAAGAGAACCAACGTCTGCGCGAAGAGGTCGCTCAGCTGAGGCAGCAGATAGAGGAGATTACTCTAAAGCAGCGATTTGGTTTGCAGAGATTTGCTGGTTCAGACAAGGATATACGTTTTTTCACCAGGTATGTATGGTTAAATAAAACTATTTAGCCAATTTGATAGTCTACATGTGTCCTTCTGTAAACTACCATTGTAGCCTATAGGCCTACTTCTATGTTTTTTCATACCTAACTTACTAACAAGTCTTGCTTGTCTTTAGGTTTTCAACTTATGATCACCTGATGCGGTTTTGGCAGGTCATTGAACCGTCTCTGCAATACATGATGCGAGTGACCAAAACATCAGGTGAACCCCCACGGCAAAGCACTATGGTATGTCTGTCAATGTATTGTTTTGTGATAGGCTACGCTACAGTATATACAATTAGTGTAGTAAGGTACAGCTGATGTAATTCATCTTGTACGTCTTACAGGTACAGTCTCTACTCCCAGTGGATCAGCTCTTTCTTTTCCTGAACTACCTCACCATGGCAGTGAAGCAGAATGACCTGGCTGACCGGTATGGAATCCATCAGTCTACCGTCAGCAGGATTATACTGTCGTGGAGTAATTTCTTGTATTCTGTTCTCGGTGCACAGTGCATTTGGATGTCACCAGAAAAAATCAAAGAGTATATGCCACCAGAATTCAAAGACTATGCAGACACCACTGTCATTCTAGACTGCACTGAGGTGAGGTGCCAAACACCCACATCACCTTTACTCCAAAGCGAGGTTTACTCCAGCTACAAGTCTCATTGCACCCTGAAGGGAATGATTGGCATGGCTCCCCATGGTGCAGTTACCTTTGTCTCCCCCCTCTATGCTGGCTCAGTCAGTGACAAACAGCTCCTTGTGGAGTCAGGAATCAACAAGCTCCTCAGGCCAGACTCGGCTATAATGGTGGACAGAGGCTTCTTGGTTGACAATTGTGTACCTTGTAAGGTGTACAGGCCAGCATTCCTGGCTGGAAGAAAACAGATGACTGCTGAGGAGGTCAGGGAGACACAGTCTATTGCGCACCTCAGAGTTCATGTTGAGCGCCTGATTCGTAGGTTAAAGGAACACAAGTTGTTTAACACTGTTATTCCCCTGAATATGTTTGGCAATATTAACCAACTGTTTGTAGTTGCATGTCTTCTGTTAAATTACCAGTCTGGCCCCCTAGTAAAAGCTTGGGCAAAGTAGAGGAATCTGTATTACCATCTTTGTGTGTGAATTATAACTTGCCTGAACCATTTGTAATGTTAAAAATAAAGTCTTAGCCTTTCATTAGGGCACCAAAACTTACTGTTTAATTGTGGTGATTACAAGTAACATTTACAGCAGTGGTTCTCAAACTATTTGTACTAAAGTACCCCCTCTAAGACATTTCTTCAGCCACGTACCCCTTTCACCAGCACAAAACATTTTGGGGAGGAACAAACATTTGAAAATAAATATAAATAATGTATGTGTATTGTGTAAATATGTGTGCATGTTGTTTGGTGTAAACATGAACATTACATGGGTGAGGCACATATAGTTTAGTGAGAAACATGGGAACTTGACATTGGAAATATTTACCAAACTTGTACTAAGGTGTAATTATTTATATACATATATACATATATACATATATACATATATATATATATATATATATATATATATATATATATATATATATATACAATTGTTCATAACCAATATGAACACAACAAAAAAATGTGAAATGTTCCAAGTACCCCCTGCAATCATTCAAAGTACCCCTAGGGGTACACGTACCCCCATTTGAGAAACGTTGATTTACAGTATACAGCAGTATTGGTTATGACATTATCAAGACAACAGCATATGGAGATATGTATAAAAGTAAAAGAAGTCAGCCTTTTCTTTGATTGTTTTCATGATTTCATTATTTCTGCGTATTCTCTGAATAAACATATCATCATGAGCATAGACCACGAAATCACACCACTCAAGACCGGAAATGAGTAGTTGTCCTTGTACCTGCCAGTAGTAATGGTGAGTATGCTTAAGCTGTAAGACATCTTCAGATATTTTAAGGTAGGCACAATCCACATAGCTCAAGACATTTGGGCACTTAACCTCGAGCAATCCGAACACCGGCTCCCCCTTTGGGTCGTACACTAACCCATCAGGTGATGACCCAAGCCATGGTGCATCCGGATGGATGATAAAGCCGCAAGTGGTGGTTAACATCCTTTGCCTGGCAGTACTCCTCCACTGCCTTAGGTTCCATGTGCAGGCCCCTCTTCATTTCGGCTGTTTGTTGGCCAGGACGTAAAATTCTGGCTGCCAGGCTCTCAGCTGTTGACTGTCCTCTGACATGACAAATTTCTCTGAAAATGCATGAACACATATATTCAACATCTCAAACCAATACATTTATATGGCACAACAGAGTGGAAGTATTCAACTTCAGTGGGTAAATGGTGGCAAAATAAAAATGTCACATTAGCAAAACTACACATACAGTACCTGAATCTAGAAGATGTCACACGTGGTCTTCTTAACAGGTGCCATTCCTTAAGAGTACTTTGCTGTTTTGTGCTTTCCTCAATCTGGTGCGACATTGTCCTGGTTGTTCGAAGCGATGTCAGGTGCAGATGTTGATGGCAGGTCGGTACGAAACAGCACTCTGCAGGACCTAAATGATACCCATCAAGAGGTAGAGCTGGCCGTGATGGTGCGGAGGCATGCAGGCATGTTCTGGGTGGACTCAAAGTTGGCAGGTGGTAGGACAGAACACTCCCTTCTTGGACCTTTCCAAAGATGCTCTCAACCAGCGGTATGTCCCCTGTGATTCCCATGGTGGTTATCAGTGGAGCGACATCCCTCGGCATGCCGTGGTAGATGTCATTCAAACGTAGAACCAGGGCCGACGGACTGCGGGGGAAAGTGAGACAGTCTTGGGGGGGCCCAAGGCAGAGAGGGGGCCCCGCTCAAGAATCGGGCAGCAGCACCCCCCCCCTTGCCTTCCTTGGTTTTGTTAGAAACTGAGAAACAGAAACAATGATTTTAGCATACCTACAACTAGAGGACATGGCGACAATAACACACAAATACCTCATTGTGAGTCTATCTGCAGGAAATATGCATTTCTGTGATGAAATCAAGCTTAATTACATTATTTGATCAAAGTTATGTGTTACAACAATGTGGAGCACAACTATAAACTAAAGTCCACGAATCTGACGGGGCTAACGATAACGTCAGATAGCTACCGGCAGCGCTAGATAGCTGTGGTAAACTTACCTTCATAATCGTGGATATAGCTGGTTATGTACAGCTGGAAACCCTTTTCTCGAAGGCTCGAATACGTCCTTGAATGTGCTCTTATTTGTTTATAGACATCGTTGATGTTAATTTGAGGTAACTCCTGGAGACATCTCGTATAAAACGACATCGTAGTAGTGGATTGTTGACAGTTAATTCACTTCCGGAAGTGACCGGAAGTATCCCACCTGGACTAATGTAATCTGATCGTAACCAGGAAGTAACCGTGCATAAACCGGATTGCATCACAGTATGGTGTGGCAACTGCTCTGTCTCGGACGGGAAAGCACTGCAGAGGCTGGTGAAAACTGCCCAACGCATCACTGGCTCCTCACTCCCCACCTTTGAAGCTGTCTGCAGAGGGCGACATCACCCCCCCCCCCCCCAGGAGGCCCACACACCTCCACCACTGTCCATTCTGTACCTCACCTATAGTGTATTTGTAGCAGATTTATGATATTCCACTTGCCATGCTTTTAATTTGATAGAATCCACGGGACTTTCCCCTTGTGACTCTGCAGACCTGGGGAGTAAACCCCCTTCCAGTCGTCCCAGTCTGGGTAGGCGGAAAAAATTCAAGCACCAGTTACAAGGGATGTTATAATGTGACAAAATACAGTACATATTTAACTTAGTATTTTTGTGTAATTACCTTTTCACTGCATTCTGTAACATGTTAATGAAGCGCAATGTGTATTTTGAGTTATCGTGTTTATTTGATCTATTTCCTCAATATCATTTTATTTGGCGACCACACAACCAGTATTGGGCAAGTTACTCAGAAAGTGTAATACGTTACGTTTTACTTATTACTCCTTTAAAAAAGTAATAATATCACTGTACGTATTACTTGGTATCAAAAGTAACTAGTTACTAGTTATATTACTATATTACTTTCACTACCCCCCCTTCTGAAAAAGTGACGTACAACCAGTTTAGAACAATCCACAAGTCAACCATCAACCAAACTGCATAACTGCAAACACTGCAGTCTCTCAAACCTGATGGGATACAGTATATGTATACATTTATACATATATGGACAGTCAATCACAGTGTGTGTGTGTGTGTGTGTGTGTGTGTGAGGGGCCGGTCCTCGGCTTTCAGCCGCTCTGCTCCCAAACTCTGGAACTCACTCCCATCTGACATCCGAAATATTGACTCCCTCCCTCAGTTCAAATCCTCTCTCAAAACCCACCTTTTCAGGACAGCATTCTCATTGTAGTTGCCATGATGTTTACTTGCACTTTTAATGGTTTTGTTACTTGTTTGCTCTTGTTTTCAACTGTAAAGCGTCGTTGAGTGACATGAAAGGCGCTTCGAAATAAAATGTATTGTTATTATTATTATATATAAAATAAATACAAATAAATAAAGCAACAGTCTCTCCCGACTTTTTAACTTACAACATAAAACCTTGCAACACCACATTTAGGCTGATCGTGTCCAGCTTCTTGTTTTGTTATCTCTGCCCTGACATATTAAGCAAGGTCCTAATGTTCAGAAGTGAAACAACGATTGTATCTCATTAGCAGAAGCTTATCAAATAGTCTGTTCCTTCTAGGGATGAGCACGAAACCTCCTAAACTAAAAAGCTGCAACGAAATGAGGGTGAGTCAACTGTGGAAATAGGTAACATCTCCTCTACGATATACCCAGCGACAAGCTTCTTCAGATCTTGTCCACTGAACGTCTCTCCCCCGTGTCCTGCTCTGAAACCAGTTTCTTTTTTTCGACAAGTTTCACATCGCTGTGCTGCCGTATCAGATGCTTCAATAAATTAGATGTTGTATTCCTCGCGGTTGAAAGTTTTTGACTGCCCACACAAAGTTTACAACGGACAACAATGTTCTTTGCATCTTTGACTGAGACAAGCTCAAAATAATGACAATAATTCCAGCTGTTGAAAGTATGCCTCTCCCTCATCCTCCATCCTTTGTTTAGCTTTTTGGCTAGCAGCCGACGTGACCTTGTTAGCCGACGTGACCTCGTAGCCGACGTGCCCTGACCTGCCCGCGCGTACACGTCATCATAAAATAGACTACCTAGGACAAAAAACAAATCGCGTTCTGGTAACGCAGCATTACTTGGATTAGTAACTGTAATATAATTACTGTTTTGGAAATTGTAATCCCTTACACTAGTCGTTACTGGGGAAAGCAATAATATTGCACACAACACAACGCAGAATTTACCCCGTTACATATTCATATTTATACCATTGACAATACTGTACATATTGTCCATAGTGTATTTACATAGTGTATTTACCGTATCATATCATATCATACCTCATATTATTCTGTATATAACTAATACTAACATTACCTGTACTTACTCTGTTCTTACTGCATGTATCTTATTTATTATCCTATTTATTATATATTCCACTACACATATGTACATACTCTGCACCTTACTGCTTTTTGCACTTCTGGTTAGATGTCACACTACATTTCGTTGTCTCTGTACTTGTACTGTGCATGACAATAAAGTTGAATCTAATCTAATCTTAATCAGTGTATATATTTCCAGTGAACACTTCCTGACCTCCATCTCATGTTCACTCCACTGGTGTGACGTCATCTGCAAACAACCTATTGCCAACAAAGGAAACTAGAAAATGCATTTCCTGAAGAAAATGCGGTGAGTGCTGTGGTGTAAATGAGGTTAAAAATATGTTTGATAAATCTGTAAGGATCAGATACATGAAGGGAAATTACATGCTTACAAGGGTGCTACAGTGGGTGGGGCCAGTAGCGGATTAGGGACAGGTGAGTGGGAGAAAAGGAGGGAAATGTGAAGTATGGAAGTGACTCAACATGGCGGCGCATGTACATGCTGCGGCTCAGCATTCCACGTATCGGTACTCTTTAGTTAGTTTATTAACGGTTTACTGTTTACTAAATGCCACGCATGCACAGCCTTACGTAAGATACAGCCGAAACAAATTACTCAGTATCGGTTCGATGCAAGACAGTTGCATCTCGAAGCAAACAAACACCGGTAACGACATCCCAACAGAGCTCATCAGACAACCGGGTTCCCCGTGGATTACCCTCCCCAGCAAGAAGCGACGGAGGCGGTGTCGAGAGCCCAGGCAAAAGAGGGGCTGTCGATCCGGTGTACGAGCTAGACTAAGCAGACAATCGCACAAGCCTTCATTACTGAGCCTCTTCATCACGAATGCAAGATCACTTCCCAACAAGATCGAAGAGCTGGAACTTACCATTTTCACGCAGAAAAACATCCAGGACTGCTGTGTTATGGTGATCACTGAGACATGGCTCACTCCGACCATCCCAGCTGAGGCTATCAAGCTAGCGGGCCGCATAGCACACCAAGACAGGACACCAGACTCCGGTAAGAGCAGAGGGGGGGGGCTTTGTGTTTACACAAACACCAACTGGTGCACAAACGCTGTAACAACGGACACATACTGCTCACCAGACGTGGAGTATTTATCTGTAAGATGTCGCCCCTTCCATCTGCTGCGCAAATTCACAGTCATCATTGTCACTGCTGTTTACATACCTCCCGATGCTAATACCAAAACAGTTTTGGACTCCTTGCTAACTGCCATTAGCAATCAACAGCATGACCACCCTGATGGAGTCTATGTAATAGCAGGTGATTTTAACAAAACCAACCTAAAGACTGTTCTCCCCAAATTCCACCAACATGTACACTGTCCAACAAGAGGGCAAAACACACTTGACCATGTCTACAGCAACATCAAGCATGTGCTCAAAACATCACCCCTTCCCCACCTTGGGCAGTCTGACCACATCTCACTGTTCCCGACTCCAGCATACAGACCACGTATCTGCACAAGCAGCGGACCCACAAACAAAGTCTTACAAGTGTGGCCAGAGGGGGCTTCTGAACAAATGAGGGACTGCTTCAGCGATACAGACTGGACCATATTTGAAGAGGACAACATTGACACCTACTCAGCCTCTGTACTG
The DNA here is from genome assembly GCA_030340625.1 of Merluccius polli. Taxonomy (NCBI): domain Eukaryota; kingdom Metazoa; phylum Chordata; class Actinopteri; order Gadiformes; family Merlucciidae; genus Merluccius; species Merluccius polli. Next base: position 485,746 of record JAOPHQ010002558.1, on the reverse strand, counting down.
TTTTACATCAAATGCTGCATGGAAAACATCACTGCCACAAAACAGATCTGTGTGTTCCCTGACAACAAGCCGTGGATGACCAGGGGTATCCGACTCCTGCTAAAGACATGCAACACTGCTTTCCAATCTGGTGATGTGCAACAGTACAAGGCTGCCAGGGCAAACCTGAAGAGGGGAATCAAGGATGCTAAAGCACCATGCAAACAGAAGATCGAGGACCTCTTTAGCAGCTCTGACCCCCGTCGGGCATGGCAGGGGATACGTCACATCACCAGGCAAAACAACACCAGCAGCACTACCAGCGGAAGTGTATTGGAGGCGGAGCAGCTGAACCGGTTCTTCACCCTCTTTGAGGCGGAGGGAATGTCAACCACCAGTCCGGCTCCAGACACCAACAGCCAGACCCTCGTCCTTCAGCCTGCTGACGTCACCCGCACTCTCCGCAGGATCAACACACGGAAAGCAGCCGGCCCAGATGGCATCCCAGGACAGGTCTTCAGAGACTGTGCTGCAGAGTTAGGTGAAGACAAATATCTTCAATCTCTCTCTATCACAGTGCACTGTCCCTACCTGCCTGAAGACATCCACCATAGTTCCAGTTCCCAAACAGACTTCAATAACCTCTTTCAATGATTACAGGCCTGTAGCACTGACACCCGAAATCATGAAGTGTTTTGAAAGACTGGTTCTACAACACATCAAAGCTGCCCTGCCACCCACTCTGAATCCCCACCAATTTGCATATGGAGCCAACAGGTCAACAAACAAAGCCATCTCCACGACCCTCCACTCCGTTCTGCGCCACCTGGAGCTGCAGGGGACCTATGCACGGCTACTGTTTGTGGACTACAGCTCTGCCTTTAATACCATCCTCACCAGCAGACTGTTCTCCAAGATGTCCTACCTGGGTATACCACTCAACCTCTGCCTTTGGATTAAGGACTTTTTAACAAACAGGCCACAGGCGGTCAGAATGTGCCCGCACCTTTCCCCCACTTTGACACTCAGCACAGGGGCCCCACAGGGTTGCGTGCTGAGCCCTTTGCTCTACTCTCTGTACACACATGACTGCACTCCATCTCACACTATCAACACCATAGTGAAATTTGCAGATGACACAACTGTGGTGGGACTGATCACCAAAGATGATGAGTCTGCTTACAGAGAGGAGGTTCAAAGGCTGACTGGTGCTCAGAGAACAACTTGAGTCTCAACATCAAAAAAACAAAAGAAATGATCATAAATTACAGGAAGAAGCAGGACACACACACACCACTACACATCAACGGAGAGAGAGTGGAGAGTGTCCAGCTTCAAATTCTTGGGCATACACATCTCAGAAAACCTATCATGGACAACAAACACCACAGCAATAGTAAAGAAAGCACAGCAACAGTTATACTTTCTCCGCACACTCAGGAAAGCCAATCTCTCACAACACCTGAGGTCCTTCTATCGCTGCTCCATTGAGAGTGTGCTCACCTACGGCATCCTGTCGTGGTATGGTAGCAGTTCTGCTGCAGACAGGAAGTCACTGCAGAGGACTATAAAAAACGCTCAAAACATCATCAACCAACAGCTACCTACCATGGACACCATCTTCAACCCCCGATGCTTGCAGAAGACACACAACATTCTGAAAGACCCATTCCACCCCGCCAATTATCTGTTTGAACTGCTGCCCTCAGGGAAACGTTACAGGTCCATCAGACCACACACCACAAGATTCATGAACCGTTTCTATCCCAAAGCTATCACCATACTCAACTCAGACCTGAAAACAAACCCACTGGTCCGACAGCACTAATCAGGGACATCCACACCTAATGCAATGCTCTGCACTTTATATATTTTTGCACTAATGTTTTAATGCATACAATGGCACTGAGTTGATGGTACAGTGTATGATGACAACATGAATGTACTGAGTGAATGAGAAGATGAGAATGTATTTTTTAATTGACTATTTATTATGCTACCTTTTCTTTTTTTATTAATGAGTCCAGTATGTGAGTGCATTGAATTTCGTTGTATTCCTGTGCAATGACAAATAAATCTAATCTAATCTAAAGGGAACAGTGGTGAGCGTGACACACACAGAATGCATTTATAAGCGTTTTTTTAATTTATAGGCTTTTGTTAAACAATGAAAATATCGAAAATTGATGGAACGTCCCTGTAATAGTAAACAAATAGCTAGTCTTGCATAGCCAGACCTATCTCCACACTTAGTTTTAGCACTGTGCAAGCGCTGGAGAAATGTCTGGCTCATCTCACTATCATTTTGGCATAGGGGTATTTCTTTAACCAATCACAATCGTCTTGGGTGGCACTATGCCCAGGATGCAGCAACAGTGGCAGATGGCTGAAGGGGGAGGAGTTTAAGGTATAAGCCCTCCCAGAGCTATTAAAGTTATTATCATTTGTTGCAACTTGGAAAAAGTTAAGTGTGTTATTGATGTTATTCATTAACTCGTAATTTGAAGGGGCTGTAGACAACTTTTCCCACCCTAGCATTTCAAAAGTGGTATTATTTTTGTGCCAATGTCGCAAAGACAAACCAGATCGCGTTCTGTTTCCTTAAAGCCTAGCAACCACAAACACAAGACACGCATTTGTTGGGAAATCTCTGCGAAAGAAATGATAATGGAAATAAGAAAGAAAGAGAGATCGTACCCAGTGGCTGAAAGAGCTGAATAGTGAAAGCGAGGCTTATACGGAAGATAAGGGAACCAATCTAAACGCCGATGGTGTCATTATTCTGTAGCCATTACACTGTGCAATCAACGGTTACTTCATATTGATATGTTAAAGTAAAAAACGTGTCTGCACAACCTTTAACGTTCACATCTAGTTCATCAAGTTTACGTCATAGAATGATATGGCTCATACTGTTGGAATCTGTGGAGTCTCAGCTTTCATATTACATATTGTTTGCGTAGATAGCATGACCTGAAAAGTAGCATTAGCATTTTGACACTAGCCTACTCCATTATGTGCTTCAACTGGAAGCAGACCACTGGAAAAATAATTAAGAACCTAGCCTCAAACCAGAGCTCAGAAGTCAAAGGTGTGGATGTCCAACATGTGTCTGTCCCTTCAAGTATGTTTATTCGCCAGTTTAAAAAGGGTGTAAAGGCATGATTGTTGTGTCAAGAAAGAGGAGTCTCCATTGGAGCCCAAATAAACGGCCAATGCTCAAGCATAATTCCAGTCGAATTATTTTAACCAGTGAACCACCATAACAGTTTAAGCTTTACCTTGTGTTTCTAGGTGAAGTATTGACGTTTTAAGCTCCATGGTGTACAAAATGTTTAGCTTTTGTTAAAGGTAGCTTGGGAAACACAAGGTACAACTTAAACTGAGTCTCTATGTAAAAAATTGTGGGATGAGATAGGTCCCAAAGTTTGTAGAGAATATGAAAGAATAAAGCCTAAGAAGAACAAAAGTTGAGCACTGCCTAGCAGCACTCATCTAATGAAGAAAAGTGTTGAGGAATTTAGGTAGGCCTAATCCCTGTATAGCAGCACATACACCCACAATAATGCTGCTTATCTGTTCACTCCCATGATCAAAAAATTGTCACAAATGAATATAAAGGAAAAGGTTTGGTAACATTTATTGGAAAAACATTCAAATTAAATGTTACATATTAGCAGTATGCATGTATCATCAAATTTGCTTGAAATCAACAAAAGAGCAATATTTGTCAACATTTTGGGGGTGGGGGGGAAATTAAGGAAATTATCACTTCAACTACTGTGAACATTTAAGAAAAGTCAAATTATATTTATTTTCAAGGTAACTTTTGGTTTAGAAAATACGTACAAAAATGTATAAAAAGACATTTCATGTTGCTATTACATGCACATTAGATGTTTTTTTACGTGGCATTTGCCTTGGATGTTAGCTATCACACCAGCCTGTCCTGCAGTAAAGGACAGTTGTCAACGGCTCCCTGACGATTCAGAAAGTTCCAGAACATCGTGGTTCCAGAGCAGGCTGTGGTCTGGCTGCACTGAGGCTCTGTTCGCACAACGTCCTCCTTTAGAGGATGGTATGCCTTAAAACGCCTGTTGAGAGAGAACCAAAGAAAAACTAGATCAGCTGTTCCATTTATAGTCGTTCTTCAAGATGAGTAAATATATTTAGCCTTCTTTATATAACAGGTTGGTGTACACATCACAAATGCACATAATTAAGTCAATGATTTCTCACTTGTAGGAGAATGCCACTGTTCCTACGACCAAAGCAACAGCCAGGACCCCCAACACCATGGCTATAGTGCCAGAGGAGGACAGGCCAGATGCTGAAAGCAGAATTAACATCCAATACTGTCACTTGGAACACAAAGGCACTGCAAAATATACTGCAACTGCATAATTTGCAAATACTGCTACTGTCCCTGTTTTAGCTGTTTGGTAGTAGCCATAATATCATCTGCCATGAAGCTGCTTAGTGCTTATGTAACATAGATAAATCAACTATAACTTGAGTATAGTGGGTTTTTTGTTACTCATGAACTTCTTTTGATAGAGATATCTAAGAGGCTGGATTTATTGATGGACTTTAGTGAAATCTGCATTGAGTTACTTTGCCAGTCAAGAGAGAGAGAATGAAGACTTCGCCTGTCAAGACCATGGCCAGGTGGAACTGTGTGTCTGCAAGGCTGGACGTCACGAGAAAACTGGGTATTAACCTTGGTATTTGTGCAAATGGTTTTAATTTAAAGTGTAGGTTTGAAAGTAAAAACTGAGATAACGAGTGTTATTGTTTTTTGGAAGCGTTTCGCTACTTCAAAGGGAATACACATTTAGTGTGCTTCTGACATTAAAGGTTTCATTTTCTATGGGATGATATTGGGGGGTGAAAATGATAAGGACAGGGTTAACAAGATAAGTTGGATTACAAAGCAAATCTGTTTTCTTACATTTTTGGGAACTATTTTGGTTATTGAAGGATTGTGAGGTTTAAACTATAGTCATAACCAACTAGGAATGAGGTTTAATTAAAAGTAAATTACTAAATAATGAACTGAAACTTGTATTTTATTGTTTTTGTTATCAAGAAAAAATTATTTAATAAAATATAATTGTACCTGCTAAGAGTTTATGTTAAGGTATCTTCTCTGGAGTAGGGGACTTTCACTTACCACTGTAAAGTTGCATATAGTATGTATAGTAGTATAGTGTACAGTGGAGATATATGAGGTAGATCACACAATCTTACCATGATTCACAGTAAATCCTGGGGCCCAATATATGTTACTCGTTAGTTTATTACAGGGTATTTAAGCGGCAAATTGAGTCGGGGGCAGGGGCTAGGACCCCTTTGTATTCTCGGCCGTCCAGAGTAGGATACATTTGCACCCCTACCATGTGGTCGTGTTTAGTCGTTTAGTTCGTTCGAGCCTCCAGGGGCTCACTCCTTTGCAAGTGCAGGGACTGGATGAACTGTTGGAGAAACATCGGGCGTCTTCGCCACTTCGTTACACCACCACTGTGACCCATGACATTCAAACTGGAGATGCACACTCCATAAAACACACAGAAGGGTCCCACCTCATGTCTTCCAAGAACTCAAGAAGTCCGTTCAGGACTTGGTAGCACACGGAGCCCTCAAGGAATATTCGAGCCCTAGGGCCTCGCCTGCAGTGATTGTCATTAGGAAGGATGGCTCAGTGTGTTTCTGCTGTGACTACAGGAGGCTTAACTGTGTGACTTTGAAGGATGCCTACCGACTTCCCAGGGTGGAAGTCACTTGATGCCCTGGCCTGGGGAATGCTCAGCTCTTCTCAAACATTGACCTCACCGGGACCAAGAGAAGACAGCCGTCCCTACACCATTTGGCCTATTCCAGTGGACTCGCATGCCATTCGGGTTATGCAACACACCAACCACCTTCCAACGCCTTATGGAAGCGGTGCTGGGTGATCTTGCATTTGATGTCCTGCTGATTTACCTCAACAATATTGTCATTTTCTCCACCGACTTTGAAAGTCATTGCAAGAAGCTGGACCTGGTGTTCAGTCGCATCAGAGAGCATGGCCTGAAGTTGAAGCCTGGGAAATGCTTCTGGCTGAAAACGGAGATAACATTTCTGGGCCATGTGATCTCCGCGGCAGGCATCCAGGTCAACAAGGAGAAGGTCAAGGTCCTTGAAGACTGGCCTATCCCCAAAAATGTGACAGAGATACGGTAGGTGGTGGGGTTCATGAGCTACTACAGACGCTTTGTCCCCAACTTTGCACATCTGGCAAAACCTCTACATCAGTGTTTCTCAAACTTTTTCAGACCAAGGACCAAAATATCCCAAAATATCCCCAAAGACAATAGGCCTACTTAAACAGTATATTACAAATTACAGCCTAAACAACAGACAGTTTTACAAATAGCATAGCCTTGTTGTCAGCAGGTCAGCATGTCAGGTATAGCATACCTGTGTTGCCATCTTATTGGAAAGAATGGTGCTGCTTATTCTGAGACATCGGCGAAGCAATGTCTGGCTCCAAACTAGAGAGTTTTAGACTCATATCGGGGTTCACATTGATCCGATTGTGCTACTTTGTAAGAACACAAATGCAGACTTCCTCTCATGGCTTCCCTAGGCAGAGGAACCCAAAGTGGAAGATACTGAAAACGACTTCCTAGTGATGACATCTGAGGAAGTACAAGCCTGTTGTTGGCCTGCCCAAGAGACAGAAGCAAAAAAACAAGAAGAACATGTTGCAGTACAGGAAACTATAAAAGGAAAGGTTTCTTTCTTTATAAGTGGAGTGAAATCCAACCTCCAGGCAGGTGACCCCACTATCAGTCTTGTCTTAATCAACACCAGGCCAGCGAGAGACCAGTTGCAAGACATGGACCCGCAGCTGAAAAAGCTGGTGTACCAATGGGAGTGGTTAAAGACTCGAGACAGGGTCCTGTTCCGCGCATATGGGAAGTTTGCCATTTGGTTGTGCCAGAATTACTATGCATTAGTAATCCTGGGGCCCAACTTATGTTACTTGTTAGTTTATTACAGGGTATGTATTGAGTCGGGGGCAGGGGCTAGGATCCCTTTGTAATGTTGACCATCCAGAGTAGGATAGATTTGCACCTCTACCACACAGCCGTGTTTCATCCGTTACAATTAATGCTTACCCATGTGAATGCTGACTTTAGCACTGGCAACAGCAAGACTGACATCGTTGGCCATAGACACATTAATGCAGTAGACCCCTGAGTTATTGAAGAAGTGACGAAGCACCAGCTGGCATTCGTTGGATGGCTCCACCATGTTGCACTCGGTGTGAATGGGCCTCAGGCACTCTGCATCCAGAATCACACTGCACACCTCTTTTGGAAGGCTGGAGATACAGTATATCAAATATATTCAATGTATGAAAGGACCAAACCACAAATTACAAAACCCCATTAAAGGAATAGAATGCATAATCATTCGAAAAGGTAGCTTCTTTGATCATATTGTGGAGGGATCTGTAGTTTTAAAAGTACAATGCAGAGCAATCACCTTCCCTGGCAGGTAACCGTGAGATCCATTACATGTTTTTCAATTGTCGGCATTAAAGCATTGTCCATTTGCATTATCTCGACTTTCTCAATTCCCTCTAAAAAGGAAAAGAAAATGAAGGAACAGATTTGAATAGAGATGGACGTGAATTCTTAATTCTGTTTTATAATATTATTGATGAATGAATTTGATGAATGAAACTAAGTAAAGTTCCACTTACCAATCACTTCAATGCCGGTACAGAATGAGCCGTAGCGGTATATCACACAGTTTTCGCCAGAGGGTTTGTCACCAGCATCACGCTTAGCAACCACCGCCACCATGGCCTGACCTGTCAGAGTCTTCCCTACACCTTGTATGGAGAACCAGTTAATTGTATATATTGAGTCATCCAGAGTCAATCATAATCATAATAGAAATTAAACTACAAGGGAAGACAAAGAAATTGAAACCTGGACAGATGCATACATTGACTCAAGTGCACAAGTTGCTGAGGTTGTACTTACGGGCAATAGGTCTGGTCAGTGCCTTGCGAGCTATATCGTGTGAGACAGCATTGGGCATCCCAGTGGTTGCAGTGGCTGAATCAGTAACCAGAGCAGTGGGCAGGTCAGGCTTGGCAGGGGAGGAGGCTTTGTGTGCGGTGGGTTGGCTAGTGGAGGCCTCCTCTTCTGTGTTGTCCTCCGTGTCAGAAGGAACCACGTTTACATTCAGAGGCGTTGCCTTGATGGACACCAGAAGTGGGACAGCAGAACCCAGCACATTGGCTCTCACTGCGGTTAGACAAGATCACTGATCACAATATAGCAGGACTGGATCAAGATCCTGTCCTGTGCTTGTACTTTCCTTTATCTGTTTTCTTTGTCTGTCTTTGTGTCTCTGTGTTTTTGTATTTTTGTTTTAATCTTAATTTTCTGTATAGCACTATACACACTCTCAATAAATCGCTGTACAAGTAGATGTCAATAGCACTGTCTAATCCTGACCTGTAGTGCCCAGATCAGCAGGGGGGTTTAGGGGACTGCGTGGGGACGACCGGAGGGTCACAGGCCTTGTCGGGGATGACGGCCTGGATAACAACCTGGGGCTTGTAGGGGCCAGACTTGATGTAGGTATGGGTGACCGTCAACTCTCTGGATATGAGGGCTCCACTCTCGTCTCCAAAGTCCCAGTTGAATGTGGTGTCGGCGTTACTCAGGTACTGGCTGGGGTCGTGCAGAGCAATGGTGAAAGCGATGGCGCGGTTCTGGATGAAGCGCAGGTCCCCTGCTACAATGTCGTTCACTTGGTCCAATGAGACGGAGAAGGGAATTTGATCTAAGGGACGTAGATGTAGACACAGTGGGTACCTCGAGACATGTTGTCCACTAGATTGTACATTGTATTTTTTTATATAGAAAGGACCACAGGTTGAAAAGAACCTTGTGGCTTATTTCCACCTAAACTTTCGGCATAGTACCCTTGAAACCGTTATCTAAGCCGTGCCAACCTGTACCTAACCCTGGATCAGTTTTGCGTTTCCACTGCAAACAGCTAAAATGTAGTTGAGGTTCATAACCACGTAACTATCGTGACATATTCAACATGATGGAGTAGACACAGGAACACAACACAATGGAGGACATGGAATGTTTTGCGTTCTCTCTTCTCAGTGTGTGGATGCTTATCACAACAAGGAGACAAGCTTTGTTTAATAAAAGGCAGCAAGGCGAAATACTGCCAAAATAAACAAGAGAAATGCTACTTCAGAGGGCAGACAAGGAAATAAAAATAAAATTAATTAATTAAAAGAATAAACAACATGAAATAAACACAAAAGTGACGATTCTCTTGACCAATCAACGGTTAATGCAGTGTTTCTAGTCCCAGTTCAGTGTGCTAGGAACCACAGGATAGAACAGAACGGTTTTCCGTACTAACCACAACTTTTGCCAATGGAAACGCGAAAATAACCGTTCCGATGTGTAACGAACTGAACTGAACCGGACTGCTTGGTGGAAACAAGGCTATACAGTCTATGAATAGACCCTGTGGTGTCCATTTTTCCTTCATGCTTAGCGCACTACTTAGTTGAGCCACAAAGCAGCGCTTATAGCATAAATACATCAAAAGTCCCTGTTGGATATATAGCTTCTTTACCAGTAATGGAGAACTGAGTGGAGGCATATCCCATAGGAATGAACTTCTCCTTGCTACGGTAGTGGTAGATGACTATGTCCATGGTGTACGAGCCCAGGGGGACGTCGTCTGTGTCAATGGTCAAGGAGGAGGACGGGCCATCCGACACCTGCCAGTACTGACCTAGCAAAGAGAAGATATACACGTGTGTATATTGTGTACGCGTGAATAGCCTACATATAATTGCACTGATATCATCATCATCATCATCATCATCATCATCATCATCATCATCATCAACAACAACAACAACAACATCATCAACAACAACAACATCATCAATTGTGATGATGATGTACATGTAGAAGTGTACATTATATTTTTTCCCAGAGGCTAAGGGAAATCAAGTGATCATATTGTGGGTTATATTGTTCAGTTGTGTTGTAAGAAAACGCTCAAGGTCAGGTCACGATCATTCAAGTGGAAGTTTCTGAAAAGTAATTCAAGATGATTGCTTCTCCTACCCCATGTCTTCCACACAAACACATAGCTAGGATTCTTGTTGTTGTTGAAAGGGGCTCCATCGGGGAAAACGCCCTCTGACTCAACATTTTCTGTAGGATACACTGGCTCGGATTCACTGTATTTCGTTCCTGCAATAAAAGCAACAAAAAAAACGGTGGTTTAGCTAATTCAATGCTTTGAAGACAGTCGTGTGTGTTTGTGTGTGTGTGTGTGTGTACCATTAATTATGCAGTCCTCAGCCCAAACAACCTCTCCGTTGGGTTTAACCTTTTGATTGTGTGGGAACTCCAGATCAATGGTGAAGGTGATCTTCGCTCCAGTCAGAGTTGGAGCATCATTTCCCACGTTGAATGTCACTTTTCCACCTGTAAGACAGTAGACATTAAAGAATCAATCATGAACATATGCAAGTCAAGTATATTATTGTGTTTTCATAATAGTAGTGAAATCTATGTAATGAATAATATGTAAAATATTGAACCACATTTTCCATGAATTCACTTATTCAACAAATCATTAGGTAATATATAGCAGTGGGCTGGTGTGACCAGCTTGAGCATATACATTTTTTTCATGGACATTTTTTTTTCACTATCTATACTTGTACCTTTCCAAGAGTCTTTGTAGCGAGAGGCTCCATCTTTCCAGACAGGGTACATCTTATTATTCCATGATGGATATCTTGTGAAGCGGTTTTTGGGCTCTGTATGTTATATAATGAAATAGCATAGAATAATGTAGGAGATTGAGAACTGATCTTATATCAAGATATCTTTCGCCACATTTTGTACATCCTGGTGTCTTGGCAGATTCAAAGAAAGTAACATGTTGAGTTTCTGCTAGTTCATTCTATTGTTATGTATGGAATATTTTAGCATTTCACAGCCTTTAATATTGTAGTAGAGGACTGCTGTTGACCTAGTAAGCTTTTTAGGTGCCTGAATGTCAGCGAGTGAATAGAATTCCCTGATCCTTATAATCCCTTTCAGGTGACCCTTTCTCAGGCTGACAATGTGTGTTTGTGTGAGGGAGAGACAGGGTTTAATTTGGATTAAGCAGAAACAGCATTAATAATGAAAGGGGCCCATTAAAAAGTTGATCAGATACATAGATGATCAGTACACATTTAGTTTAACTTGGGACTGTTAAAGAATACTCACACTCATTTGTTACTCTGGGCTTGGCATTTAAATATTTGTAGTAGATACTTTGTTGGATCTTAAAGGAAAACTACAATATGTCATAGTTTTGTGAAATTATTATCATCAAATAATCTGAATGATATGATTTCTCTATGGCATGGGAAAAGGAGGGGGGGTTCTCATTCCGAGAAATACCAGGGCGCACGTCTGGGATTTGTTCACATGTGAACTAAAATCATATGATGGAGATAATAGTTATCACTTCTTGAGGGGGTCAGATTCTTGGTATGCCTTTCATGTTCATGCTTGGTTGAGCATCAATGCCATGTGATGGGTCCACTAATTTACAAACAAATCCCATTCTGATCATCTCAAATGAATACTACATTTCATAACAAATCAAATAATCTAAAAGATATGAATAATATTGGAGGCTTTGTTTTTAAATCTAAACAGCATTATATTGAACTATTACTGTACTGCATAATGCTAAACTTTTTGTGTAAATGTCACAAAAATATATTCATATAAATATAAATTTGAAGTAGAAAAAGTAATAACTAGGATTAAGTAAACAGATAATGTAACACATATTTCACAAACAACAAAAAAGTAAATGTTTTTACAATCAATACAAACAATAATTTTACCTTTAAAAAAAAAAAAATTAAATATTGTTTTTATAAATCCGATCGAACAGTTATTATCTGTACTCACTTGCCACAGTGCAGGAAGCCACGGCCAGCAGCACCAACAACACAAGAGATGTCTGCATGGTCCTCTCCTCCTTATGAAATATCCCTTTTCCGAGCAGCAAGCCTCAGCTTTATAACCACTCACCATGAGTGACGTCACAAGAAAAAAACCCTAAAACACAAATCCCCCTTCCCCATGTTGCCACTCAGCAGGCTCTCATCACATCCCCTGTGCATAGGATTGAGGGGCGCTTTTGCTCAAGTGGTTTATGCATACACTAAAATTACATGTCCCAGAATGCATAGATCTCACACTAGTAAAACAAGGGCCACATAATCACATAAGAAGCATAAACACTTGCCTGTAACATTCTATTGCAACAGATTAGCTTTTGCAGCTGCCAGAGAGTCTCAAATCTGCATATAAGGAAACTGCGTAAATGAGATTAGTTTAGTCATTATAAAAATGCTTTTTAGTTGAGACTGTATTACTCTATTATTGTATCTGCACACATGTGTAAATTGCTGATTATGCATGTGGGCACTCTGTCCGTCGTTGACGGAATTATTGTATTACATGGCAAAAATATGTCAGACCTTAAAGTTATACGCTGAAATGAAATTCTCAGAGCAGTCATAATACATAATAAATGAATCTTTAAATCGGTGATGGCAAATTGACAGTTGGTCTATAAACCAATTATACCAAATATAATTGGTATAAACTGGAAAATATATCTTATTACCAATTTTGCATGTGCTTCTAAATATGAGCAGGCTTCTAAATATTTTCTACAGCCACCTGACAGCTTAGCAAACTTTTTAATTAGTCTCAATTATCTGAGGATTTACTCTATAATAATGTTGATAATGTGGACAAATGAATATCTTTCATGAAATTAAAATCAGTGTATGTAATTAAGTACAAATTATATCATATTATATTACAGAAGTGTAAGAAAGGGATTAACATTTTCAGTAACACTTTAGATTAGGGACCACATATTCACCATTAACTAGTTACTTATAAGCATGCATATTGGCTCTTTGTTAGTCATTATAAAGCACTTATTAATTCATTATTCTGCATGACAATATTCTACAACTACTAGGCCATTAACTTTAATATTAGAGTTTTCCCTCAATTACCTCCTAATTGCTGCTTATTGATAGTAAGTAAGGAAGTTGTTGTACATCAATTACGATCTTAGCAACTAGTTAATGGTGAATATGTAGTCCCTAATCTAAAGTGTTACCAAAATGTCTAAATCAGTATGGGATACTGTGTAATGATATTTATGGTAGAGGCACTGGTTGGTCATTTCTGTGTTAATCGAAACAATAGGCCACACTATACTGCGAAGTTAGACTGCTTATAAAATAAATATGAAGGAATGCATTGTTAATAAGGATTATTGAAGTGCTTGTGACTCGCTTAATTCATCCGGCTTTGTCCCACTAGCCACAAAACGGAAAATTCACTGTGTTAAAAGTGTTTGGCCTAATGTTTTATGTCAAACTTCACTGCTTAAAGTTATCAATGTCACATTCACAGAGTTTTTCACAGAAAATCCTAATTCAGATTTGTTTCATCTTTAACAATGAATTTCAAACAGTAAACCCTGTAATTTTTCAAATAGGCCTACCTCCATACTCCACACATATTACCTACACATTTGTATTCATAAATCAAAAATAATAAAGTATATATATATATATATATATATATATATATATATATATATATATATATATATATATATATATATATATATATATATATATATATATAATGGAGGCTAGAATGGAGGCTATTCATGTATTAATATAATTGAAGCTCTCATTTAAAGTCTCAAAGCCAGGTGAAAGCAGAGGTAACATTGTAGCTAGAATTAACATTTGCTGCAACTATTGACAAGGGGACTCATCACATATCCAAGTGATGACATTGACAGACTTTTGCTTTTAATGCCTCTGAAAGGCAAGATCAAAGTGTTGGAACTTTGCCCATGAACGTCCTTCTCAGACTGTAAGCTTCAGAGAGGGGCTTGGCCTCCTGTGTGTCACATGTCCGAGGCACATGTGGCATCGCAAGGCCTTCATCCTGCAAGATTTCAATGCAAGATTTCAATAAAGAAATCCAAGTTCCCGGTTGTACATATAGAGCTTCCTGTGCTTCTTTTATCATACTCAATTAAGTAATGGGTTTGGAACACAGGAGGGCATTAGTTGGCCCCATCATCAGAGACCTGCTTTTCTTCATGCATGTATAACCATATCACTGGCGTTGGGGGAAATGGTCAGGTTTAGAAGCATCCGTCATATTTTGTCTTATTTTGACTTGTTCTAGAACGCTCACCATCAGATCATTGGCAGTAGTCTCCAGTGCATTAAGGAAAGCCATCGCTGTGTTCTCTGGTGGTTTGGCACCATTGTTTGTTGTTTCACTGTGAGAACCAGATCTTTGTTCCCACTGGTCATTACACCAGGGTGTAACCAAGCAGAGCTTTGCCATTGCGCACCCTAACATATCCTCTGTCATTTCTTTCCTTGAAAGGTCAGGCACTGGCTGGCCGGCCACTCTGACAGAGAAGATGATGTGCCTCAAAGATTGTCCCATCTGGTCTTTAAAGGAGTCTGTGGCAATGTAATCTAAAACCTCATTCACAACAGTAGCAAACAGTTTAGAGAAAGAGTGGCTTTTGGCAGCGTTATAGTGTGTAGTTCGATGGATATCTTTGCTGGAGTCGTTGAAAAAAGACAGTATAATTTGTTTTTCATTGCCAATATACCTAGAATGTAAACAACTTTTTTATTCTCCTGTGGTTTTGGAGGTTGAACCTTAGAAACGGAAGGCTTTCATTCTCAGTAAAAAAGCCTCAGATTCAGGTGGCTCATGACTCAAGACTTGCTGCATAACCTGCACAATTGTCTTACTAGTTTGTATGTTGCAGTTTAAACATTCAGCTGATCCACTCTACTTCTTTAGAGATTCTTAAACAAAAGACATGCAGATGTTGTTTAATTGTGCAAATAAAATGTCTTCTTTTTAGGTCATCTGGGACCGGTCTATTAATTATACCAAAAGTCAGTATAAGACATGGAGAAGCAGCATTTAGCCACTATGCAGCAGATAGCTGGATATGCACCTTGCTCCAACATTGACTATTTTTAAATCAAAATTAAAAACATGCTTTCTCCTACATGTTGATGTTATTCTTTTATTTTCAAATTTGTTTTACATTTATATTTTAGAATTTAAATGTCTTTTTATGCATTCTTTCAAATCCTTTTTTTATGTCTTAATTTCTTTCATCCTTTCATTTTGTGTGTGAAGCACATTGAGTTGCCTTGTGTATGAAATGTGCTATATAAATAAAATTGACTTGACTTTTTGTTGTTCATTTAAAGTGTCAGGTGTCACAAATCATTGATGAAAGATGTACATGGAGATGAAAAGATATTAGCCATGTAATTGCCATCCAAATGTTTTTTCATCCATACAGAAAGTAATGAAAGAATTTATTTCTGACACACCTTAAGTGTCAGATGAAACCGCTGCAGCGCCATTCCAGCTCATCTTCAAAGGTGACTTGATGGCAGTAATGAAAAACTGTTCGATTTCTGTTCGAGTGTGTCAATAATTTAGCATAAATGGTGAAATGCAATATAAACTGACTACCAACCTACTCACTACACTTGCGCAGAGGCCGAGCCGAGGTCAACGACTCACTGATGTTACGTAATATGTGATGTTGAAAAAAAAAGTTTTTCAGCTACTTCGGCTACAAAACGGCTACTTTTTCCTCTGAATTTGTGCCCTTATATCTTGTAAAACATTAAATCTTGCATTAACTTTTCAAATTGTTTTTTCAGACAAGGGTAAGTATAAATCTCCAATAAAATGTAATGCTCTTTAAATCCTAATGTTGACAGCTATGAGGTTAACTAATCTCACCTTGTTCCTTCTGCCTCTGTCCCCAAGTATCTTGTTTTTTGGTTGTGGCTTCTCAAGCTCTGAGAGGCAGTGGTCAGTGTCTTTCTTGGCTTGTCGTATGTTGCTCTGCAGTGCCGCCACTACACTTATAGATTTTACATGTTTTTGGCATCTGCACTCAGCTTTGAGGGATCGAAGCAAACCAACATATTCAGAGTTTGAACAGTTAGAGACAAAGGTCTGGCAGGGAGGGGGTAGGAACAGAATAAAAGTGAAATCACATTAAAAGTTTAAAGGCACACAGACCAGTTGGTCTGTGTGGGACATGTTGTCTGATTGATACAACACAGGAGGCCATTTAATGCAAAGCCCAACACCTCTATTGGTTCCTGGTCAACTCCTCAGGAACAGTGGGGGGGGGTTAGAGACAGAGGTCTGGCAGGGAGGGGGATAACTTGCTAATTTCAACACCTCAATTGCTTCTAGAGAGGACACGTCACAGTAGTTGTACTCTGAGTGGGGCATAGTTCTGAGGCATATGATATTTTAAAGTAGATACTAATAAATAGATGCTTCTTCATTCTCTTTTGAGATCTCATTAATTCAGAAAAACAGTAGCAGAATCATTTTTTTCTCAAGAGAATGCATTACATTTATGTACTTTTGGGAATGGTAACTGATATTTATCAGTATTTATATTTATCAATGGTGCATTGCATTTTTTAGGTCTAATTATTATGACTAGGTCTATTAGTGTTATTCTGATTAATGTATGTTTTACCTTGTGACCTCACGTTCCCCTGCTAACGATTGGGCACCCTGGTACAACAGGGTTGCCTCGTGAGACCATCCCAACCTCGCAAATTCACATTTATCTCTGTTTCTCTCTGGTTCTGTGTACAAACTACTACAAAGCATCTGGCGCATCAGGTTAAACAGGTACAAATCAGAGAAACGGGTTCACACAGTTTTCCTTTACACAGTAGCTACCATCGTCCTGTGTGACTGGTGGGACAAAAGGTCATAGCCTACCATAGACAATCCCTCGTTTTTCTTCTAAACCCCCCCCCCCCCCCCCCCAACACACACACACACACACAAATGATATGCAAATAATAATTTTAAAAAAAGTTAAACGGTTATCATTTGAACGTTCACCTCTTTAAAATAATCAACATTAAATAGAGAATCAAGAATCAAATAGATCAACCTCCTCACCACCCTCCTCTATCGCAGATAATTACAAAAACTTTGGACAGCAAGTTGTTTTTACTGTTTCTTGGCAACCAGCCTGAATGTACCTTGTACCGACTACGCAATACAGGTAGCCTAAATAAAAATAGACCAATCATCAGATCAACCATCTCAATACATTTCATAAATCATTTGTATGAATAAAAAAATGATAATATTGTTTTAAATGACTGATATAAATGATTGGAATAGTCACAATCCACGAGATTGTCATTGAACCCAATATCTGTAGTGTATGATGCTGTATGAACAGCTACTGTTGAACCCTCTGAGGCCAGCAGGCGGCGCTGCAGAAACCATATAGCGCTGAGACCTGAGAAGGAGACGAGCTCCATTTTGATTGGAAGAGGTAATTCCATCAACAAAGAAAGATGGCCGAAGTAATAGAGCTACAAAAGCTGAAGGTTAGTAATGTACTAATATCCAATTCCTTACTCAAACATGGTAACATCTAGATTGTAATTCAGAGTTTGAGTATATCTAAGTATTGCCTTGGTAACAGTGAGTTGTGGGGAAGCCAATGTAACCAACGAGCTACCTGCCGGCAGGAACGGCTGGCAACTTATCAGGCGTGCATGTTCACGTTACTCGTTCAGCTAACGGAGTTAGCTAACAAGCCCTACTTCATAACCGCAATCGTTAATTTCTAGCTAAGTATTTCATATACTAAATGTATCCAGGACACACACCATGTTATTTCATAAGATCGGTCGTCCACAATGAATGGGTTTGCCGCGCCTAAACTACGGCTGCACATCTGCGCTCAGCAACCGGAGGCATTTCACATTTCAATCGCATCTTCATTTATTTCAAAACTGCTACCAAAACTGAATTCAAAGCTATGATAATCAATCCAAAGTGATGGGTTACGTAGTGTCACAAGTAAACAGGGCTGAAGTAAAACGTAGCTTATGTCATATATTGTCGACCTGCAACGCAAAACGTCCAGGCAACAAGTAAAGTGACCATACTGTAACCTTTCAGCTGGCTGAGCTGAGGCAGGAGTGCGAGGCGAGGGGTCTGGAGACCAAAGGTAACAAAGGGGACCTCATTGCCCGGCTGCAAACCTATCTTGAGGAGCATGGTATGTCAAACAAGTCATGATGTCAAAAACGTCTTCCTTGCACCACCGGTATGGCGTTCATGACTTGGTTATACCACTGACTGACTTTATGACTATTTTGCCCCCTTTATGAAATTCAGAGGAGGACTTGGATGTGAATGTTGATGACGTTTTGGCAGAGGATAACGAGGTAAGTTGTTTTTTTGCATAAACCTCAGACATTGGTTTTACCATAGCCAAATGTGCCCAACTCACAGTGCAAAGTGTTTGTATGTGGTCTGTGGCATTTAGTTTATTTGGCAAAACTCTGTGGTATCTGTTGTGAAATAATGTTTAAATACTATTTAAATTGCCTGTCTTTCACATAGGACTTTGTTAAAGATGACAATGCCACTAATGGAAATGCCAACAAGGATTCTGAATCTGCTGCGTGTGATGAGTGAGTCTATTATACAATTATAAACTCTGTTTATATTAAACTTGTAATATAACTATGGTCTATTTCTTTTAAATACAATTTTGACTCTATATTATTGTGTTAAATGTAAACGTTTTGTTCCTGAATGATTTTATTCTAGGCCGGCTGAAGCAAAAGTGGTCAAAATAGCTCCCCCGGCTTCCTCAACTGAGGTATGTGGTGTATATATAAAATATTATCCCTTGTTTACCCTGTGGCTCTCCAACAAGTATGACTGTACCCAACTCTCCAAGATCGATATGTGATGGATCAATCAACAGTTCCTGACATATTATTTTGTTGTCTTGATTTACCTTCTTGTGGTACACATTTTTTAGTTGCGTAGTACAAAGCAAGACTATTTTGTACTATGACCCTTAACACAGCTCGTTCAGATACTAACTACGTTTAGATCTCTCATTGGATCGAACATGAAATACATCTTGTGAAGCATTAGTTCTCTGGTAATGCCGTTACCATGATTAATATGTAATGAAATTACTGTATCTGAAGCCTCCATCTTGTTTTATTCTGTTATTATAATGCACATAAAGAAAAAACCTGCGATTTGTTCGACAGAGAATCCACTCTGGGTTCTCTGGATTCGACTATTCGAATTGTAGGGTACAACCCTACCAACAAGGATTACATTGTGTTTTATTTATATATATATATATATATATATATACAGTATATATTCACAAGAAACACGTATGCCATATTGCGCGATGGGTATACACATATTTATACTAAACTGTTTTATTTTATCAGAGACTGCAGAAAAGAGCGGAGCGTTTTAATATGCCTGCCACAGCTGAAAGCAAGAAGGCTGTACGAGCTGCAAGGTTAGTTTCTGCCGCTATGTTGTTTCTCTTGTAGGATAAGATTTGCTTATCTGAATCTAATCCTAATCTAATGATGAATGTTCTGTCTAGGTTTGGCCTGCCTGCCAATACCACAAGCCCTTCTCCAGGTGTGTATAGATCAATGCTCTTTCTGTGTCAACAAGTTTGTAAGAGTATACCTTCATTAATACATACTATAACCTTTCCTGTTTTTCATCAGGTGTTGTTGCCAGTGGCAAAGCTGCTGTGAGTATTTTGTGTTTCAAATGACTAGACCATTTAGATGTTGTTTTTTTAACCCTGTGATTCCTTTAATCATGCTTGAATAAATAATGAACTCTATTGTTTCCTGTGAAGGTGAGTGTGGATCAGCTGAAAAAGAGAGCAGAGAGATTTGGCATGAATGTCTCATCCATTTCTCAAAAGGTGACCCATCAATAACTATTGACCTAATTTGACCCTTATTTGCCCTACTTTTATAGTATTACTTTGCTCTTGTAGTTAGTTTCCAATGTAGTCCTGCTTTGTTATAAATTGTTGTCTTATTTTAATGTTTAGGTTGAAGAAGATGAAAAACTGAAGAAAAGGAAGGAGAGGTTTGGAATTCTCACATCTGCAGCTTCAGCTGGTGCAGGAGATGTAGAGGTAAGTCTTTTTCTCATTTTTCATGTTGTATACAGATTGAAGCAACTCTTTCTTGACTCTTATTTTAGACATGATGAGCACAACCATATATACTGATTGTAACCTTTTCTTTCAGGCAAAGAAAATGAAGCGTGCCGAAAGATTTGGAAAAGTGTAAATAACTGGTTGTAGATCATAATTTTGTTTTATTACATAAACATTTAATTAATGCTCACTGCTTCATATTGTGTACTTTTTTTGTAACATTTTGTGATCTTAAATAAATTGTTTTCAATTTTTGGATATCTGCCTCTGTGGAAATGCACTTTGTTTCCTTGCAGTGTTTTATTGGAGACCACTGACATTGTAGTCACTTGGGCTTTGACTCCAAAAACTAAGCAGTAAAATATTTGATCACCATTGCCTTTATTGTGTTTCATAGTTCAAATCATGGATTTTAATCAATCATTTAAGAATAATTAAATCAACCAGGAGGGGAGGTTTGAAGAAAATATAACTTGGCATAACTAAATGTCTGTTTATTGGGACCGTTATGAATGAGAGGAGAGGTGTGTGTGTATATATATATATATATATATATATATATATATATATATATATATATATATATATATATATATATATATATAACTCTTTGGGGGTTTTAAAACTGTTCCCTGGGGTCTTTACTAGAAGTTAGCAACGGTCGAAACGGTCTTACGATTAAATTGTTTCGCGCTTTTTCGAAACAATGAAACTACAGAAAAAGGGGGGACTTCCAGATTTCACATTTTTCGCCTAATAAAGTCTATTGTAACACATGGAAGGGCCAGGAATAAGCCGTTTTGCATAATGTCTCCTTTAAGTCAAAGGATATTTGTAATGTAGTAAAATTGCTAAAAACAACCTTGAACATTTCAGATTCCATTGCAGATATGTGAATGTACTTTAGTAGATTAGCGGTAGTAACGTGAAGGAGGCGACGTGTGTGAGGCGGCGGGGGTGTAATAGACCGGAGGCTGGCACCTTGCGGCTCGTGAGTGAAGCGCGGGACAATCTGGCGACCGCGACGCGCCCGTGACGTAGGTTCCTGTGACGCAGACATTTTTTTTAAACTTCGTTCTCCTCAGTAATGGCGGCTTCGTTTCCATCTCCTCCTGCAAGCAACAATAACAAATGGTACTTCACCCGGCAGCAGATCGAAAACAGCCCGTCTCGGCGTGCAGGACTTGATTGTGACAAGGAGTTGTCATACAGACAACAGGCAGCGAACCTACTGCAGGATATGGGACAGCGACTCAATGTGTATCTTTTGTCGAAGGCAGACTTGCGTGTAAGCTAGCCAACATTAGCCCACTGAGTGCGATACCGGTTTGGACGACTATCGCTAATGTGTGTTGGTAAAGTTGTGTGTGGATGCGGTGAAATAACCATGAGATGCGATGTATGGTGTAGCGTGCCTAGTGACGCCAATCTGTCAGAGTTAAGGCCGGTGAAGTTGTGCAGTACTTAACGTTAGCATGCTACACAAGAGCGGCCCTCCAGCCAACTATAAATGGATACTAGGGCCTTTCCAGAGCAAGGCGGGTCTTAAGGACGTTAGCGGTAGCTCTTGTTTCCTGTCGTTCAACAGCAATGTCAAACTATTGTACCTGTATGAACACAAACGAGCAGGAGTTGACGTTGAATTCCAATTTTATGTTTCTTTTTGACAAATTATTAACCGTTTAATGAATTGCATTGCTAGTTAAACTGAACATAAACAACCTTGGGGAACGTGCTTATACAGCAGAACTTGCGTCTGTGTGTACAAGTATCTCATTTTGTTTACATCGTGGGTCAACTTGTTATTTTTAGACATTCGTAACATCGCAACAACAATTATTATTCATGCTTGCATAGATTTGGCAGATCGAGCGATTGAAACTGAATTACCTAAAATGCATCTATTGCATTATTGCCCTTAATAAAATGATTCAGTTCACAGCTTACTATAAATACCGCCATTGTGTACATGCACCGATTCTACATGGTGCAGTCTTTCACCAGGTTTCACAGAAATGTAAGTATAGTTATTTATGTTTATTTCACCATTTCAGAGTGTACTGCATAACTAATATTCCCTTTAAGCAGACGTCACATTTGACTGATAATTGTCTGCCATTTAATTTGGCCTCCATCAGGTTATTGCTCCAGCCACACTTTTCCTTGCTGCCAAGGTTGAAGAACAGCCTCGAAAACTGGAACATGTTATCAAGGTGACGCATGCCTGCCTAAATCCTCAGGACCCATCACCAGATGTACGCAGTGACGTAAGTATTTGACAGTACAGAACAGGAAATGTTTTTTTTTTCTTCCAGAAATTACTTTAGAGGACGTTATGATCTATTCAAGAACCTTAATTGACACTATTTTATCCTGAGGCACATCCTCCCTATCCTCAGGCAGTAGACTTAATGGCCGCACATTCTGATGGCCAATGGTTGGATCTGTATTTGGAGCTTTTGGCTTTAATTGGATCTTAAATTTATACAACTAAACTCACAATTATTTTTCTCTTTCTAGAATGGATGATATGTAATACACAAGCCAATATTTGCTTGTTTTTGCCTATACTGTGAGTGTATTGCTCTTCGCATTTCCTGTTCCTTACTCTAACCTTCACAGCCATTTTGGGGAAATTTGCTTGTTTGTGTGACTGTTATGGTATTTTAAACAATGGGTAATACTGAATGATTTCAGCCCATTGCTCCTATAAAGGGTAGCACTGTAAAGCAAGGATGCAGGATGAGAGACGAGGCGAGAGCGAGCAAGTTAAAAGAGTGCCTCCCAGTAAGTAACCTGCCTGTCCTCTCAACCTCAGGCTTACCTGCAACAAGCCCAAGACCTGGTCATTCTGGAGAGCATTATACTCCAGACCTTGGGTAAGTTGGGATGGAAGACTTGGGTCCCTTGGTAACCCCTCTCCCCAAAACTAGAGATGTGCTTACGAGGGCTGAATTAATTCATATGATCTCGTTCACAGAATATTAATATGCAGTCGCCAGCACTGGAAATACCATTCATGTACCAATAGTCTACCAATTGTCTACTCAGTCATCTCACCCTTTACCTTGGCTACTGTTATGTTATTTTATAAACTTTTCAGTACTGACATTTTTATATTGGTTTATTTGTGTTATTTTTATATAGGAATGGGCATCATTAGTTAAGTAATAGAAAGGCACCCAAAAATCTCAAAAACCAAAAACCTATGCCTGTTTGAACTTGGTGTAGGCATAATGACAAATAAAAACTTGCTATACAATGCTTTTCTTTTCTTTTAGTGGAGCAGAGTCTAATAATAGGCGATACATTGAGTAGGCTGTGTTTACCAGTAGGATGGGCTACCCTCACTGGTACAAGCAATGGAAGGAATATCAATGTTTGTGGTCATGTTAAATTAAGTACAGAAAAATTAATTCAAAGACTGAATCTTGCAGCCCACTGATCTGAGAAATAAAAAAATGCCCATTCCTATATACGGTATATATATATATATATCAATTTATTTGTTTTTAAATTGTTTTTGATGCAAGTTGTGATAATTTGCTTCATCATTGTATAGGTCTTTACAACTTCTAGGGTTAACCTTTCTGTATTCCTCCCAATACACAGAGGCCGGGCAGTTAATGTTTGTCTATACCATTTAACATATTAAATATGATTTGTAAAAGTGCTTTCACATCTCTACCAGATTCACTTGATGCAATCCAAGGTCAACAAATGGGGTAAACCATTCAATGCCAAACCTTAATACCCAGAAGTCCATTCTGACTTTCATATTTCTGCCCAGGACACCACCTGAAGAGCTCATGCAGTTTTATTTTTCCATTTCACATGCAGCAGTTAATTGGGTCTAATGTACAGCAAAAGAGTGTCTAGTGTTTGTTGAAGTTTGTATTGATCAAATGCTGTTTTTTTGTCTTTTCTTGTTTTCAGCTTTTGAAATCACCATTGACCACCCTCATACTCACGTTGTCAAGTGTACTCAGCTCGTTAGAGGTAAGCATCAACATACGCAAAATTACATTCCTCTCACTGAAATGAAAGACTAATCCGTTTCAATATGTCAGCATGCCTCTCTGGTTTTATCATTACAGCGAGTAAGGATCTGGCCCAGACATCGTACTTTATGGCCACCAACAGGTATGTTTCTCTGGGAAAATATCTTGGCATTGATTTTATGTCAAGGAGGGTAAAAACATTCCTCTCGATAATTTATATTTAACAGTCCTATCAATTTTGACTCACCCTTCTGTCTTTCTTTGTCTTACTTTGTATGATACGACGACCTGGAACCCCATGTGGTGTGTAGTCTGCACTTGACCACATTTTGCCTGCAGTACAGTCCGCCTATAGTCGCCTGCGTGTGTATCCATCTGGCCTGCAAATGGTCCAACTGGGAGATCCCAGTCTCCACAGACAGCAAGCACTGGTGGGAGTATGTGGATCCCACCGTAACGCTCGAGTTGCTTGATGGTAAGTGTTCCTAGATAACCCGCCATGCTTAAGCATTCCATGGCTACAAGAGCCCTGGGAGAAATGTTTAAAAGTGATTTATCTGACCTTTCCACTTGCAACTTTTTTTTCAGAACTAACAAATGAGTTTCTGCAGATTTTGGAGAAGACTCCTAGCAGATTAAAACGGATTCGTAACTGGAAAGTAAGTCACAAAATGCTTAATGTATATTATGTAATGTATAAAGATCTGTCAGGGGAGCTGCGCTAATACTCATGGTTGTCTGGTGTTTTGCTCCAGGCTGGGGGTCAGACTGCAAAAGGAAAGTCCAAAGCCCAGGATGACGGTGACCCAACAGACGCAATGATGAGCATGATCTCCATGGCCTCCTCGGAGACGACCCTGGCAGGGCTCATGAGCCTCTCAGGCCCCTCATCCCTTGGAGAAAAAGATGGCGTTGAGATGGGCAGTGCCCAGCACTGGCATCCAGACATGAAGCATGGCTCTGAGGAGCCTTCACAGCCACAACCTAACCATGAGGTCCACGCCCCGGCCAAGGTGTCGCTTAGTGAGTACCGCGCCAAGAACGCTGATGTGCTTGCTGCCCAGAAAAGGAAGCTGGAGAATATGGAGGCCAGCGTGAAGCGGGACTACGCCAATGCTGCCCAAGCTCTCATTGGTCAGCAGCAGCATCCGAGGAAAGAGAAACAGCAGCACCACCATCACCAGCAGCCCAGTTCTCACTCAAGCTCTTCTTCCTCTTCAGATGTAAATAACCCTTCACCTATCATTCTCAAAATCCCCCTCGAGAAGGAGAGGCATGAGCGCAGCTCCCTCAAGATGCGGCTACCCCTGCCGGGGGGAGGAGGCAGTGGGCACATTGGAAGCGGCAGCAGCAGCCGCAGTCAGGATCAGGACATTAAAGTAAGGATCAGGATGCCTGAGAAACAGAGAGGGAGTTCAGGGGAGGAGGGAAAGAGCCGGGACAAGCATAGGGAACGGTCCAATCACCATCACCACCATCATCACCACCACCACCACTCTTCCTCTGGCAGTGCCCCACTTTTATCCTCACACAAACACTCATCTAGCACCAGTGGTACGGCTGGCAGCAGCAAAAAGATCCCCAGTGACTCCTCCCGGCTAAGCTCGTCCTCTTCTGCTTCTCGGAAGAGAACTCACACCCAGGATCCCACTGCTACCACCCCACACACAACCGCTAAAATAAGCAAGTCTTCGCGCAACGCCTACCCGCTGCCGTCCTTGTCTTCCTCCTCTGTGCACGCTCTCGCGCACGCTCCGGACATCCCTTCCCTGGGCCTTCCCCACCACCAGGGCAGCTACCCTCACAGCAAGGGAGAAAAGACGGACACAAACGGACACAATGCTGCCACTGGTGGACAGTCCAATGAGTACCAGGACACTTTTGAGATGCTGAACTCCCTGCTAAGTGCCCAAGGAGTCCAACCGGCTCAGCCACCCATGTTTGACTACAGATCCCAATATGGGGACTATCGCTATGGAGCTAACTCCAGGGGGAACAACTCTCGGCCCCCGCCCCTTCCTTCAGAACCGCCCCCTCCTTTGCCCCCGCTGCCCAAATAAATGCTTTATGGGTGTGCATTATGTACACTGTACTTGATATCCTAAAAGATAATTTTGTTTTGTAACACATTTAATGAGATTCATTCTCCTTTTTTAAAAATGTTTGTGATCATGTGTTGCTGTTTTCAGCTTATGGCGAATGAAATGTGCTTGTTTCATAATTTGTAAAATACTTTAGTATAGTTTGTAAAAAAAAAAAACACAAAAAAATCTCCAAATTGGGGTAATATTAAGACACTCGGAAAAACAATGAGGAACAAGATATTTATGGGAAGACGTGTAAATACTATTTTTGATGTAACATTTTGTATGACCTCAACTCCAATGAAATGTGATGGTGGGATGTGGCTTTTTTGCCGTCACTGTAAAAAAAGAAGTCAGACGCCTTGAAATTATAGATGAAACATTGCATCATGTATGTATTACTTACTTCAAGTCTTGCTGGCGATTCTTTTAAATATGTTTTTATAGTACAGTATTTATTAATTGAATGCGATTGTGGAGCAACATACTCTTGATAAAATATATAAGCTTCTGCTGGCGTTTTTATCAGTAAAGAGACTGCTTCTATTATGTATTGGCTAGTTTGAGAATGCATGTCTCTGTAGCCTAATTGTTTATTTGTTTTGTTTTTTAAACCCAGTTCCCATAGCATTTTTGCCCCATCCCAGTTTTGTCTATTTTTTTGTAATTACTTGCATTATTTCATATGCTCTTGTACAAAGATTGTAAAACAAAACAAATATTTTTACATTTTGATAAGAAAAGTTAGAAATGTCAAGTTCACTTAAGAAAACGGTTTGTTTTAAAATTTTGCAGTCATTGTTTTAAATGGTTGTAAAATAGATAAATACTGTTAATTCTGAAATAATCACACTAAAAATGTTTGTACCAAACTGTTTGTCCATGTCATTTAACATGTCTACAGTGTATAGTCTAGCTGCAGCTACTGCCAGTTTTAAGTCCCATGTCTATCTAGCAGGACAATATAAAACGGGCTAATGGAGCCTTGTGAATCACTAGTAGCATAATTATCATGTAATGCCATGGATTCATCCAGAAACCAACAGAAGGCTATAGCACATGGTGTTTTCAGTTAAAAGTAGAATGTTTTAGTTTGGATTATAGATATACAAGCATTGCATTTTTTTGTTGACATTTCTTGTTTTGGAATAACTATGGTCATCAATTATGGACAGCATATGTCATGCCTGCGTTTTATCATATTCTGAACAAGGTGTATGTGTAACCAATTCTGACACTATCCACAGTTTAAAAAATTGAATCGGTGAGTGCATGTCTTTTGTTTATTTGAGTCGGGCCATACTATGTTATTTTCATTGTGGTCTTCTATTATGCAGACCATGTGTGCTGTTTTGTAAACTCAAATGTACACAATATTGAGTATCCATATAATAAATTCTGGCAAGGATTTCCGGGTACAATGTTGCATTCGTAATGCTACATGTATTGAAAAAACACTGTCAATGCACCTGTTGAGAGCTGGAAGAATACATCTTAAAGGAATGATCACATCTGTCCCCATGTGTGCACCCCCTATAGTAAAAAAAAAACCCACAAATGTTGGTCCTTTACTAAAAATGGTACTCATGCCCAATTATGAAGGTGGTACAGTATTGGTTATTACATTGTGTAAACTTGTATATAAAAATGATTGTATGATTTGCATTGATACCTGCTCAATACCTGCTGTAGATTATTTTTCATAAAGCGTTTAAAAGATTGGGGGTGAGTAAGTTAACAGTACTACTTAAGCATTACTTAAGCACTCCTACGCCACAGTTTCTGAATTTCCCCTGGAGACAGAACCACTCTGCTTAGATGAGAATTATATTTTTCTCAGGAATCCAACCGACCTTCCGTTCATCACTAATGTAAAATGCACTGAATATTTATCCCAGTAAGATCGCTTATTAATGAGCTTTAAGTGTTAGTTCATCTGATAATATATTATAAAAGATGTAAATATCACTAGGTTGCAGCATTTTTGGAAATGGTAAATTCTAGGTTTTTATATCAGGATTAGGAAAAAGATTAAACATAGGAAATCTGAAAATGTAAGGGAGATACTCATGGTCATGCAACCTCAGCAATGCAATTCACAGCTATACCTTTGTAATTATTCATGGTCCATATTTGTCACATCCTAATGTTAAATGTTAACGTGACACTCAGGTTTGGAATTCAATAATTTACAGATCTTGTTTCAGTTGTTTGTGTACACTGATCCTTTTGATATGTGGTTGATATAATCTTATGTCAATAAATACTTTAAGAAATTAGCAGTTGCTTACATGTTCATTTTGTTATAGGATGTAGTCAAATTGTTATTAGTGCCTATAGGCGTGGACATGATCTCAGATGACGTCCCGAGCTTTAAGAGCTTCCACCAATCAGCGTGGAGGTGGGCGGGCTCTGTAGCCACCGCTGTGGCAGCGGTTGAATGCGGGAAAAAAGACGCAGTGTGCTGAGGAGCAATGCTTGATTGGGCGGCGCCGTCGGAGGTAAGGCGTTTTTCACATTATTAGCACTTTTAATGACCACATTAAGCAACGAAATGCGCCGTTGGTATCAACAAAAGTCGCCACATATCACCCCTATTTCACAAATCTGTTATATTCTGTTGTTTGACGCGATTGCTGTTTAGTAAATAGTGCAATTGCTAAACAAAGATGGCGACTACATGGCAAGCAGAGTGCAAGAGGCGATGACGCAGGAAAGAGGCGTGGTTATGATAAGTGGCAGTTGGGACTGAGCAGTATTGATCATGGTATTGATATGGATGCGTTCGATGTTGTCGTTATTCTCTTCAGATATATTCTTAATCATGATGTACGTATTTAACTTTAAACATCAAATAATGTCCCCCTAGACGAAGAGATGCATCTAGTAACTGCTTTGTTGTCACCTGCTTTTGGTATTTAAATCGTCCCCTATTATAAAATTAAAAAAATTAACTGTACAAGTATTGCTGTAGAATTGAACTTTATGCTGTTATGAGGCAGTAGCACTTTCTCCTCGACCTTTTAACTTTCTAAGCCAGTGTCATAGTGACATGTGGCCCTTGGATATGAAGAGTGAGGCTGCCAAATCACTGCTCTGTCCAAGCTGAACACAGTTTAGCTATTTTATTGGGTCTGCAGTCATGGCATACTTTATCAGAACTCAATTATGCAGCTTTTGTGCTCTCTCTATGTGGAATTTGCTGGAAAATGCAGCTTTTCCAGCTAAATGACACATAGTCTACTATTCTTTAACTTTTCTTTTAACCTGTGTTACAGGGTCTAGCTTAGCAATGAACAGGATACGGATTCACGTGTTGCCATCAAGTCGCGGGCGTGTGACCCAGCCTGCCCGTCCGCAGGAGCCCCAGACGTGCTCCTTCACCCAGCGGCCCTGCTCTCAGCTGCGCCTGGACGGCCTGGACTTCTGCATCAAACACATACTGGAGGACAAGAATGCCCCATACAAACAGTGCAGCTATGTCTCCACTAAGAACGGCAAACGCTGCCCCAGCGCCGCCCCGAAGGTGGAGAAGAAAGATGGGTGGGTTTGTTATGCTATGTCAATAGAAGTGACTGTTGAATTCATGTTTTGAATGCTTCATCTTAGTGGGAAGGTGTAGAACAAAAATCAAAGAAATGCATAGATGTTTAATTGCATAAATATGTTTGACCACCACACACAAGACGTTATCTTTGTCGTTTTTGTTCCTTAATGAACATTGATTCCAGAACGTCACAATGCAGTGCAATCCACATTGAATGAATAATGTCTTGGACAAATAGACACACGATTTAAAAAAATGTCCTGACACCAAATTCGATTAATGAACATTTTGTGCAGCTGCGTTTCAGTCAAGATTTCATTATGGAAAATTAAAGTCCCAGACATGAATAAATCACAAAACTGTTTGAATTTTAAGGGGTTTAATAACAAACTAAAGCTATACACTGAAGTGAATCACACTGACATGTATATTGTTCCATACTACGTCTCCTTACACTACTCAGCCTCATCTTGTGCTCCTCAGAGTGTCATTCTGTGCAGAGCACGCCCGAAGGAATGCCATGGCCCTCCGAGCTCAGATGAGGAAGGCCTCCTCCGGGCCCTCACCAGAAGCCCTGCTCTCTCAGCTCAGTGGATACAGCCGCACAGATGCACACAGCCTCGATGCAGGCCGCAGTGAAGCCAGCCGCATTCTAGGTGAGCCGTGTTGTCCGACCTAGGAAATGGAATGTGAGGAGGACACATCAAATATATAATTTCTGTTGCATCGACTAGTGGTTTATTACAGTGTCACTTTAATAACTAACCACCCATGTATTAATATGCTGGACAAACTGGGCAATGTTTTTTTAGTACCATTTTCACCAGAAAGTGATTCAGCTACACTTGCCTACAATCGCTTATATTAAAGCGTCACACACAACATTTCTAAACCCACGTGTGTTCTAAAGTTAAAATGTATAATCACCATTATAGGCCTGGAACAAATATTTTGACGTGGCTGGATAAAACATGTTGTTGACATGTTGTTTTACTTCCCATATTATTTGACACCAAGAAAAACAAGTGAAACAATTCTTCAAGGTTAACAAAACATAATTTATTCTGATAGGCCTATTATAGAAAGAAATTATATAAAATATAATTTACAAAGTAGAATTTTTCCAGTAGAAGATATAGCCAAATGTGTAAATATTGTATTGATGCCTTGGGACCACAAATTTAACCAAAAGTTAAAATACTACTTTCTCAAAATACTACTACTACTCAAAAAATGCTAAATATCTCTGTACAAGATGAATTGCATTTGAATTTAATTCATACATTTTTCATTAAAAAATAATAATACAAATAATTCTTATGCTCGATTCTCACGGCCCGGTGGGCCCCCCTCCTCGGCCCAGTCATTGGT
Organism: Merluccius polli; assembly: GCA_030340625.1. Taxonomy (NCBI): domain Eukaryota; kingdom Metazoa; phylum Chordata; class Actinopteri; order Gadiformes; family Merlucciidae; genus Merluccius; species Merluccius polli. The sequence continues at coordinate 454,526 of JAOPHQ010002558.1, read as the reverse complement.
AACCACTGCTCTAAGGGCTCTGTTACACTTGGGGTTTCAATGCGACTTTTGTAATTGGATTCCAACAGGACACATTGTCAGGTGTGGATGCTTCCCGATCGGCTCTATGTCGCATTGTGATGCGATGTGCCAGCGTAGTGCAGTTGCCATACGAAACTACCATGAAAATAAAAATAAACTGCAAATGGCGCTGCAAATGTAATGCGAGTAGAGCGTTCGTTTCATATTATAAAATGTATTAAATATATAGACTATGGAATTAGGCGACGCAATCTGGCAGTACGCAAAAGTCGCACTGAAACGAAAAGTGTAGCCAAGTCCTAAGTTGCTTCACTTAGTACGTAGGGGTTTTATCAATCCTGTTTTTGTAACAATGCCATGATTTTCATCCCCCTTGTTCGTAAGGCATATCTCAATGACAATGAAAGAGCACCCAAGTTCGAGTCCCGCGGTGGCAAACTCAGGTGGAAGCTACCAAAGTACTCCGCCAGCATCAGGACCTGCCCACCATTAGTTACATAACTGTGCTCATCTTTGTCTTAGATGAGGACAGTTTGAGTGAGGAAGAGCCAGGGCCCTTGGTGCTGGACCAGACGTGGAGGGGAGACCCTGACAGTGAAGCAGACAGCATCGACAGTGATCACGAAGATCCTCTCAAGTATGTTTTAAATTAAGCCTACCATCGTTATTTAAAGGGATGGTTGAGATTTTTTGAAGTGGGGTTGTATGAGGTACTTATCAGTGTATTACCTACAGTAGAAGGCAGTCAGCGCGCCCCCAGTTTGGAGAAGCATACAGCTGTACCAGCAGAGACGCTAAGCAATGTACTGCTGTGAACGGGGTCAGCAGCAATGCATATTTTAGCCGCCTAAAAAAAAGGCCCACCTAAATATATATTCTTACTGCTTTACCTTGCCTTAACGGCACTTTCTTCCCTACCAGCTGATCTGCAGGTGGTGTAGTACAGTGCACGGCACAATTGCACTTATGCGTAGGAATACAGAAGTTCTACGGTTGAGAAAATGTAGTGCCAAAGGAAAGGGCTGTCTGGCGGCAGGATAACGCGGTGAGAATATTCTATGTATAGTGTACACTTAAACTGATATTGATTTTTTTTTTTTGTTGGTGGGCCTGTTTTAGGCGGCTAAAATATGTTTTGCTGCTGACCCCGTTCACAGCAGTACATTGCTTAGAGTCTGTGCTGGTACAGCTGTCTGTTTCTCCAAACTGGGGGCGCACCGACCGCCTTCTTCTGTCGGTAATACGCTGACTCTAGATAAGTACCTTATACAACCCCACTTCAATGTTACCATCTAAACACTAATCAAGATTATTCTCCTCCCCTGGACAAACTTGTGTTTATCTTGCTTAACTCTTGAAAAGTGTGTCATTTGCTATTTCGTAAACTGTATCTCCAGTTGAAACATAATATATATATGTAATATACACTCACCGGCCACTTTATTAGGTACACCTTGCTAGTACCGGGTTGGACCCCCTTTTGCCTTCAGAACTGCCTTAATCCTTCGTGGCACAGATTCAACAAGGTACTGGAAACATTCCTCAGAGAGTTTGGTCCATATTGACATGATAGCATCACGCAGTTGCTGCAGATTTGTCGGCTGCACATCCATGATGCGAATCTCCCGTTCCACCACATCCCAAAGGTGCTCTATTGGATTGAGATCTGGTGACTGTGGAGGCCATTTGAGTACAGTGAACTCATTGTCATGTTCAAGAACCAGTCTGAGATGATTCGCGCTTTATGACATGGCGCGTTATCCTGCTGGAAGTAGCCATCAGAAGATGGGTACACTGTGGTCATAAAGGGATGGACATGGTCAGCAACAATACTCAGGTAGTCTGTGGCTTTGACACGATGCTCAATTGGTACTAATAAGCCCAAAGTGTGCCAGGAAAATATCCCCCACACCATTACACCACCACCACCAGCCTGAACCGTTGATACAAGGCAGGATGGATCCATGCTTTCATGTTGTTGACGCCAAATTCTGACCCTACCATCCGAATGTCGCAGCAGAAATCGAGACTCATCAGACCAGGCAACGTTTTTCCAATCTTCGATTGTCCAATTTTGGTGAGCCTGTGCGAATTGTAGCCTCAGTTTCCTGTTCTTAGCTGACAGGAGTGGCACCCGGTGTGGTCTTCTGCTGCTGTAGCCCATCCGCCTCAAGGTTCGACGTGTTGTGCATTCAGAGATGCTCTTCTGCATACCTCTGTTGTAACAAGTGGTTATTTGAGTTACAGTTGCCTTTCTATCAGCTCGAACCAGTCTGGCCATTCTCCCCTGACCTCTAGCATCAACAAGGCATTTGCGCCCACAGAACTGCCGCTCACTGGATATTTTCTCTTTTTCGGACCATTCTCTGTAAACCCTAGAGATGGTTGTGCGTGAAAATCCCAGTAGATCAGCAGTCTCTGAAATACTCAGACCAGCCCGTCTGGCACCAACAACCATGCCACGTTCAAAGTCACTTAAATCACCTTTCTTCCCCATTCTGATGCTCGGTTTGAACTGCAGCAGATCGTCCTGACCATGTCTACATGCCTAAATGCATTGAGTTGCTGCCATGTGATTGGCTGATTAGAAATTTGCGTTAACGAGCAGTTGGACAGGTGTACCTAATAAAGTGGCCGGTGAGTGTATATGTCTTCTGTATGGGTGCTTTTATGTAGCTATTAGTAACACCAAAGAATAAACTATATTAGTTGCTACCTCAAGCGGGTTGCATTTTGCTGTCCCATTTATACAGCTGCCTGTCCTGTCCCTTGTCTTGCCTTTCTGAGCCTGTGATGTAGAAACATATCCTTCCAGTGTCTTGTGGCACACCAACTTCAGATGCAAAAACAATCTATTAAACTAGTTGGCTAATGAGCTTATTTAGCTAATGAAATAGCCAGAAGTGCTTGGCCCTGGTACTTATTTATTGTCAAATAAATGCTAAATTGATTTTCAAAGCACAGGTCCCCACCTTCAATAATTCACATATAAAGTGAGTTGCAATTTGGCCAAAGTCCAAATCTCTCCAGTAAAGCTATTTTGGATGTGAGCTTCAACATGATGTTAATGTCTGAGGCACGCTTTTCCACCAAAAAAAGTTTAGTAAGGGGGAATATGTACCCGAGAAAGAGGCAAGCAATAGCATAGGGCTGTACCCTAAAATTTGAGTAGTCGAATTATCGTTCACTCAAATTCTCTGTCAAACAATCGAGCATTATAATAACAAAATCAAACAGGTTATAGAGGCTGCTGTAGGGTTATATAAGGGTTCTTATTGTTTGCATGATTCACGCGCTGCATTAAATGTGAGTTATTGTTAATTTGCTGAGCCGATGGAAATGCCATGTGTGTGTCTGGATTGTTTATGAAAATGGTGCCTCGCCGATGTACGCGTCAACCATTGCGCGTGCAACCAAACCAGGAGGAATAGCGCTTTTGTTTAACCTGGTAGCTATCGGTAGCTATCCCCATTAGCTATCTCCAGTAGTGGAAATGGCAGACAGTGTAACAACCGAAGTAAAGCCAATCTGATGACACTACCTATATCTGCGTATGCTACGTTTTTGCATTGAGTATACTATGTCATGTCATGTCGCCACTCGCCAGGCGATCCAGTCAGGCTACCAATCCAGTTTGCTTTTCTCAACACATACTAAAGAATTTGTATCTGCTTTCATGTCTCCATTATAGACTAAATGAATGAATAAACTCAGTTTTCCTCCTAATGTTTCCATCCAACCCCTGCTGCCGATACCTGTTTGTGCAAAGCACAAAACTATGGTATTACTATGCAATGCACATCATTACTATAGCTTTTGCCTGTTCCCAAATAAAGTGACCTAAATTTCCTCCTCAGTGAACATGCTGCTTTCTTATTTCCAAAGTGTTGCTCGCTTCTTTCGCAACAAATGCGCGTCTTGTGGTGTTTGTGGTTGCTAGGCTCTGAGGAAACGGAACATGATCCGGTTTGTCTTTGCGACAGCGGCACAAAAATAATACCACTTTGAAACGCTAGGGTGCGAAAAGTTAAAAAGTTGTCTACAGCCCCTTTAACACCACTAGACCCACGGTGACTTGGACTGGTGAGCTTACCCAGTCTTTTTGCTCCCTGCTTAAATTGCTTTGTTGCATAGTGCCTATTGCAGGGATTACGCAGACACCCCTATATACGGTGTGTACCTAGATACGCCTCAAATTACATGTTTTTTTACATTTTTAATCAGTTAAACGTTTCTATGTCTTTATCGATGGGGGTTTTGTCATGATCAGATGTGAATACCGCGCGGAATCAGACAGAACGGAGCTCTCCGTATCCACAGAGACCGGCCACTGTTTGATTTCAGGGTATATTATATTGGCCTCTAGTATAGTGTATTAGGCTAATTGTAGCCTACAGGGTTGGGTCAGTGTAAAAAAAAATCAAACCGGTTCGATATTAAGCCAAACACCGGACCGGACCGGTATACCGAATTTTACCACTAGGTACTCCTCCAGAGTTGGTGGCAGTAATGCATCTACACTGTGCTACACTAAATAAGAAGAAGAGAGTGACACCATGTTTCTATTTCTCACAACAACCATTCAACTTCTAAAGTTTAAACATCAAAATAATAAATAAAATTTGACTTTGGCCTAGTGCAGCTTGAGAAACTGTTTACACGTCCACAACGTCCCCCCCCCCCCGCCCACCTCTACTGAAATTTGATCTCCATGTTGCCGGCTCGGCACTATTTGAGCACGCTCTGTGACGCTAGTGGCTCCGTTAGTTCGTTTATCAACAAACCTAATATAATGTTAATCACGTTGGGTTCAGTCGGTTTGCATAAAATCAAACCGGTTTAGGCTCGTACATCGGATGGGACCGGCAAAACCGATAATCCCCCCCCCCCCTTATTTTCTAAGTTGAATGCAGATGCTGACAAGAACGGGCTGTCGTCATATTGTGAAAAGTGAATTTGTTTGTAGAGGCGGTCGGTCATTCAGCGGAGGTGCTGCACCTGGCCTATAGGCAGCTGTGGAACACCCTCTCTGAGGGTCTTATCCTCTCTCTGTGCATCGTCAGACACGCGGGGGTGTACACGGCTGAAGAGGTGGCGCTGATCACCCGTGAGAAGCTCATCAGGCTGCAGTCGCTCTACATCGATCAGTTCAAGCGGCTGCAGCACCTGCTCAAGGAGAAGAAGCGCCGCTATCTGCACAACCGCAAGATGGAGCATGAGTCCATCGGTATGACTCTACTAGACATGTGTGATCTTCTTCATTTTAATTGAAGTATTACTCGCCTGCTTCATTTGTGGCAGTCCCTTTGGGTACGGCTATTACAATTAGCATCCGGTTCACACCCTCTTTTGCTATACAGCTGTGATCACAAAGCGCTCCATGTAGTTTAACACCCACACAGTCATGATGATTTGATGCCCTATTTAGGACACTCCATTAACGTAATATACAGTGTATAAAACACCGAAAAGACTGATTTGATGGGTTACAGTCATGTGAGATTAACGAGTGACATATAATCCATTGTTCAGCTGCAACATTTCTTCTAAATGTTTACATCTTTTTAGATCTTTTAGATCTCTTCTTTGATATAGCTGTCTTTGTGAGTTGTGTTATCCGATACTAGACTGCACTAATATGCAATGCCGGTATTAGTGCATTGCCACTTTCGTGACTCTGGGCTGTTTCTCTGTCTAACCCAGGGAGCAGTTTGCTAACAGGCCCCGAGGGTCTGTCCTTGAAGGAGAGGGAGAACCTGAAGAAGCTGAAGGCGCTGCGTCGCTACCGCCGCCGCTATGGCGTGGAGGCCCTGCTGCACAGGCAGCTCCGGGAGAGGAGGCAGGCTGCGACGGAGGGCGCTCCTCAGGTTTGACTGGGTGATCCTCCTTGAACTGGTGTCTTATCTAAGTATTTATTCTGTCTTAGGGCCACAGTAATGTGGGAACGGAAACTTTGGATACAGTTTAGATTGGGCTAATAAGTTAAAAAGTAAATATTGAAGTTTAATTTGAGTAAATATTAACTGGTATCTACTAGAACACTATACTAGCAGAACTCCTATCTGATGAGGTCATATTTTTCTCTGGGTTTAATGACTTCATGTTTTAACTAAGTATTTCCTTTCTTGCAGCCATATAATATGATAACAGTGTACGAGAAATGCGTCTCCTTTGTGGAAGGGACCCGCTGTACGAACCCCAGCTTGCCTTTGACCCGACACTGTATTTCACGTATCCTTGATAAACTGGGTATTCTGCTGTCTATTATCAGAGAGAGAACTATGCCTCTTCCGTTGTACTGTGGCAGCAAGAAGACTGCAGAACCATACTTGGGCACTGGGGGCAGAGTGGGTAAGCAGAGTATAATGTATGGGGGTGAAAGGAGCTAACTGCTGTAAATGAAAATCTCCCTCTGTTTCAGCTGTGCTTGGGCTATTCACTGCTACTGCAAACAACACAATCTACTGGTTAAGATTAAGTTCTTGCCTCAAAAGTTCTAGGATGAACTAAACGGACAGCGAATTGTGAAGTGAATATGCATAAGGAAATCACCATAATCAGATAAAAATAGCCTTTTTTCACATCAGTTGTTCAAGATTGAATGAATATAATGCCATTTAAAACTCATCACAGATGTTTTGAAACAGAAAATGTTATATTTAACCTTTCTCTCCTGGGTGACATTTGGCTTGGCGTTGATCAAGGCCAGCAGCTTGCAGTAGCTGTTGGTTTCAAACAGTGCCAACATGAAGTCCTTCCTATGGTCTGGTGGCCTCCCTAGAGTTATGGGGGGCATGCCCAGTTATGTTGGAAGGAACAAAATGCCTAAACACTAAGGAGCTTAAAGCACTATTACATGGTGGTGTCAACAGCTGTCAGCTATACATTGAAATCCCAGTTCATAAGGTTCACCTATAAACTGTCAAGATAACATGCCGGGCATTTGGTGTCAGGACACTAACTCATTTTGTTGCTGGGTGTCATGTAATGTCAGCTCCTCTTTAACCAGGGCCTTAAATGAGACTCAACATGTCCGTCCCAAACAGTGGAGTACAGTATAGACACTTGAAATTCGACAAGATGAATGGCTTGGCAACTTATCTGTATCAACTAAAACAGCTCAATCAAAGCATGCTTTTGCTTTCCCATACCTAAGCTAGTTGATGTCTATCAGAGACTTTGTTCATGCATATTGTCTTGCTTTACGCTTTCATTTGCTGTATCACATGATGTCTGAGGCACCAGGTAGTTGCTGATGTAGATATGCGTCAATACCATTACATACACTAATCTGGTGATTGCCGGCGCAGGCCTCGGCCTCTAAACTCGCTTGTAATGGCACACTTGATCCTTCATACTCTACGGCTATTTAAATGGTTTGAACGATGACGTGTGTGCCACTACAAAACTGTAACTGAAACCCTGCAATATATTTTAGATATAATTCTGGCCTTGCCATTTGAATACATTTGTGGAATTGTTGTGTTTGTATATTGCCTGCTGCTATATTGCAACATTGTGGTACTCTGGTATGCATTTATAAGACCAAACTGACCTTTTTCTTTTGTTGTTGTTGTTGAGAAATAAGGACCAAGTGTTCTGTTACTGTGACTGCAGATATAAAAAGAAATCTGGATGATACAGAGCAAGTAGTGTTTGAATTTGAACAATGGCTACAGAGCCTGCTTAGTACCTTTTTTTTTTTTTTTTGACGAACATCACAACCTCATTGTTCAGAAGCATTCAGTCGTTGGTGTACAGTCCACTGCTTAACAGCTAAACCATTATAAGCACAATTGTGAAAGCAAGTAATACAGTAAGCTTATTTAGATGGGGAACCATGTCAAGCTCTGAATAATGGTTCTCTTTTTTGTTATCCCTGGAGGCTTACATTCCTAGTTAAAACACTCTATATCCTATTGTACTATTGTCAACGTTTGTCCTTAACTGAGTGTCTCAGACATTCATCAGGACTGCAGCCAGGTGCTTTTCAAGCTGTGTCCGGGCGTGAAGGATGTCCCGTGCAACCGCACGGTGCACATGGGCCAGTCGGAGGAGCCTCGCTGCCCGCTACACCTTACCCTCCCACCCCCCATGTACCAGCCTGAGCAGGCGCCCCCCCCTCAGGTGCAGCTCATCCCTGCAGTCAAAGACATGTACCTGAGTGCAGCCGAGCTCCAGCCCACAGAGAGCCTCCCCCTGGAGTTCAGTGATGTAGGTGACACAGCAGCTTTAGCTTTCCATGATGGTGGTTGGTGGGGCATGTTTGACTTGAGCCCTCAAGTATGGCTTCAAACTCTTGAGGTTTTCAGTGAATATAAAAATGTTTCCACTGTTGGCCTAACTAAGGCTGGGCAATAATTCAATGTTATTGTTTATTCATTTTCTGGTGGAAATAATGTGATGAACTGTTAATAATGGGAAGATATACTGTATAGCGGCCAAAATAGTACATCAAGGTATTTTTATTTAGGAGAACCCAAGTGTAATTCTTTCACATTGTCCAATCTATAACTTTGGGTCATTCTAGATGTTTGGTGTTGTGACTTGTGACTTAGATTCCTCTTGTTTAGACATCAGCATGACTTGTCCCCCTCCTCTTGTCTTTAGGACCTGGATGTGGAAGGGGATGGGATGCAGGGTCCCCCGTCTCCCCTGCAATTTGACACCGCCCTTGCCCTGGAGGACCAGACCATCAGGGCTATAGCCGAGGCCCCAATGGACATCCTGACTGGGGAAGACCCAGACCTGGACGCTACGGGACCGGAGTTAAGCGAGGGTGATGTGGATGCCATTATCCAGGACCAGGTGAACTCTCTGATAGGAACGTACAATTCACTTTCATCTACCATATTCGCCATGTTTTCTAGGTCACATAAATAATTTATTTAATTCCAATGTCAAATGTATGCTAATTGAAAACCTGCTATTGTAAAAGCTGTTAAGATATAAAATTAAGCAAAGCATTCTATTGAGCGTAAATTATAGCAATTATGCCTTGTTACCATGTGGACCAGCAGTGTTTATAACGTGGTCCCTCTCTGTTCCTGGTGCAGGTTGTGTCAGAGGAGGCCAGAGGAGAAGACACTGAGAATTCCTTCCAAGAAACTGAAACGTCGACAGTTGAAGCTCTGAGATGAGAAGCAGTGAATCATCTGTTTCCTCAGAAGAGCAATCTATAGGACTATAAATACAGCGTTTGATTTCAATTTGGCCAGTTATGGCATAATCTACAATGTAGATAACCTTCACAATGACAACAATTTACGTTGCCTTTTTTAGACTATTGCTGGTAGACTGTTACCTTACTGATTCACTGATTTGTTTTTGTTTTTCTTGTTTGGTATATTTAATTTGTCATTGATGGCTGTTCGGTCTTGCCTTACAAATAAATGTACCATGCCACGCAATTGTTCATAATCTCTTAATATTTTAAGAAGCCTGTGATTGAAACGCATGTGATTCGTTTCCTCTCTTAAGGTCCGGTGAATTATGTAAAACCAACAGTACAAGAGATTAGTTTTGTTCTACTTTGACAGAAATAAAAGTTTGTATAGGAATGATATAAGACCCAAGTGAGCAGTTTGAGGGGAATATGCGCAGATCTAGGTTCAATACCGGCAAGTTTTAAGTGTACGGTCAAGTTATGTTTGGCCAAACGACCCGCCTCTGAGAGTGGGGCGGGTAATGCTATTTCATGCAATGACATCACTTTTCCTCAAGCCAAACACTGCGCCGGGAGACGGAGCGGCTGCAGCGATGAAGCGGCATCTTAACTGAAGCTAACGCAAGAGGAAAAACGTTACATTTGATGTATAGTGTCGTCAATTTGGTTATTGTGGATGGCAGGACAAATCCAACGTCAGATTTATTAACCAAATGAGGTGAGTTTCGCTTTTTTCCTATTTCTCTGCGAAAAACGGTCGGCTTGTAACGTCCGCTGGTGTGGTTTCACCAGAGGAGAGGGTTATGGATACATAAAGTATGCGCCTTAATGCGTCCTCCCAGTAAGCACCAGTACACCAGCACCACGGCTGGTATGTCTCCGTTTCAGAGACCGTGCGGTTATTCCCCGGGACCGGGCTGCTTGTGTCAAGGGCGTAACGTTAGGCTGCTGCTGCTGCTGCTGCTGCTGCCCGTGTGGAGGAGCATTATGTGAGGGCCTACCACAACACACAAAAAAGAAAAGGGAATTTTGCTTTGATCACGTCCTACAGTTTTCTATCGTTTTAGATATTGACTTATGGCACATATCATTAGATAGCCTCACTAAAGCAAGCCATGCCGCAACCGTTGTGGATTTAAGACGCTGGTATTTAAATGGAGAACAAGAAAGGGGAACTGCTGCTCCGGTCCAGGACTTGCGCCACATTTACGATTCCGTTTAAAAACGCTGCATACGATGCGGACGCACGATTGTGATTTGAAACAACTTTATTCCTAATTATTGAAAATGAATTAGGTCAAATGTAATTCTCAAAGGAAAAAGATGCTCAATCACTTCTTCACTTGTAAACAATGGTGAGGTATTTATTGGCTTTGATTTCAGTAATTGGGAATCCATTGACACTAAATTAGTAGGTCAGTGATAATCAGTAGGCCTAGTAGTACATATAAGTAACACAATACGAAAAGCCCCCCCCCCCCCAAAAAAAGTATCCATGTTAAAGCACTCCCATAATAACAATGTCTTAAATTAGGATCCTGTTACAGACATCTAAAAAGTAAAACCTGCTTGTTCCATTACCTTTGGCTGTTTGACTTGGTTGGTCTGTTCGCAGTGTAATTATGTTCCAATATTAAAGCCAATAGTTTGCCATGTATTTAATTACATTGTAACCATTGAATCAGCAGAACATAATGAATAATCCTGAAGACTTGATGTCAAATGTAACATCCATTAGACAGCCCAGGGAAGTTCAATGTTGTGGGACAAACTGTCTAATAAATACTGCAAACAGCAATATATCAAGTGAATATGGCAAACATAATGTTGAAAGCGAGAATATAATATATTATAATTTCATTTAATACCATATCTTTCAGAGAATATTCATCTCTTGCCATAATGTGGCTAGTATCTATTCCTATATTGTGCACTGGTCTGAATGTCTTTGCATGTAACATTTTGGGGCAGGATGTCAGCATGCCATTGGTTTTTTATTCCTGCGAATGACCTCATAATCCCTCAGGGGGGTTGGATAAATGTGGTTCTACTCTATAGATCTAGATTACATCTATGGTCTGTCTGTGTGCACGACTGTGCTGTGGGTTGGTTTTGAGCTTGTTTGAAGCTTTATAAAAGCCCTCTCCTGAGTGCAACTTTGCGATAGCGTATTCAAGCTGTACGGCATGACATCATGAAAAGCAGAGCAGAGTCACATATTGGAGTGTAATGGGCAGTATAAGTGTTCGCTCTCGCTGTTCGCCTCTAATTGTTCGCAGATGTTCTGTAAGCCTTTGTGTCCCACATCTTGTTGCAGCAGACTCTTCTAGACGCACATACGGCTCTGGGACTGAATAAAGAAATGTGTCAGTCTAATTGTTTACAATTTGGCTGCTGGGTCTGTTAACATAATCAGTTCCTCGATTTTTTAAAGACTCCTATGGGACATAGTGCCAATCAACCACATAGCACTAGCAGTGTAGCATAGCAGCAGCTAGTTAACTGTTAACACTATGCTACATAGGTTACTTGGGACAATAACTATTGACTTAATGGGGGCCATATTGAGCAAAAAGACCTTGTGCCTGCCTACTAACAGACATTCAAGGTCAGTCTGTCTGTGAATAGTTCTGTTTATTAGACGTAACAGCAATAGTTTACTGGGGGGGGGGGGGGGGGGGGGGGGTCATTATGCCAGTGTGAAGTGTGTGAAATGTGGTGGTTTGGCCCGGGTTTGTCCCTCCCCCCCAGCCAGGGCCTATCTCCCCAGTGTCCTCCCCCACGGATTGCCCCCCCCCCCCCCCCCCCCTCCATTGGCTTAAATGCCCACGCTTTGAAGACAGGCCAAGCCTGGGCTCTATGGGGTCTCTCCTTATCAGTCACCAGCGGGATCCAGTTATCTTGCCTTCGACTGATGTCTGCAGGTAGGTAGTACTACTGTCGTTACCATGGTTATACAGTGAAGGCACCTCTGGAGCTAGCATTAGCTTGGAGACTTATTCATCAATTACCCCACAGAGTGGAGTAATACGCAGTATGGCAGAGCTCACAACAGGGGGGAAGGACTGGGAGAAGATATCAAGATCTCTACTGTTAACACACACACACAGCAGATATTCAGATTAAAGGAGTTATTATCATTGCCTGCATTGTTTCCCCTACAGCCTTTTGTCTGTTCTCTTTGAACTGACAAACCACCGACTGCTTAGTGTCTGTTTTAGCTGCATTCATGTCAACTTAACAGGCCACGTTAACAAGCTCTCGGGCCCGTGCTGGTGGTGTTGTGGTCATCTCGTCACGTTTCAACAAAGTCTCGGAGAGACTGCTGTGTTGAGTTTGAGTATGGTTGGATAAACTTCCAGTAAGGTAAAGGTGTGTGAGCACAGGACCAAAAGCACTGCACTCTGTCAACATCCACCCCAAAGAGGAATCTGTGGTCATACAAACATTAAGGTTGGCAAAGCTCAGCTTTACCTTAAAGCTGTAACAAACATTTGATTCATCAGGCCGTCTAGGGAAAATATGGCTTGGAATGTAGCTTTAATCAATTCAGGCTTGCCAGGTCACTGGCACGTCCTGTTTTGCCAAGGAGCGAATAAATGGCCATAATTGTGTTTCGGGAGAAAGGGATCCATCTATTAGATTGTGTTGTGTCACTTTCGCCCAACTTCATATCGATAATGACATAAATGAAGACTACTTTGACAAAGAACATCACCCACACCGCACGGCTCTGTATTATGGTAGTATAATGTCCTCCATATTGAACAGGGGTCCTTTGTGTGCCTCTGGCATTTATTTTGGTTTTGGTCTTGAAATAAGATGTTATTGCAGAGCTGGTTGCATCCACCTCCACGCGCTCTAATCCGTAAAGCCCATTCCCACAAGGTGCTTAGTGAGCCTGGGACCTGCCCAACTTTCAATGTTTTCAAATTCTTATTGGCTTCCTGCTTCAGAGTTTTCTTCTTCCATCTAATCTCTGCGCTACGAGCAAACACTGAGGTGCCCTTTTCGAATAGATTGTACCTTTTGACGACCTTTGCCCAGAGCGGACAAGCATTGTTCACCATCTATGTTTAGCAACACTGCATATGACCCTCTGTCCAGCTTAATGGCTCTCCCCTATATCATTTATACCATAAATTAGGTCTCGCTCTTGGCCAGACCTTGAAGGAAGGATGTGGATGATGTGGAAAGGGCGCACACTTGGCTCAGCCCAGCCGGTACGACAGGCTAGTCTGGGCGCTTGTGCCTGCTGTCCAGATGTGCAAGTATTGTGTTGTGCCAAATCAATCATGTGCCCTCCTACCCCCTCCAGACCTCTGTAATGGTAGTGTGTGTGTGTGTGTGTGTGTGTGTGTGTGTGTGTGTGTGTGTGTGTGTGTGTGTGTGTGTGTGTGTGTGTGTGTGTGTGTGTGTGTGTGTGTGTGTGTGTGTGTGTGTGTGTGTGTGTGTGTGTGTGCGCGTGTGTGCGTGTGTATGATAGTAGGGCAAAGCTTCTAAAGGCTGGGGCGCAATAGTTGTTTCTGACCTGGATTTATTTTTCCCATTTACCTTTTACCAGTTTTGGGTTCTCTAGAAATGTACGGACTTTGTTATTCGATGTGAAGGTGATTCATTGAGGAATCAGGTTGTAAAGACATCTGCTGACACAGATGGAAATGCTGTGCAGACCTGGACGCAGGGGGGCGGGGGGTTACACACAGCTCGTAGTCTGGTTGGCAAGAGGATGCTGTCTTACTCTCAAGTATTCCCAACATTGTGAAACCCATATGGACTGTAACAAATGGTTTTCATTACAGAATACAAAAATAAACTGATACGCACCATTTTGGATCTTGTTTACACAGTGGTTAATCTATACGGATTGCCATTGCCAAGAATGAGAGTATCATTTTTGTTTTAATCCACTATCATTGCGATTTGTTTCATGTGGACGTCTTTGGGCTGTAGGAACCAGGTTACAAATTGTTAAGATCAGCAGTCCAGCAGCCTAGAGCTGTGGCTGGTGATGGGTCACCAGCCACAGCTCTCGACTTCATAATGAGCTTTGTCTAAGCCAAGGCTTTATGCAAATCAACGCAAGAGGCCTCCACTGACACCACTGGGGCCTTTACAGCCCCAGCTGTAGACCCTGCCCATCTCACATTTCTAGAAGGTGGATAAGCCCTCCACCTCACATGGAGCCCTGCACATTACAGCCCATTAAACTGTCTGCCTCTCAATGGGGGTTTATACCCCACGAGTGTGATTTACAGCCCTCATTCTGAGCTCCCCCGACAGCTCGCTTTGCAACGGCCTTTTGGAAATGAATTCAAAATGGGCCATGAGAGGCCATCTGCCATTGGAACCATTGAGATTCATCTGCGCTGTGCACGCTGTCCTTTAGGTGTCGCTTGTGATATTCTGCTCTGCCATTGTGGAGGCGGTGTCTTCTTCGTGTCATCGGGGCCCAGAGAGTAGTGTGTGTATAAAATTAGCTAAATGGGTGTTTGTTGGAAAACCAGCATCCATGCTGTGATGATGCAGCTTAGCTTTACATATGGTTTGTGTGGAATGAATGGGTGGTTGTCAATAAGGTTTGCTGGTGAGCCAGCTTATATGGCAGATGCATGTTTAACTCCTCCTTGAAACTCCTGACTCTTTGCGTTGTAGGTACATTAAAGGTACAATTGATTATGCGAGGCCTCAGTGATGACCCCCATCTGGGGAAAGTAGATCTTGATGGGGGGGGTTGGGGGGGGGGGTGCTGACAATGGGCCCATTTATGTGGAGGGATATTCCTAGTTCCCTGTCTGTATGCTCCAGGGTACCATGTGACTGCCTCACATTCAGGTCATGTCATCCCTCTCAGCCCTTTGACCCTGTTTGAGAGCAGCAAATGACTTCCTGAACATCCCCATTCATCCCATTCAGATGTATGTGTGCATTACGATCTGGACGTCGTAAAGCCATATCAACCCCTTTACCATCCTATAGCCACTGTGTACTGAGGCCCATGGCATGGCATTATTAGGACCTCTTTATGTACAGTCATAACATAACTCACTCCTGTGCTGTCACAACGTAACCCACATCAATACTTTTAAAAACACAAACCTGTGCATTTATCACACTCTGTTGGGCTAAGATCATCCAGCCGTCTCCTTCCTGACAACTAGGGGGACTCAGAATAGAATACATAGATGAGGGACGGAATTGGCCATCTGTGTTTTATCATCAAAACCCTAAATATAAAACCCTCATTGGACACAACTTCCTTTGATCCTGGTGATTTGTGATGTGAATTCTGATGTCCACAGTGCACTGGGTTCTGGGTTTTTGGCAGTGTGTTGACACTGTGTTAATCCTGCCTGGTTCCTTTAATCCCACTTAATTTGACATATTTTGACTTGTTGTTAGTTTTTGTTTGACTTTTTATTTGGCCTCTTGGAACATGGGTCATAGTGTGTATGTGTGTGTGTATGTGTCATGTCTTTGGTATGCAAATATGTGGCAAGTCCCCTGTCTGACGTGACTGTTTTGATCAAATCTATATCACAATGGTCCAAAACAACTGACATTCAGGAGAGGACCCTGGGGGCGCTTGATTTTGACATGGGGACGTTCGGTCAAGAAGGGGGGGTTGATTCAGGTCAGGTTTTTAGTCCAGCCAATTAGGGTCAATTGAAGGGAAGAAATTGCCCAATATTCAGATGTCATCCAAAGTTAGTGTGTTTGCCTTCACACAGCTTTTCTTCTACACATGAGTCTCATTTGTATGTAAAGTATGGAATGTGTTTACTGCACATTTTTTTTCCATCATTGAGTTAACTCGCCACATTCAAGTAATGCAGCCGATTGTTTTCTTATTGTTCTTGTCGTGGTGTCCAGGCATTTCTGGGTGTGTTTCTTTTCGGTCACCAGACTGAGTTAGTATGTCTGCTATGTCTAGAGCTATGGGGGATGCTAATCCTCTATTAAACAGGAAACCAGATGAGTCATGTAGCGTGAAAACCTGGGCTGATACCGCAGACACTGCAGTGAGATGCTTCTCTTCAGGGCATTGTGCATGTTGACCCGTATATTACACATGAGACATTATGACTTGGGATGAAAGTCGAATCTGGCTTTCAGTTTTCAGTTTTCAGTAAATGCCTGTCTTAATGCAGTTTTATCATGATACACATTGTCCTGTAATGAAATCAGAATGTGAGAAAAAAAAGACTGCAAGCTTTTCCAATCTTTTCAGATTCAATGTTTCAATGTTCAATTAATTGATTAATATATTTTCTGGATGTTTTCAAATACGAGACGCTTTCTTTTTTTCCGCTTAATTTTTTACGATCCCTTCTTTTTCGTTAGCCTAGTCATGGGGGGTGGACTCAATCCAACACTTATTACTGATGTGATTGAGAAAGAAAATCCTCTTAGTGCAGACTTTGTGTTCTTTCTAGGCCACCGAATGGCTCTGTGAGTGGAGAGAGAGAGAGAGAGAGAGAGAGAGAGAGAGAGAGAGAGAGAGAGAGAGAGAGAGAGAGAGAGAGAGAGAGAGAGAGAGAGAGAGAGAGAGAGAGAGAGAGAGAGAGAGAGAGAGAGAGAGAGAGAGAGAGAGAGAGAGAGAGAGAGAGAGAGAACCAAAACAACTCGTCAGTCCAGCAACGACCGTCGGATATCCTCTCGGTGTACCCTCCTTTGTCCGCTACATGCGAGGGTCTCCTTTGAAATACAACCCCCTCTTCTCTCCCCTTCCTCTCCTCTTCCCTCCTCTTCTGGTGGCTGCCTGCACCAGCAGCTGGGGGGTTAATGTTTAGCAGCGCCACCAGCAGCAGCAGTGCAGAAAGAGAGGCAGGAGTTGCAGGAGGAGGGGAAGAGGGGAAGAGGGAAGCAGTGAGCAGGGGAAGGGGGTGGGGGCTGGTCCACAGCTGTTGTAGTAGGCAGGGTCTATTGGGGTAGGAAGCCTGCCTCACTCGTCCTGGAACAATGGGAGACGTAGCTGGCTCTGCAGAGAGGCCAGGCTACGCACACACACATACACATGTGCGAGTGCAAGTGCCCAAGGACGCTGCTTTTCTAGCCCGGGAGTAGAGGGTAACGCTTCCCTACTGTGGCAGGTGACAGCGCTCTTAAAAGAAGGGAATAAAATCTCTCGTCCCAGAGCCGGAAAAACCAAATGTGAAGCCGGTAGCCTAGCGCCCTCTCCATAGCCTTTTTTTAAACTGGGTTCTCTTGATTCTCACTGCTGTGAGGATCTCTCTGATGCTATCAGTGGATGACAGAGAAGGCAGCAGCGACAGCAAGGTGAGACAGCCCAAAAACCGAATACAGTTTAACTGTTTTTTTGTTGTCTGGTGTATGTTGTGTCTTTTGCGGTGTTCCTGGCTCCCTTCTGTAGCAGACTGCTACTGTGCTTCAGTAGCAGTAGGTGTAGCTTAAGTATAATTTGTGTTTAAAACAAATGCAAGGCCAGGGGGCAAACTAATGTTTGGTTATTTTCAAGATACGGGCGAAAGATGGAAATAATGACAGGTCCATTTTGGTGGGTTTGTGGGGTTGCATTTATATGAGGGTTCTAGCATTCATGAGATAGTCTACATAAACTATTCTTTATCATGTTGCCATGCAAGGAAAGAAAACACACACTTCCATACAGGGAAGTTATTTTATTTCTACCCAAAAACTGTGGAACAGGGGTTGTTGTGGTTACATATAACAATGTGTCGTAAACCTGCCAATCGAATGTGGAGGCTGGGACAGAGGTGTGTGTGTGTGTGAGGTGCATTGTGGAAATCCTTACTGAGGTTGATACATGAAAGGTACGGCAAAATTAGTCAATTTGTCAGGGGTGGTAGACTTGTATTTATTTTTCTTTGTGGGGGGGGGGTACCCCATCTACACCAGGATGCTTGTGATTCCACTGTGACAGACAGTACATGCTTTTGAACCAACCTCTCGGGCCTTTTGGAAAGGCAGTATAGACACACACACACACAAGCCTCCCCATCCCCCTTACCCTGCTCTGCTGCCTCCGCTCCTCATCCCAAATATTGCTTGTGTACGATTGGTCTCGGTTCCCACTGCAAGAACATCAGAGGAAATAGCACAGAGGAACCCCTGCTATCCTTCATTCTCTGTCTGCCCCCCCCCCCCCCCCTTTTATCTTTTCACTTCTTCAATATTTATCAGAAATGTTGCATCTATGATTTTGTTGATGAAGATCTTATAGGATGTAGAGACCCTTCCCCGCCCCCCAAATTTGGCCTATATTTTTTTTGGCGAGCGGGAAGACTCCTTCCTCCCGTATCTTGTCTGAATCCTGTCTGCGTGTTTGATGTTCTTTTTGTTGTGGCATTTACATCTACCACCTCCACACTCTGGCTACCCAGGCAGAGCTGCCTTTTGCAAATCTGCAGACTGGCAGATGGAAAGAGTGGTGTTTGACATATCCCGGAACGGCCTTGCCCTTGCCAAATCCCTGAGTGTGTGACTGACATGATTTAAGAAGCTTTTATGCATTTTCTCCCCTCTGCCTCGCCTGAGCTCCCTTTAAAAAAATATATTTTTGCCCTAATTCCATGAGCTCTGTCTCCGTCTCCTCCCAGCAGCATCCAGCCAGAGTCCAGACACTTTGAACTCCGATGAGCTCGACACGGCAGCACATTTATCACTGCCCCTCGGTCTCCAAGCGGCAAATAAATTCAGTTCTTTTAGAAGATAAATTAGAAGAGCAGCACGGCACCATCTTGGCAGCGCTCTGTGTGCAAGCGCGCTCTCATTCTGCTCTGTGATCGGCTGCTTCTCCTTTCGGCTTCAGATCGGGGATCACAGATCACGGCCGGTCTCTCTGAGGCCACATCAGGTGTTCCAAAAGCAGGACGGCTTCTTCTCAGAGCTGTGATCAGCCGTGGCTCCATTAAAACCCAGATTGCGAGGGCAGATGCTCAACACCCCTAATCCCATTTCAGGTTGACAAGATCTAAACAAGATCAGCCCCTGGTCCCCTTTGGCAGCCTGCTATGGAAAGCCTAAGAGTGCAATCACTTTCTTCCTGTATGCTATGTTATGGGGGGTGGGGGGGGGGTCTACATTCTGATTCAGAGCGTAGTAGCAAATTAACTTAATCACCAAATAACTCATCTAACTCAATTCATTGGAAATTCCAGATTGGCCTGAAAATCTTGAAAGAAACAAAAGAAAATAGATTGTGGCACGCGAGGCGTGTATAGTCTGCATGTCCTGCGTTTATTAAAGGGACATAAAAGGGGAGTTCTTAAACGCTGTGTCTACTGAATTATTCATCCCAATTTCTTTCATTACACTTTCCAATGAGTCAGAGATGAAAGGAAAGATGAGAGGGAGGGAGGGAGGGATGAAGAGAGGGAGAGAGAGAGACGGGTGTGTAGGGGGGGTGTGGGTGGGTGGGTGGGGGTTGTGTTCTTGGTGGCTGGTGTCTACTGTGCAATGGTATCTCCCATGGGTGATGGGAGATTCTTCTTCCTCCCCCTTCTTCCCCATCCTCCCTCTCGGCTCTTGACTATTGGCTTTGAGAGCAGGGAAGCGTCATATGTGAGACCCCATGCTTCAACTAACGCATAGGTGACCAAACCACCTCCAGTGCAATTGCTCCATCACCCCTCTCCCTGATTGGTCGCTTGTTTAAGGAGGATGAAACTGACTTGTCAGTTGGCTCGTCTCCTAGTCCCCTCCCCTATTCTGTAAACTTGTAGGTAGTGATAGGATGTGTGTGTGTGTGTGTGTGTGTGTGTGTGTGTGTGTGTGTGTGTGTGTGTGTGTGTGTGTGTGTGTGAATTAATACCTGTCATAGGTTACGTTCTGGTGGAACAGTAAAAACAGGATTTGCACCAGAAAAGCCATGAGAGCAACCCCAACCCCTAGCCCTGCAGTGTGTTTCATTCTAATCCCATGGGTTTACCGTGCGCTTTCTTTTGTTTTCTCTCACTAAGCTCCTTGGTTTTGTCGGGAGAGAGAGGTGCCTGACAGGAGAGCGAGGATCTTAAAGGGAGCTGACGTCACAGGTGAGTGACTTCGTATGTGTGTCTTATGTGTGTTAGAAAAAACAATATGTTCTCTTCTTTTTGCTTTTGAAGGTATTTTTTCCACTCCACATTTGGTTCACATAAAAAAAATCCAGCTTCACCATACATTCAAAATCAGACTATTGTAACGTGTTTTAGTTTACCATTTTGTGCTGGCCTGTTACAGAATCCTGATTCTTGTCCTGGTCCCTCTGTGTATGTGGTGCCTGTCTAATTATCGTCATCATCTTAACAGACTATGTTTACGGCCCATAGACATTGTGTTTCAGCTTTAACCACACATGAAAACTGACCCGGTGTCTACCTTTGGCTGCTGGGTCTATTTAATTTAGTTTGGTTTTTTTTCACAAATGCTATGCCTGTTTGTCTCCAAAGCATGACACAGGGATTCTCTGGTATTGAGTGTCACTAAGAAATCTAGGTCACACCAACATCGCTTTTTTTTCTTGTTGTTTTTTTGCCCTCCGATTTTGATATGCAAGGTATCCATTTTACAGCCTTTTTTTGATGGGGGAGAATAAATAGACAGAGCGGGCTCCCTCGCTTGGAGGTAAACACATGATACGAACTGTTCTGTCCTCTGATTGGAGCCATCGGCCGCCCAACGCAGCGGCTCGCTGCACTTTGTTTACACTGGGTGTCAACTCGACGGCTGAGTTTGGGGATGGGTGTTTCTTGAAGAACAACAAACAACAAAGATTTAGTCTGCGGCTCTCCGATGGAAAGCACTGGTTGCTTGTATTTGTTTTGACGCCGTTTTCCCCCAATTTCCCCCTGTTTTTTCCTGAAATGTCCCTTTCTATCAAAGACCAGTGTCTGTGCTTGCAATGTCTGTTCTTGTTTTTACTGTGTCACGGTGCAGACGAGAGAACAGTGGAAATAGCTGCCGGCTATTAGATCATTGTGGTGACTTGGCCGAATGAACAGCCTTGAGGTCATGTATTTGAATGAATGCAAATAGTGTGACACTAGGTGGTTTGAGAGGTATTATCTTTACTTTGTATTTCAAAGTCATGCTAATAACGTAGATTGATCTTCAAAAGCATCTGAAGGCTCCTCTCTTCTGGGAATGTCAACTGACTTGTCTACTTCTCTGTTGTAGCATTCTTATAGATTTTAAAAAAATCGTTGTCAGGCTTTTGTATTAAATTGATTGTATGCTCTGATTGTTCTCAGCCTCACCTGGGATATAAACATCTGGTAAATAACTATACATTTAATGCCATATTTGTCAAATATAATATTATTGAGAGTATTTGAAACAAGGTTAAGGTAAAATAGTCATCAAAAGTCCCTGTTTTTGTATAGACAGGATATGCTTAATGTTCCACTCACTGTCACATCCCCACTTCCTATTTGATGTCATTTCCTGCATATAGCAGGAACTACTATGTACTACTACTATACTGTTATTGTAAATATAGTTCATGTTGGTGTTGACGATTTCCTTTTCAGTGCTTATTGTCATTGTATTTCCTGTTGTACCAGAGATGAAGAGTTTAGCCTACCAACAAAAATGTAATGGCAGTTTAACGGATGTGGAAAAAGGAAGCACATTTGCATAAAGGTTCAAACAGTTCAAAAAACAGTGATCAAACAGTGGTACAAGGATGTATTATTTATAATGGCATTCAGGGAAATGTGTTCTCTTTCTGTAGCTGTTACACAGAAGTTCGATGTTCCTCCTGACTTCTTTGTGACTTGTTGTGCTTTGTCTCTGTGGTGTATCCCTCTACAAACAGACGGCACTGGCTGAAAATAACTCTTAACTTTGGCTATTGTAAGTCTGAGGCTAGGCTAGGGCACTTTCGCCACTCTCCAAAATGTAAATAGATGTGGAAACTCTGTCCCCGCTTATCATACTGGGTGAGACATGTAGAGTGGGATCCATTTAAGTTCTACAGCCTCTGAAGAGTATAGGTATTAAAATATCAAACGCAATATGCTCACAATTTCCTGAGGCATGTTTCGCACGAGTTACGTTGCTTCTGGTGAAAAGTAAAAATGGTGGAAGAATATTGCCTCCTTTCTTCCCCAAGTCGCAGGACAGTTAGCTGTGCACAACGGGCCTACAACGTGGTCTCTGCGTGCATCCCCCCCCCCCCGTCTGATGACTGGGTGGGTGCAAACGCTGGGTGGGCCAGTGACAGCACCCACCCAGATGACAGTGTGGCAGCAAGGCCCCGGGAAAGGCACTCCCTGGTACTGCAGCACCTCTCTTGTCACTCAGCTGTGACAAGAGTCCACTGTGTGTGTCGTACGGGCACATTCGTTTCACTCATTGCTCCCACAATGTGCCTGTCTGTAAGTCTATCTATATTTCTCTCTATATCCCTTTCTCTCTCTCTCTCTTTCTCTCTCTCTCTCTCTCTCTCTCTCTCTCTCTCTCTCTCTCTCCCCTCTCTCTCCTCCCCCTCTCTCGCCCCCCCCCCTCTCTCTCTCCTCCTCTCTCTCTCTCCCTCCTCTCTCTCTCTCTCTCTCTCTCTCTCTCTCTCTCTCATGGTGTGGTTTCAGTGAGCACTGTCATGCATGCACTTTTTACTCTTTGTTTCTTGTCTTGTCAGAGCCGGTGGCTTTTTTTTTGCCCGGCGCATCAAAAGAAGCCACAGTGGCTGCTACGCACTGCCGCGTTATATTTAGACTTTGTTGTTGTCTTTGGTACAACGCTGTAATTTCATGTGAATGTTCTTCGGCACACATAGACGTGGGTTTGTGGTCTCCTCCACTGCCCCCACCCACCCCGCCCACCTCCACCCTCCACTCCTCTTCCCTGCCTGCCGAAGCTTTGATGTGCATTAGCCAGGAGAATGGCTGGTATTTATAACCACTCAATAACGCGCCTGTGGCCAAGGTTAAGCGGACTGCTTGTATCTGTATCCCTTCTCAGATGGGCTGCATTGATTCGGACCCTCCATTATACGCTGTAGATTTGGCAGCGCTCAGTCGAGCCCCATAAGTAGCCTTCACTTTGGACGGTTGCTGCTTACTCGGGCTGCTACCATGGCATTGGGAATAGTGTAGCGGTGGACGTCCACAGCACATTGGCCGATATGGGTCAATAATTTCCTTTCCAGAATACATCTTGTGGAATTAGAGCTGCGTTCGAAGCACTCCAGCTGGCCCCGTGCTTTCCTCAAGAAACTGTTGCAAACTAATGGGCTGCACTTAGTGGGGCTGGGCTCCATGGTAGAATTTATCATCGCCACAATTATAGGGAATCTCACTCTATCACTATGCCTGATGCGGGTGCATTCCACATCCGATCTGAAAAAATGACATCTGACATTCATCACATTGAGCTATATATGCAAATGGTACCTGCTTACATGCAAATGGCGAAACCGTGCTCAAACATTTACTCTCTCTCTTTAAATTGAGAGAGAGCAATTTCCATTGCCATTTCCTCAATGTAAATTTTACAAGTATATTTACATTTAGGGGTTTAAAAAATACTAATAATGGCACCTAATACTAATAATGGCACCTTTCCTACATGGAAAACCGGCCAAAGTGCTTCAGGTTCAATCAAATAGCATGAGAATGAGTTGAAGGGGTGTTGACATATGACAATCTCTGTTGACTGACGATACAAAGGCAATAGGCCATCTGTGCCGCCTACAGATCAGGTTCTTATTTGTGTGCGTGTATGAATGTGTCACCGGTCTGTTCCTATGTCAGCTGAATGTGTGCGGGCAGGCCCATGTCCTCACCCCTGTCTGGGACTCATCCAGGTGCGACTCAAGGTGTGACTAAAGGAACCTAGATCCACCCCAAACCCCCCCTTTCTGTACTTGATGTGCACAGACATGTGTGCACCCGCTGTTGCACACCTGGTGCATTGCCCACTACCCTGGTTCTAGGGCATGCGGCCCATCGCTCATGGCTACAGGCAGACTGTGAACTCTGCAGGATGCTCCCGGTTGTGATGAGAAGAACAGAATCTGACCTTTTCTTTTATCATAAATCACGATTTTTTTTTAATTGTTATTGTTTTCAGGGTAAAATCAGGACAATTTTTAAATTCCAACTGTTAGTTGGAATGACACTGTTAAAGGTGCTGTGGGTAAGATTTAAGAGCTATGTTTGAGTGTAATCCCATAGAAATGCCATAGCTATCCGTAAGAGCTATTAGTGAGTGAAATGCTCTGAGAATATCTGTTCTGGTTGACTGCGTGTCTGCCGGCAAAAGAAAATTCAAATTGATGCACGTTTCCATCCACTACTGTTATTCGAATATTAGGAGTTGGTTCATCGAGATAAGCAGTAGTTGGCACTAATTCTCCAGTCAGGTGCCATTATACCACTGCAGAAGAAGAGGGCGCAACAAGATATTTAAAAGAGCGCCAATCAAACCTCAAAACGAACAAAACAAAAACTTGGAAGAAACAAACAACAAACAAAACTTGTTTCTTGTACTATTTCAAGGAACGTTGTAGTCTCCTCTTCAGTCCACATATACCTGATATTTGTGGTCTGCCACCATTGTTCGTCTCTCCAGTGGAGTGGAAGCTGGAGTGACATTTAAGTCATGTGATTTCTGTACGTCATCATTTATTCGCATTCATTCGCTGAATCGGTTTCCATTGCACTTTGTCGAATTAACCTTTTATTGATGCACCACCTTTTCCACCTCCCTCAAGCGTAAAAACTTTTTATCAGCGTTTCCACTCCCACTTATTCGCAAATTGAAAATTCAAATAAAAAGAGGTGGATGGAAACGCACCTTATGAGACCATTTAGATTTTAGACTGCCCCAGGCTAATTTGAGACCAATCAAGACATCTCTTCCCTGATTGGTTCAGGGTATCAGGGAATCCATCTTTCCTTGTCAATCACATTTGCAAACACAGCGTTATCGTCTCAATGGCTGCGAAACATAGGGAGGGAGGAAGCAGAGAGGGAGGGTGCGTTTTTTAGGGTTAGGGTAAGTTTTGCTCTCTTCTGCTCTTTTCCACTCCCTCTCTTTGCAACTCTCAAATCTTACCTAAGGCACCTTCAAACCCAAACATACGTCTGACTATATTACTACATTCAATTTTAACTTTAAGTTATGGCAGAATCAACATGACATCTTTTGCCAGATATTCTATATTTCTATCTATCTATTTTTCAATACACTATCTGTCACTACTGCTGTTGAGTAGAGGTGGTTAGAATCGGGGTCAGTCAATTTTCACTACATGAATATAACCTCTGTCAATGAAGACGAAAATTATGTCTAATGTAAAGATTGGCATGATTTGGCATGTTCTATGAAAATACATCTGTGTTTTTAACCATATTCAAATGACTCAGAGGTAGGATGAGGCATTCAGACAGTGATCAACATTAATCCTACTTACCCTCCCTGCCTTGCAGCCAACAGTAAATCAGAGGCCACCTGTGGTTGTAACTGGTTGTACTTTGCTCTCTTTTCTCTTCCAGATGAGAACATGATGTCTGATGTGACGGAGCAGAGGATGTGTGATGAAAACTTTGGTTCAGATGAGGAGGGAGAGGAGGCCGACGTGGAGTCCTATCTGGAGGACAACAGCAGCGAGCTCATGGACAGACTGAGAGAGCTGGAGGTAGAGAAGAACACTCATCTAGCTCAGCTCAATGTATTCATACAGTATCTAGATCTGTCTATGTACAAGCTGCATCTATCTGTCTCTATCTTTTTTTTGTCCATATATATGATCGACCGAAGAGATTATGATAGATAAAGAGTGTCTCAGTTAAGATCATTTAAAGTATGGGTCTCGTATTCGTATATGTATTCCGTTTGGGTCTCACAAAGTGCTTTCCAGGGAGATAGTTTTCTATTGGCTTTCTATCTATATGGTACCCGATGTGTCAGGTTTTTTTCACGACTGCTCAGATTGCATTTTCTTTTTCAACTTGTTGGCGGAAGTTCTCCTGCCAAAATGGGGGTTAACTTACCCTTTAAGGACATTCATATTCTTACATGCGTAAGTTACATGAAGTCAGACAGAATAGACACGGACAGACATGACACCGTCTAAACCCATCTACAGTTAAAGCGGTGAACCAAGGAAATTAATAAGCATTTAATATCATTCACTTAAAATGTTGACTTTTCTCATGGTTTTTTGGATGTTACTTTGACACCACAGGCAGAGAATTCTGCATTGCTGCTGGCCAACGAGAGCCAAAGAGAAGCCTATGAGAGATGTCTGGATGAGGTGAGTCGGCAGCCGCTCTTTTTAAAAAATAAAATAAAACACTGAAATGTTTTCCTCATTACGATCTTCCCTTTTCATAAAGGTTGCCAACCATGTGGTCCAAGCGTTGTTAAATCAAAAGGTAATGAACCATACGATGCTAACACACAAAATGAAAAAAAAAAAAAGTATTTATAATTATTTATCGCACAATCCAATAAGAAGAGGATGTGTCCTTAACAAAAGCTATTGTGTGTGCGTGCATGTGTGTGTGTGTGTTATCCGGTATTCCTGTAGGACCTGAGAGAGGAGTGCATCAAGCTAAAGATGTTGGTGTTCGATCTCGAGAGACAGAACCGCGCACTGTGTGAGCTCTTCCAACAGAAGCTGCCCAACCACCCCACCGCTCATTACCAGGTACGTCCGACCGGCAAAACTCACCATTCTTCCCTCTTTTCTCCTCGCCGCAACTCTCAGAGACGCGCAGAGGCATGCATGGCTAATGCATGGCTAATGCATGTTGTGATTCATTGCGTGTCTGTGCTGCAATCCCAACGCTTACCTCCTGTCAGAGAGTAGAATGAAGTGGTTAATTTGTGCTCTGGCTCCTGCCTCTCTGGGTTACACTTGCAGACAATCCCCGTAATAGATCTTGCATCTCGGCTTTATATTGTTGCAGAGGGGGACAATGGAGGGTTCTTAGTTTGTGTGCGTACTCAATAGCACCGTGGTGTATACAATGTCATTCTAATTGCCTCATGAATCTCCGGTTTCAGTTCCAAGCGGGACCCCTCCCAGATTACAATGCACAGCTGCACAATGACTCCACCAAGCAGGTGGAGGCTGCACAGACCGAAGCACAAGCCAAGGTGAGGATCCAAACACGGCCCGGCACCAGAGAACACGCTAGAGATTGATATGATGGATGGGTGGGGGTTTGTGGGTGGTTGTTTGTGTGTCATAGTACTTCTTTTTCAGTCCTGATTTGCTTATCTTGTTATGTGTTTTGCTTATCTGTACATTCAACTCTGTTTGTTTGTTTGTGAGTCATTGGCACGGATGTCACTGTAGATATCAAGTTCATCTCTTCTGTTTTATTTTTTTTCACATCCCAAAGGGTAATGGCTACCGCACACAGCACACCTCCCCGGGCCCCCGGGGGCCTGCCGCCTCCATGGAGGCCCTCTCCCCCTTCTTCAAGAAGAAAGCACACATCTTGGAGGTCCTGCGCAAGATGGAGGAGACGGACCCGCTCAAGTTCCACCCGTCCACCACCAGCCTGTCCTTCTGCGACTACAGCCAGGTGCTCATGTCCACCGAGGCCGTGCTGGCCGCCACCGCAGACCCCGTCCCCCTCCAGCTCCCACTCCCGCTCCCGTCCAAGGTCCACCATCACCACCACCACGCACACTGCCGATGCTCCTGCTCAGACGCCGACGGCCACCAGCATGCCAACGGAGACGGGGCGCTCAAGTGCGAGGCGGGGGTGACGAAGCCGTGCGGGTGCCACTGCACCAACAGCCAAGATGGCCCCTTGAAGCCATGCAACCACGTCTGTAGCCCCCTCCCGACCGCACCCACCCCACCACAGAGCCACCTCGCCCCCACCACTGGCACCGAATGTCACACAAAGAGCACAGCAGTGGTGGAGTCTGCCGCCCCGCCCTCCAAACACAGTAACAAGAATGACAAGCACCAGCAAGCAGCACACGTGCCACAAGCAGCCAATCAGAGCCAAGAGGTGACGCGAGCAGAGCAAAACACGGCAGAGAGCTGCCCAATGGGGAGCAGCTCTGAGGGGCTCACTGGTTTCTATCCCTCCTCCTCCTCCTCCTCCTCCTCTTATCAGCCTGTCCCTGAAAAGGAGGGCCCTCAGAGCGGCCAGGCTGACATGGAGCCGACAGGCTCTGTACACAATGGGCTCCCGCTCCCCTCTGTTGACCCCGAGGAGCCCTCACCGTCGGACATCCCAGAGCGAGACACCACGGACCAGGAGGCCCCCCAGTGTGTGCGGGCCAACGCCTCGGTCAGCCCTAGTCCGTCCTGCCTCAGCGACGTGAAGGCTGCCGCCATCAACTCTCCGTCCAAGCTGCTGAAGTTCCTCAAGATCCCCAGCATGGGGGAGAAGACTCAGTCCCAGGCCTCTGTCAGCCCTGTGCGCCTCAGCCCACAGCTCACCCGCAGCTCTCGCATCCCCTGCCGCACCAACAACTACGAGGTGTACCACTCGCCCGTGCCGCCACGCCGCGCCACCACCACCGAGCGCTGCCGCCAGCCCCCTCCCCCACCCTCACGCTCCGAGTCCTACCCCGCCACACACTCCGCCCCCACCTCCCCTCCACAGCCTGAGGAGGACGCTGCCTCCCCGCCCGCTAAGGAGGGGACCTACGGCAGCCTCTCGGCCCCCAAGGCCAGTGCCAGGATGGGCCTGGCCGTAGCCTCCGCATTACCCAAGGCCCCCGTGCAGACGAGGGTCCCGCACTACGAGAACGTGGCCCACATGTCCACCAGGGGGGGGGAGGAGCAGCGTGCCCCACTCCCGGAGAAGAGAACCACGCTGCCCTCGCACTCCAAGGTGGGCGGCGTCGGCGGGAGGAAGCTGGTTAAGTCGCTGCCAGACAGCGTCCTCCGCGTTCCTCCGCAGCGCAAGCAGTCTTCCTCCTCCCCCTCCTCAGAGTCGACGTCAGATGAGGAGGAGGAGGAAGAGGAGGAGGAGGACGATGAGGACTCTGAGAGCCCTGTGTGGATGACCCACCACAGCTTGCCCAGCTCCTCAGGCCTGGGCAAGGTGCAGGCCCGGCCGCACTATTCCAGAGAGCAAGACAAGCGAGAGGCGGAGGCCAGGGAGAACACTGCGGCACAAGTCCCCGAGGCCCTCGAGCAACCTCCACCGCCTCCTCCTCCTGCCGCCCCGGCCAAGAGAAGTGACTCCTCTTCCATCCCCAAGCGCTCAGGCAGCAGCGGGCCGGGCCGGTCCCCGGCCGACTCGGGCCACCACGCCTTCAAGGACAGACTGGCGGCGCTGGGGAAGTTGCGGAGCTCGGAGGACCTACAGGTCAGACCGTCGGAAGCCCCTAATACCAACAGCGAGAGCGCTGTCGCCTACAGCGAGGAGCGCAGCAAGACCACGGAGCGGCCCGTGGAGCAGCAGCATAAAGAGGAGCAGAGGCACGGGAAGTACTCAGACTCACTGGATGGCAAGGCTAAAATTCCCAGTGGTGGACTGAAGTATCCCAGCTCCTCACAGATGTATGATGCAGCCGCGAAGGCTCAGAGCGCGGGGCCGGTAGCGGTCAAGCCGGAGCTGTGTGTACCGAAGACAGACAGTCCCAAGAGCAAGATCGGCCTGCCATCCCCCAACGCGGACGCTCCCCAGGTGCTGCGCAACAACATGCGGTGTCCCGGCTCCCTGAACCTGACCTACGCCAAGGCAGGCTTCGGCCCTCCGAGCAGCAACAGCCCCAACAAAATCCCCCCGAAGTCGCCCTCCAAGCCCAGCCAGGGCCCCTCCGTCCACCCCCGGGGGGCCAAACCGGCCGAGCAGCCACGCTACTCCTCCAAGTCTGAGGAGCGCTCCAAGATCGGCAGCA
The DNA here is from genome assembly GCA_030340625.1 of Merluccius polli. Taxonomy (NCBI): domain Eukaryota; kingdom Metazoa; phylum Chordata; class Actinopteri; order Gadiformes; family Merlucciidae; genus Merluccius; species Merluccius polli. Next base: position 424,549 of record JAOPHQ010002558.1, on the reverse strand, counting down.
AAGGCAAGAAGACCCCAACGTACGGTGACAGCCTCCCGCCTCCTCCCCCAAGGCCCCCTGCCTCCGAGCCCCAGGAGGAGAAGGCCCCGCCACCACCAGTCCCCAGCCCGCAGTCGGCCATCGAGCAGAAGGTGATGAAGGGCATCGAGGAGAACATGCTGAAGCTGCAGGAGCAAGACCGGGCGATGCCCGCCGGTGTGGAGGTCAAGCAGAAGTCCTCCAACGGAATCGCCAGCTGGTTCGGCCTGAAGAAGAGCAAGCTGCCGGCGCTGAGCCGCAAGGCGGAAGGTGCCAAGGCCAAGGAGGAGAAGCGAGAGTGGAAGATCAACATCCCGTCGGTGGGGAAGGACTCCCAGGCCAAGGTGGCGGCCCGCTGCAAGGAAGGGGTGGAAGGCCTGAACATCTCCACGCTCATGGAGAAGGCGGAGGGCCTGAGGCGGGCGCTGGAGGAGGAGCGGGCGTACGTGGAGAGGTCAGGGCGGGGTCACTCATGTGAGGTGGTGATGGACCAGTCCCAGGGGCAGCTGGCCGTCATGTACAGGGGAGCGCGCTCCGACAACTTCATGCAGCAGCTGCTCAATAGGTGAGGAAGGCTTTAGGATCACAGGTTTGGGATTCAGATTTTCTTTCTTTCTTTATTGTTTGCATTACAATTGCTCCGCTTAAGATCAAAGAAGGAAGAGAATAGAATAAGTAAAAAATAAGATAGGTATGGCATGGCATAAAAATGTAAAAATAATTTTTCACATAAACAAAAGTATGAAAAATATTTGCATATGTAGAAAAAGTGTATGTATGCAAATAAAACACAATTTGCATATAGAAATGTACATTCAGTATACATAAACTCTACATAGCTATAAAGGGGCACCATTTATTTTTGTCTTTGATAAATAAATGGGCACACCTTTAACTTTGAGTTAAAGGCCAACGTGTGTGTGTTGATTGCAGAGTGGACGGTAAAGACGTGATCAGTGTCCCCCAGCGGCGGCTCTCGTTCGACTGCAAGACGTCCAGGCCGGTGTTCACCCAGCAGGGCGATGTCATCAGTCACATGGTCAGTGGCGATGACATGAGAGAATGTATACGATGGGCTTAGCGTCGTTTGTGTCTTCCTCTTTCGTTCATAGGACTACTTGCTAGTAGTCCTATGAACAAAAGATGTTACACTCAAAAATAAGTACATCCGTGGAAAAGGTACTTAACTGCTGACATGGCTACAATATTTAACACAAACGTGTGATGTGATTGCAGTGGTGCGTAAACAATTGCCATGCTATCCAGATGTAACTTATTGCTCCATCATTTGGCTTGAGTCCATATATCCATACATTGTATCTGTATCCATATGTTTGGCAATTCAACATTTCACTGTGAACGCTTGCGTTGCTTGGACACAGGGATCAGCGGGCATCAGCAACGTGACTTTGGACGAGAACCTTGCCGACTCTGTTCACTCCCAACATTTCGCAGGTTAGACCGCATACCAGATGCTCAGATTACAATTACAATCAACAACAACAACCAAAGCTAATATTAAAACATGAAAACCTAACCCCAACCCTCTGCTCATCCCTCAGCCTCCGGGGCGTCCACCTATACCCTGGACAGTGGCATTGGCACCTTCCCGCTACCCGATGGCAGCAGCGGTGCGGCTGGCCGCAGCCTGTCCAAGATGAGGGCCGGTGGGGGGGCGGAGCACCGCGCCTCGGGCTCCCCGGGGAGGGCGGGGCGCCGCGCCCGCACCCTGGACCGCGAAATGACATCACAGGAGGACTGCTACAGCGCACCGCACAGGCAGCTGGTTCCCACCATGCAGTATGGCTCCGTGCTGGAGGGCAGAGGCCCCGCAGGAGTCCTCCGGGAAGGTATGTGGAGGTGGAAATCTCCGCCGTAGCGCCCTGGCTGTAGCACCCTGGCTGTAGCACCCTGGCCCTAGCACCCTGGCTGTAGCACCCTGGCCCTAGCACCCTGGCTGTAGCACCCTGGCCCTAGCACCCTGGCTGTAGCACCCTGGCCCTAGCACCCTGGCCCTAGCACCCTGGCTGTAGCACCCTGGCCCTAGCACCCTGGCTGTAGCACCCTGGCCCTAGCACCCTGGCTGTAGCACCCTGGCCCTAGCACCCTGGCTGTAGCACCCTGGCCCTAGCACCCTGGCTGTAGCACCCTGGCCCTAGCACCCTGGCTGTAGCACCCTGGCCCTAGCACCCTGGCTGTAGCACCCTGGCTGTAGCACCCTGGCCCTAGCACCCTGGCTGTAGCACCCTGGCCCTAGCACCCTGGCCCTAGCACCCTGGCTGTAGCACCCTGGCCCTAGCACCCTGGCCCTAGCACCCTGGCTGTAGCACCCTGGCCCTAGCACCCTGGCTGTAGCACCCTGGCCCTAGCACCCTGGCTGTAGCACCCTGGCCCTAGCACCCTGGCTGTAGCACCCTGGCCCTAGCACCCTGGCTGTAGCACCCTGGCCCTAGCACCCTGGCCCTAGCACCCTGGCTGTAGCACCCTGGCCCTAGCACCCTGGCCCTAGCACCCTGGCTGTAGCACCCTGGCCCTAGCACCCTGGCCCTAGCACCCTGGCCCTAGCACCCTGGCTGTAGCACCCTGGCCCTAGCACCCTGGCTGTAGCACCCTGGCCCTAGCACCCTGGCTGTAGCACCCTGGCTGTAGCACCCTGGCCCTAGCACCCTGGCTGTAGCACCCTGGCCCTAGCACCCTGGCTGTAGCACCCTGGCCCTAGCACCCTGGCTGTAGCACCCTGGCCCTAGCACCCTGGCTGTAGCACCCTGGCCCTAGCACCCTGGCTGGTACAACACAGGCCCTGAAGACATTTATTTTACAATGTGATCAGTTAACCCTGTGGAGTCTCACATTTTGTCCTTATATCAAGTGGATATCTGTTGTTGGGAATGTGGACTACAAGGGGTTGTTAAAGGCAAAGGCTGTAGTATAATATCATTGAATCAAATATAGCAATTTACTGTGTAAATAATATGGTCGAAGATGACTTTATTTTAGAGAAAATGGAATAGCTCGTTGCCTTAAATTAACAGGGCATTGTTGCATACTAAAAGAGTAGGTATGCTTGATTTGAAAATAAGGTATAATAGTTTATCATGCAAAAAGTAGTGATGTATGGGTAGGTAATGCAAGGGCGAGACATGACTGTGGTGTTTGACTGTGTGTGTGTGTGTGTGTGTGTGTGTGTGTGTGTGTGTGTGTGTGATGATGATGATAAATGTGCACACAAGCCTTGCTTTGTTAGAGGGATAATCAAGGGATATGGTCAACAGTGGAAGCATGTGAAACTATATCAAACCCACCCTTTTCCCTCTCTTTTTTTCATCCAGACAAAGAAGCCCATGGAGCCAACATGTTCTCCCCGCGCTCAAAGACGTGGACCTTCCCCAACCTGAAGACGCCGGCGGGGTCCGCGGAGGTGTACCTGGCTGTGGAGGAGGAGGAGGAGGAGCCTGTGTCCTTTAGCTCCTTCAGAGGGGTGGGTGGAGAAGATGATAGATGATTCATATTTGCACTAATAGTGTACTTTGAAATTGAGCTTTTGAACAATTTACTAGAAATACTTACCTCAGTAAAAAGGATTCTAGAATTGTACTTTTTTAAATCCTGCCCTTACAGCTTACATAATGTAAAAACTCAGTGCCACATTCTTACTTTAGTGAATTATTAAACCCCTTAATAAGAAAGGTTCAAGAATGGGTCATTCATATTGAGTTACCAACTTTCTTCTTTTTTTTTTTTAAACCATAAATTATTACATAAACCTACCAAATATAGCCTTGTCTTAAAAGCTTTCTTGTTGCCTGTTGTGTGTCTAGAGTGTGAAGGATGGAGGTCCCTCCTCTTCCAGTCGTGGGGTGGTGGACCCAGGCAGCCTGCCCGTCCCTGTCCAGTCTGGGCTGGGCCGCCGGGGGAAGACTCGTACTCCCAGTATCCCCGAGATGAGCCGGGAGGCGGGGCTAGAGCTGCTGAGGGAACGGCCGGAGGAGGCCATCTCCCCGAGTCGCCCCCAGGTCCTAGAGACCCCAGAGTCTCTAAGCGACTCTCTCTACGACAGCCTGTCATCGTGCGGAAGCCAAGGATGAAGGGAACGTGAAAAGGAAAAATGGGGAAAAAAAGCAACAAAAAAAAAAAAGAGAAGAGGACAGATGTAAACGCTAACAGCTAGTGTAGAAACCTTGGCGCCACACACACACAAGAAAACAATGTTTGGAACAACTTCCCTTAGGCTGCTTGCTGCACTGCGTTGCTGCTGCTGCTGAATCTGCACCAAGGACTAATGGAAAGCAACTGTTCTCCGAAACGCACGTGCAACTGGAAGGATTGATGGATGGACTTCTCCTCAGGATTTCTAATAAACGCAAAACCAAAAGCCACTCAAATATAATAAGAGGTTGTTCACTTTTTTTAATGATGCAATTGACTACGGACACATAAAATTCATTTAAGCGGGACAACGGAAAACATGGGCAAACGAACAATTATCACACAAATTTGCCATACTTGTTTAAAAAAAGAAAAAAAATGACAAAAATCCTCAAACTCTCCATTATGTAGTTCTTGAAAGCGATGAAGCGTTGATCATTTGTGTAGCCAACATACTTTACAGCGTGTGTTGTATCGAGTATGTACTTTATCTTACGTTTTGTTTTTACATCAGCTCACATCACAAGTACTGAAAATAGTGTTTTCTTATTCAACTCCTTAAATAATGAATGTTCATGTCTGTGATTCTTAATTGCTTAACTCATGCATTATAATTTTAATGTATAAATGATTTTATTGATCATGTCGAGATTGTTTCTCTTCTGTGGCCGCGAGAGGTTGTCAGAATGTCTGTGCTTTAAATCATACTTTTAAAAAGGTAATATATACCAGCAATAATATCATAGGAAAAAGAAATGGCTACACTATTCAATGAATATGTATTATTTATTTATTTTAAGTGAAATGTACATTTGCATTTTCATCCTTTTGTTATCTATGTGAAATGTAGTCTCCTTGCTTAGATTATGTTCATATCCTGTATGTCTACATTTCTGTTTGCTGTCTATTCCCTAGCTAGAGATCATGTATCAGCTGCCGTTTTTTCTACTCTACAATTAAAACGTTTTTGATTGAATCTGTGGATTGTCCTTGTGAATGTCAAATTATCAAACACACACCCACCCATGTGTTGTTTTTACAAAACAAAAAAAAACATACAAGAGTTGAGTTGATCACATTCAACAAATTTATTTGAGCAAATGTATCAAATTATTAGATTTTCAATAGTACATCAATAAAATAAATTCTTCACAGTATACAAACGTTCAAAATATTGTAAAGGTTAACATCACATTTGGCTAACTAATTTCTAAAGAACATGTACTTCATGATTTTTTTAGAGGCTAATTTACATAAAGGAACGATCTGAATAACTGGCTTGTCCGCAGGAAAAATATGGACAGATGGCCATATCTATCCACCTTACATGTGCCAAAATATTTCAGACCACCAAGTGTCTTCCCTCCAACTCTGTGAATTAGCAAAAATTGTTGTATATTATTACAATTAGGCTTTGCTATTCTTCCTCTCAAAATATTTGACCACAACCTAATGTGGGGAGAAATAGTTACAAGAGAAACCTCTTTACGCGGGATGTGAATATATCATGGGACTCCATGACACTCCATTTAAAAAAGATTTTGGGGGGGGAGACACCAAATAGTTGAATGAAACTACAGATAACTTCAAATAAAACAATGATCAGTCTCAGAAGCTCAAGTTACCTACTGAAGGAGTCTTTTGTTATTTTATGGCACTAAATATGAAAACGTGTAGGTTTATTTATGTAAATGCCGCTCAGCTTTTGGGAGCCTTTGTAGGGCAACAGCCCCCTCTACAGGCCAAGCAGGATCACTGCAGCATTAGTAATCTTCACAACCAAGAAAGAACTAGCATTAATTTACCACAAACTTACATTCAAACCTTATTGTAAGTCAAAAACCTAATTAAAGTTCAGCATTATAAGACCACATGGGAGTTAATTCAAGAAGTGAAGACAGAAAGTGAAAGCACCAACAGTCTAGCAAATTGTGTGGAGTCTCAGATCGTCTAATGTTGAACTCTACACAGTTGCTCGTGCTCTACTTCTTTTCTTTCTTCTTGTCCTGATGAAAAAAAGTCAAAAATGGTTAATGCTTGTATTATCCAAGTCAGTAAACAACTATTTTCACATTCAATGTTAGAATAACTAGAATATTTTGTAAATGAATGCTGTACCTTCTCGTTCATAGCAAGGATGACCATCAGTTTCCTGAAGATTGTGACAAAGTCAAGGAACAAGTCCACGCAATGCCTTGAAAACAATAGAAAATACCATGATTAGTTACAATTGCATTTTAGAAAAAAGGAAAAAAGTTAATCTAAAATGTATTGATGCATTTCATCATGCAGGGTAATCAACAGTGCAATCTAAAAACATAATTATGGAATATAGTTTAACAAAAAAACATTTTACACTCAATGACTTTGATAACAGCTTTATGTACCAAAGTACTACACGTGGATGTAGAAAGGTGTGGTACTGTACTTTGCTACCATTTCTCTTACCCCTTAAAGAACCGTCTTATCTAACTAAGCCTCATTTCCACCAAGCATTTTGGTTCAATTCAGTTCATTACACATTAGAACAGATATTTTTGTATTTCCATTGTCAAAAGTGGATGGGACGAATAGAACCACTCTATTCTGTCCCATTTTTGAGTTACCCCTCTGTTGATGTACCTAGCACACTGATCCCATACTAAAACAAACACTGCAGTCCGTTGATTGGTCAACAGAATCGTCACTTTGCACGAATAAATCCACCATTTTTAAATATCCCATCGATTGCGACGGAGACTAGCGGTATAAACACCCCACGATGAAGCCAAATTATTTCTAGGGTTAGGTACAGGTTGGCACAGTTTCAAGGGTACTATACCGAAAGTGTTTGGTGGAAACAAGGCTTATGTATGTGTCCTTTTATTTTCTCGATAACCATTCATCTGATCGACTTCACACTTGGAAGTTGTATTGCTGAGGACCCAAGGAAGTGCAATGTTGAGTGGGAAGTTATTTGGATGAGCGGTTATCGAGAAAGCTGCAAGCAGCACTACGGGGGCCAAGCAATCGGCCCATTCCCGAAAAAGGCACGTTTTGAACGGGCACTGCACTAGTTTCTACTAAAAGCCTTTAGAACGAGCAATAGACTTGGTTTATTAATAGGTATTTTTACTGCCAACAATATGAGGAAACAAACATGAGATAATTTGGATGAATAACTACTCTCACTTTTGATAGCCAACTGTATTTTGAATTGGCATCAAGTACTTTCATTTTCACTTGGGTAGAATGTTAATGGGGTTGTACTTTTACCAATGTACCCTTTTCTGACATTAGGATACGATTACTTGTTCCCACCACTGGTTACAATGCAACCACAAGTGCTCACCAGATGTAGTCCTTGTCTCCATTCTCTGCCTTCTCAATAATAAGCTGAGTGTCGAACAGGACAAATCCACACATGATGATCAGCCCCAGGTACATATGTGCCTGCAAAATAAAAAAGAGGGCGATGTCGATATGGTGAGTCAGATGATAACATATTTAAACAGAGAAGTCTTCCACACCATAACAAGACACCTGTTCAATGTAAAAAGCAGGTTGCTTGGAAGGTGCGAGTTACCTTGAACAACATGGCAGATCCAAAGAACATGTTCATCACAGACATCAGGAACAGGACTGACAGGCCAGACATCAGAGTTCCTGGAAAACATACAATGAGCTTGACTTGTATTAAAATAAAACATAAAGAATATTAATTGATGTGTTTATTGGGGATTTTCATTTTGTTTGAATTTGTTGAATCTTAATTCATTAAATCAGGAGCACACATCATATCAGGTCATACAGTTAAAAATGCCTAACATATACCTCCCAAGAAGAGGTAGCTCCTTCGCTTGGCGTAGAGAGCGCTGAGCGTGAAGCACAGGAAGATCATGGAGGTCCCAAGGAAAGCAGTCACGATGATGCTGCAGAGAGGAAACCACACAAAGTGTTACGTAAAAGCTCCCCACACAAACCACCACAAGATCCACCCGTGACTCAATGCCTCCAATGACGCTATACATGATCTGAATGCATCTTCTGATGAATAACATGGGTAAATAGGTAATGTGCTGGACATTAAAACAATTACAATGTTTCAATAGATGACATTTAAAAATCCCAGACAATACAACAAGCTGATTTGGAGTTTGGTTTTGGGGATATTTTTTGTATTCTGCTGGCCTTGGATTGTGGCATACCTTGGATTGATGGCAATGACAAAGTCCATTGCGGGGCCAAGGCCAACACCTGGGAACAGAATGCAAATAAGATGGATCATAATCCAACACTGGCTCACCTGGTTGAATATCTGTTTAATACAAAAGTGTTTACTTATCAACTGGTACGGACTTCTGGCCTAACATATAAACCACAATTTAACAGTATGGTTTGCCAATAGATTCAGAACTGTAATACTTGGGTCTACGTTAGACCTTAACCACTGTTATTGGAAGGCTGTGAACTTGCATTACACTTTCTCTATGTTCATGAGCATCAAGATATTAAATAACAAGATGACACATACTAAAACACTTTCTGGACCATCTCTAATGTATGACCAATAATTGAGAAAGACAAGATTGGGCAAACCCAACCAGACATTTTACCTGTGAAGAAGGCAAAGCCTGCTAGGATGGCCAGTCTCTTCTTCTCTGTGTCAGAGTTGTGTGGAGTCATGGCCAGCCAGAACATCATCCCCAGAGAACCCAGCAGAGACAGCACGCCCCCCTGCACCACAACACACACTCCAGTTAAGGCAACACATACAATAGCTAAATATAACAAATAGAATAATGTATGCTGTGAGACGAAGTGACTGGTCTGAAGGCTCTAGAGCCTTAAATAAGATTCAAAGGAAAGCACACACAAGTTTGAGGGGACTATGAAATGTGCATCGTAGATCTGGAGCGCTGACAATATTTACATTAAACAGCAATTATTATGGAAACAACAACCACAACCACAACACAAGGAACCACTATCCCCACATGCATCGGTCTTCAGTCTTTATTCTTGTTCATTGGGATCATTAGTAAGTGACATTTTGATACTACTTCAGAATTAAGTTCACTAAAGTTTTAAGTAAATAGCAATTTTAAACCTGGTTCAATTCAGGTTACTAATGTCAGCATTTAGGACAATGGAAATGGCTGTACGTTGTGGTCGTAACATTACCTGAAAGAGACGAGTGACCACATGAACATAGGATCCGGCTGCAGCCACAAACATGCATACTGCAAGGCTGGAGTAGACGTTCTTCAGGTGCACCTGGGTGGAATGGGGGCTGTAACAGAAGAAACAATATGGTGGAAACTAAAGTTATTCCAAGCAGTCATAGGTTATGGGACACAATTATTTGGCAGACTTGACAGTTTTCTGCCTACTCACATTTGGGATAATTTGAAGAGGGCATCAAAATTGATGTTTCGATCAAACACGTTCATAGTTGCTCCGGAGATGTCTGATCTTGCAGACCTCTTTGTGTTTCTCTGGAAAAACAAAGAGTAAAACTCACAGCTTCACGCAAGCTCATGTTGCCTAACAGTTAAACACCCACTCATTAACGTTAGATAATGTGTCATGGTATTTACTGGCACACGGAGTTCAGTCAATAGATACTACTCTGGCCACATATCACACACGCGAGTCAGTTTTATACCGTTACACTAAATAACGAAGCGTTGTAATTGTCGACTGTATTAACAAAACATCGACACACCGATAAGCTAACAACCTGCCTACACACAACTCATTGAGCACACGGATCTAGGCTATATAAATCGCTAAATACAGCAACAGCGAAACCCATTTTTAATTGTGGTGAACAGTAACGTTTCTACAATGACCGACATAATTGTGTGGCTAAAGTCCACTTGTTTGGCTGATCATTGGCAATCGTGATACTGATTACGACTAATGTGCTATACCTGTTTGCGCTAGCTAGCTTGTCGTAACTGAATACAGCTATCGTGCTAACCCAGCTCGCGTTAGCTAGCTTGACGTTGGCTAGCTGAACGTTTGTTAATCTGTCAACAACATTGCATTGATCTACCGTCGGCCAACACGCAGCACCAGTTGACATCTATAAATAATATATCTCCACACGCATACCAGAGAGCAGAGCAGAGTACGTACCGAGCTAGCCTTTCTTCCCAGCTTTCGATGACGCCTCTCCTGTTCCGCTGCTGGGAGTTTTGTTTTCAAACAGTACGTGTCAGTCAGCGCCTCGCCTGACGTCACCACGGCCACGCCCATCGCCCCATCCCAGTCTCAATCACGCAATTCTAGTGCAATCGTCTGTAATGTCCGTACTGGCACGTTAACGACCATGCGTTTCTGTGTTGTTATTTGGTAGCAGCATGGTGCCAAACACATCTGGCATAGGTCATATCTACGTTGTTGTTGTTTTTTTTAATGAAAATCGGCACTTCCGTGAACAACATTTTAAACGCCAAGTACACCTAAAATGGCTGCCGTAGCGTTGTAATGTGATACGGGTGGAAGACGTGCTCATGGAGGCGCTGTGATTTGGACACCGAGTAAATACACAATGTGTCTCAATGTGCTGACTTGTTACTTCAACTGAACAGACTTTAATTGGACACTTTCGTCTGTAATCGGGCCGCAAATGGCATTACAATAACCGTAAACCGTGCCGTGTTGCAGTGGTTTCAAGTCTTTCAAGTAATTTAATCTTCCTGCAGTCACTTTTTCTTTTCACGACGTGTGCCTTTAACAGTTTGTCCGACTACACAATATTGTAATATGGTAGGGGCAAAACATTTTGTTGTAATTACCACTATCAAAAAATACAGTTATTTAAATATTCAAATTTGTATTGCATTGTTTTTCTTCTGGTTTAGTTAACTGTTTTTTTGCCTTCTGCAATGGTAATAATTCATACAAATCTTTTGCCGCCAGACTATGCAGTTAGGGGAAAAACACATCAGTAAAATATAATCATCTTTTATTTGTACACTGTGTCATGAAGAAATTAGTTTGATTTTGGTCTGATAGGACAAACTTTCTTTTCTTTTCTTATAAACTTTAAGTATAAGACAATTCAATCATCACTGTCTAAACAAAAATATTTGGCAGTTTATAATAAATGGTAACTATTTTTTTAAACATGCAGGCAATATTTGTATAAATTGTAAAGCCAAAGAATACGTTTAATATTACTCGATAAGCAGAGTAATTCTCAGTGAAAAAAAGATGGAAAATTCGTTTTGAGTTTACAATGTGGTTTTCTTGCATAACTAAATACATTTCAGAAGTGTGGATTTTGATTTTGATGTACGTCTTCCTCAACCGCTGGCACATTCTTTTGACACAAGTTACTGAAGGCACAAACAAAACTAGATGGTCTTCTTTAACACTGAACCACCAACAAAGTAGGCAAATGGATTACAACCCAAACTGTTCAGCAGTAAGAGGTACTGGACAATACAATGATTGGCCAATAAATACAGAAAAACACTCAGACAGTAAAAAAAAATATTCATCAGATATGATGATATTTTCAAGTGTTGCACTGCAAGTACCACAGCCACATGGCATTTCACTTGATCTCAACAGTGTTTTCTCACGCTCAGCATGACTCAATAGTGTGTAGAGCACACTTATCCACGAGGCACACTTGTCACTTTAGCACTGAATATAAAACAAGTGCAAGTAATGTCGTTCAAATCATCAGAGACAAACATAAGGACAAATCATTCATTACCTTGTTTAAAAAAATGTGGCTTTTTTTTCTTCTAGTAAGTCAGGAGCCACCAAGGGATTCCAGTGTCTGCTTTTAAATGGCCATAGTGTAATTCCAAAATATCCAGATTAATTGTCCATATTTTCCAACATAAAGCTGGACCATTATTGGAACTTGTATGATAAATAATCAACTTTATCATGTGTCATATAGTTCTGTAGAAAAAAAAGTTAGAATACAGTTTTGTTGTTTCATTGCTAATTCACTTACTCTAAATCACAACCTCTCCATTTACATTGGCAGTATGTCATTACCAGCTGTCTACATTAAGAGGTATTGTCAATGTAATGGGTTGCATAGATAAACCACATTTACTGTTCAAAAATAGATTTATATATAAAAAAAACTAGAAAAAAAGGGGAAAAAATAACAAAAGCTGTTAAAAAATAAAAAGTGAGCAAATGTTTTTGTTTTGTTCCTTAAAAAAGGCACAATAATACAAAAACATCCCAAGGTCAATTCCGGTTGGGCAAAAGAACCACTTGAATATAATCACTGGAGTGATTGTTCAATCAAACAACTTTGGTTGCTGTTTCCAATTCTTTCTGATAGTGCTTTCAAATAGTGGCCAACACAATGTTCCACACCCATGTGCAGAAAGACAGCCTCAGATTGCAGTCCACGTTTTTAGGTGAAACTTTTCGGACACCCCCTCCCGGGTCAGTTTTCCAAACATGGACTATAACATAATTCGACACCCTGGTACAATTTGAAAAAGGTAAACTAGTGTAGAGGCTCGGGAAAGCATTGTTAAGTTGCTCCCAGATTTGTATTGTTACGATGAGGGAGTATTGCAGTGTAGGCAGATCCAAGCAGATACGCCATGGCTGGCGGATCTATGGCCCTCGTAGCTGGTCTAGACGGGTGTAAACATTGTCTGCTTGACTCAGGTCCTCGAACACAGGAAGAAGGTTGAGCAGCTCAGCATCGTCCACATCATCAAACCACGACAACACCGGGACCTAGGCAGGAGTGTTGCACATTAGCAAATAGAATCAGATTTGAAACCATGGTTTCTAAATGTAATTGGAACCAGATCCACCGCAAAAACTTGTATTTAGGTTTAAGTTAGTGAATTGTATCTTCGAAAGAATTACCAATTGTAATATGGGTCAATAAGACCATTTACAATGAAATCATTGCAGGTACGTTAATAAGTATCTTTGTGAGTATACTAACTTATGGGAGACCCAAGTTACACATAAAACAAAAACAAGATATGACCATTAATTTGTTGCTATAAGAAATTAACTTTGTTGTATAATTAGTTTAGTATATGTTTTGCTTTTAATTCCATGACAGTCCGCATTAGTGGGTGGACAGAAGCAAAAGGGGACTCACAGCATTTTCGGGGTGAAAGATGTAGGAGGCCGGGGAGTTATCCAGGATGAGAGTCTTGCGAAGGTCTCTGCCTAGCCTGCTCAGGTCCTTAACATAACAGCCCTGGTGGAAGACGCAGGATTCACGGAACAGACGGGCCCGGAACACACTGCCCTGGTCCAGCAGGTCAGTCACTGGGTCCGCATACTGACAAGACGCCGGGGATTGGGTGAAGGGTGAGGGGAGGATGGAGACATGAACTAAAGCTTAAAGAGTAACCAAACACTAAAAACAAAAACCTCAACGGCAGAACCATCTCAAGCAAAACACCGGTTATTTCTATTTGTGATTTATTTATTTATGATTGCTATTTAGGCTTAAATTGGTGCCAACTAGTGGCATAGCCTGTGGCTAATTTTAGCCAAACAGCAACCTGTGTTTGGTGCTGCCCTTATGTTTGGTTAGTCTTTAATAGCAATACATAGGCAACTACTGAGGTGACTCAAAGCATGTGAAGCATCTAAGAGGTAGTAGCAGAAAGCCAAAAAAAAAAATCAGACATGTCAAACATAAAGCAAGGACATCAAGAAATACAAACTATTTATCTGAAATGCTTAGCTGATTATAAATACCTTGGCAAGACTAGCTGTGAATAGAACACACTCAAACAACTCTCCCATTCTCTGCAGGAACTCATCCACATAGGGCCTCTTAAGTACGTAAACCTAAAAGAAATCAAAGGTTTTTTTGAACATTTTTGATATTTCAGTTAGGGTAACATACCTTCCCACTTAGGAAAATGGGGATAAAAACATCAGATACATTATAAATTAATTGATTGTAATAACCATGATAAGAATAACAATCTCAATATTTATAATAATTGCATTGTATTGTATATGACTGCAATTACTTTGGATATAGATGAATATGGAAAGTGCATTGCAAAGCTTATGCTACTACCACAGATAAAAAACAATATAGATTACTGAAACACTTTGACAAGAGCAGAGTCTAACTTGACTTCACTCTGCATTTGGGTTGTTTCATTTCTTCATGTCCATCCATCCGTTGCCAGTAACCATTTCCTGAAACAAGTAATCAAGAATAGGCCGTGCGGTTGTGAACCAGCCTATCCTGGATTACTTGAACCAAGCTATGGCCAAAAAAAGATGAGTGTCCCAGCTCAAGAGGGTACAAGGATTCATATTACAGAGACAAGTACTTAGCCTCGTATCAAACAGTCATCCACAATACAGAAATCAAATGAATAATATTAGCCCAGATTGGCATATATAATTCAATTTATGATTTTTTTTTAACACACAAATGGAGTGAGTCATTTCCTTTCTGGTGCCCCCTCAGCCTCTTTCAAGTCAACATCTGGCCAGCAGAGGGCTCCAAGCACCCAACATAACAATACTGGCTGATCAGTAGTAAGACCCATCCCTTTACAGCTCAGCAAGCACCGCAAAATACACCAACACACATACACAACTGCAACCTTGAAACGCACACACACAAACACACCCTTATATCCAGACAAATACACACACAAACAAACATGGACTGAGGTTAGATTTTACCTGGTGTGTGGTCCCTTCTATCTCCACAGGAACGATGAAGTCTGCATTGCTAATGGGCTGGGGAGGGAGCACAGAGGGGACGGTTGGCATGTGTACATTCACATGTCATTACATAACAAGTGAAACAGTGAACACTCAGAACCAGGCTGCCGCACTGATTCCATAACTCACAGGGCCTGGCCTACATACACAGAATGGTCTTCACTTGGTGCTCTCTTTGACCATTTCCTGGCTACATTAAGAGCACAGATCCTAATACGGATTTACAAACAATATGGGGGCAGGGCCAGCACCACCGCCGACAGTCTTTACATAAAAGCTACATCAACAAGATCCAATTACAACTCTATATTCCCCAGGACATGTTTGATTCTTGCACGGACTGAAAGGCAAACACTGTTGACCACATTCTAGAACAGTCTGTAAATCAACACTCAGAGTGTTGCAATCAGTGGGGGAAAAAAACTTGAATGCCAATGCTAGTGTTCAGGTGGCAAAACCGAGAGAAACCTGTTTTGGTGCCGAGTAACCTTTTAAATGGTATAAAGGAGAAGAGCAGATACCTTGAATGAGCTGTGGACCAAGGTCTCATCTAGGTCTATGACCACGCATATCTTTCCCTGATCCTGGGTATTCACCTCAGGCAGTAGGCTGCACTCAGCCTGTGGAGAACATATAGAAAGACATGTTCTCACAACCATGTTAAAAACACGCACGCACGCACACGCACACACACACACACACACACACACACACACACACACACACACACACACACACACACAAATTTGCTGTCATTTTGAATAATCAGAATCATTATGAAATCATTTGAATGTTGACCAAAAAGAAAAAAGCCTGTGACAGCAAAAAGGAAGCAAACAATAGCCAGCGCCTAAATATTCTGCTTCCTGTTTGCTTTTGCTGCTGTTGCTAGAGGGCAGGCCACCGCTCAATGTGAGTAAACATGGCATCTTGTTAAAAATGGGCCTTTACATGGGACTAGAGCTCACACCCAAGCCCAAAAAAGACCCTCCTCTTTACTTCAGTACATACAGTTAGGCCTCTCTTGATAGTCACTTGTCTTTAAATGAAAGTCAAAGTCAAAGTCATTCTTTATCTACAAATGATTAAGTGCTCAGTGTGTTCAGGATGAATTTTTTTCTAATAAAGTCATATAAAATATCTGCAGTAATGGCCTTTCTAAACTATTTATTTGTACATTTAAATTAAGGTCTCCTCTTCAATGCAAGTTTACCAATGCTGGGTTGTCCACAATAATTTATTTTTTCTGTCATGGGAGTTGGAAATCAAGCTCTTAAAACGACTTCCAGGGCTGTAAATCATGGCGGGCATGAGAATAGCGAGTTACCTTGACAACTGTCCCATTTTCCTGTGACTCCAGCAAGGCATGCTGGGAAGACGGTGGAGGCGGCGGTGGTGGAGGTGGTGGCAGTTTGGGGCCATCCTGCGCTTGGATGCAGCAGAAGAGCGCTTTAAAGATGTTACAGCTCTTGGGCTGTTTCAGAGAGGACCGGCTCACCTGGCCTGTCGGGAGGGGAGAGAAGGAGAGAAGGAGGCTTGTGTGAGAAAGCACACGGAAACAGCAAACAGCACGTGGTTGGCATGCACACGCTACAACACAGGGGCCTTCTGCTCCAACACAGTGCACAGTCACCACGCGTTGGGCACTCACATCTCTGTATGTGGAACGACTCCCACAATAACGTAGAAGACACCAGGCAACGGAACGGGGGAATATTTTTCCATAATATGAATTCCCTTGACATCATTAATCACAGTTATCAGTGGTTTGCAGAGCCCATATAGGACACCCCCCCCTCTCTCATAAAGGGACTATACCCATCCATCTATAGGGATGCCACAGCCTGCACAAGATATCTGGTTTTAATGAGCCTCGCTGCTGCTGGTGTTGTTGCTGCTGGAAATGGCTGGTACACGTTATATAATCACAGAGGGCGGGAAAACCCACACTACTTTTTTCTTTTTCTTCTTCAGCGGTAGGCTACCTTCAGCAGAAAAGCCGAAAGCATTCCAACCATGTCAAGCTCCCAAGACATTTCAGGGCCGATGGCCTGCAGGCTCAAACTAGCTGGGGGGGGGGGGGGCTCTGGTCACACCTCATAGTGCAGAGGCTCTTTGATCAGCCAGTGTAAAGACGGGTGCCCCGGCCCCAAAAACAGGTCTTCGCCACAGAAAGAGAACAGGGAGAAAGGTTGAGATGATAGATTCAACCCTGCTCACTGCCACTGGAGGCAGTGCGAGAATTGTGTGAGAATTTGCAAATTAAGGCAAAATGCTAATAATAGGCATACATACTTCTAGCACAAAACAACTGTTGACACAATGCTAAGAAAAAGGACAAACAAGTGTGTCAAATGTACGATTAACTTTATAATGACTGACCACCCTAAAGCCTAGGTTGTGTTTTTTTCTCTCAAAAAAGGTATAATGCAGCCGCTGCTGCATGATCATGTTACACAACTGCTTGTTAAGGGCACAATTAACAGTGGACCTTGATGTGGTCATTCAACAGATGTACAGACAAACAGAAGTGCACCACCCTTTCTGAGGCAAAGGGACAGCTACTGCAGCAAATATAATTCCAAATATTTCCCATTAAATCTGCATTATCTGAATCTCACTCTAGTGTGATTTCTGGATGTGAACCATTGCAATCTTCCATGTATCCTGAACAGGGAAACTGAGCTAGGCCTATTTACAAAAAAAAAGAATGCAAGATACAAATGTGAAATGTGTTGTTGTTTTCTGGATAGGACTCCTTTTCCTTGAAAACAATTGTAAAGGCGAAGTCCATAAGCATGGCTGCAAGACGCACCTCAGCGGTTTTAACAAATATGGCTGTATTACTGGTGGTGTACAGCTCAGTGAGCAGGGCTGAGCCCCTCTTAAGAGCGAGGAAACAGCGACTGTTTGAAAGGGCGCTACAATGGGCCGCGGAGGAGGGCGTGTGTGAGGGGTGTGTTTGTGCATTCCTCTGTCAATACCGCGCCACCTGGGCCTATCTAATGTGGCTTTCCATCCCTTTCGGTCGACGGCCAGCTTACACGGCATCTCTTCAACACACGTCGTTTTCTAATTCTGTTAACTACATTAGTTTGCGCTTCGTTTATTTTAACGACGCAACACACAAGTGGGGATATTCGAATAATGCGGTATCCTAGCGCCAGTCCTATTTTATTGTCTTCCGACCGCCGCGCACTGATCTGTCCCTTCAAAGGCTGTGAACAAAACAACATGTTACTGTACTTCAGCTGCTGTGTAGTAGGACTGCTGCCAGACAGGTTGAAGCCAAAACAAAAACACGGTTGCACAACATGTCGTCGGTGGGCCTCCGTTAGCAGATATGAGGTCAACAAATGGAAACAACTAGATGTTTTAAATCATAATTTCGATGTGGTGGTCGTACAGAGAAGGGGAGCACGAGAAGAAGTGGCTGGCCACATTAACACGCAGGCCCAGTTCAATAAGAAACATAACGTCAACTTGAGGGTAAACAGGATTATCAGTGTTTCAAAAGTAATCCGTCATCTGTGAGTTAGGCCTGCGGTATTTACTACGACAATCACTATAGTCCATGTTTATCCCAATAGTTACATTTCTGCAGGTGCTCGCTATTAAAACTCAGCAGGACTATTTTCATCACACTTGACGTTTCATGGTTCCCCAATCGTTTGTGCCATGCTTCAGCGTTATTAATTAAACACAACTTAATTCAATATCTTGTTCTGAGTCAGATAAGGCGATGCGCTACGGAAGATTGCGCGCAGTCCGACGCCCGCAGCGCTCAACTGTCAAATGGGCGCACTGGACTATTTCTGATCAAATCGTATTTAATAACACAGTCGTTCCGTGCAAATTAACATACAATAAACAATTCACAAATATAACATAGGCGGAGGTTTACCTGTTTTCGGTGCGACTTGGACGTCTTCTTTCTGCACTTGAGTGATAATAGAACTTTCCATCTGACAATCACGGAGCCCTCGAGATCAGATCCTTTCCCCGACCCGCGGCGAGCCGCCTTCATCAGGCTGTTAGACTAGTGACCCCAGTGGCGCCGAGAGACCTGGACCTGTCATCCGTACCGTCGCACTCCGGACGACTACACTATATTTTACGTTTCTTTATTCGCCGCTTCTTGTCTGGTCCGCTTGGGAGGGGCGATAGGCACTATTGTTTTTTTTATTTTATTTAGAGGCTATCGGCGATTCTCCCTGCGTCGCGTCCCCTGGTTGTGAGTTTGTTGCAGGTCTGGTGTTGAACAGCCGCCTCCTGCCGCCGCGAAGTCCTCACTTTAGCAGCAGCAACAACATGGAGAATCCAGGCGAAAGAAGGAAAACAACCGAGGAAATGGGGCAAGCTGGCAGTTTCAAGTTCCCCTTACTACAGATAAACAACCTCGCCGAAAAGGCAAAAGACGACGCGGAAAAACACCAAAAACGGATCGATCGAAGAGATTTTCCAACGCAAACGTGAACCGCGATAGTTTTAGCACTAAAACAATAGTTACATTTTTAATCGAGGCTTTGTTTTCCTTCGATGTGGACTCTACGGGCGCCTTAAAACGGTCCCTGCCTCCTGATTGGTCGCTTGGAAAGTGGGCGTAGCGAAGGCATTCTTCTTTCTGCACGCTCCACACAAAACACATTCCTGCGCTGCTTTGACACAAGTCCATTTAGGCCCATTGCGGTTCCTACGGCAGTTGCTACCTGAATCGCGGTAATAATTAGGCATCTATATTAATGTAGAAAACTCCCACCACCACGTTAACAGAACATCTTTAGCATAACCAGAGATACATGAATGCACTGACCATGGATCCCAGATACATGGATGGACTGACCGTGGATCCATGTGTCAGTCTAATTAGGTGAAACAGGAGCCAAATGGTTTATAAAC
The DNA here is from genome assembly GCA_030340625.1 of Merluccius polli. Classification (NCBI taxonomy): domain Eukaryota; kingdom Metazoa; phylum Chordata; class Actinopteri; order Gadiformes; family Merlucciidae; genus Merluccius; species Merluccius polli. The sequence goes on along the minus strand of JAOPHQ010002558.1, from coordinate 404,785 downwards.
ATTAACTAGCGATCAAATCTAATGCCATGGTCCTATGTTTGCACTATTCTGTAAAAGAGAAGCAGTAGCCCAGTCGGAAACGTGTTTAGGCCCACTAGTCCCACCATGTAGGCCACTAGGCTTCAGCGCCTTTATGTTGTTGTTGAGCTTTTCTTTATTTCGCTGTTCGAGAGACGGCTCAGTATATATGTTGTCTAGATGTTGGATATTTAGACTCAGTATATGCTGTCTATATGTTGGATATTTAGACCATTAGAGGATGTCGCCTCGTCCTACCGTTTAGATAACTGGAGATCAGTTCTCCTGGTCTTCGTAGCCATTCTGACCATTGATTTATGGACGTGTAGATTTAATGCAGAACAAAATATGTACATAGTTCTGCTGTATGGTCTATGCACTTAAATACCGTCTAGTCGACACCATTTGAAAGGCCTACTTTAGTTTGAACGTGTTTAAAGAACTGTGTAAACACACTGATAACCAACAGCAATCATGTTTTACTATTCAAAAGAAGTGTAAGCCTATTCTCATTATCCTGTGACAGGAGGCTGCGCCCATGACCGCACCGAGAGGAATAAACAGGAATGGTCCGGCTGCTCGCATTCCTGGCCTACGTTTAAGGCACACACGATGTACAAGTATCTTTAACCAAACATCTCGCAACCAGAAAACGTTTTGGGTTTTTTATTGGGCCAATAATGTTTTGTTCATAGCATTTGCCATGAACCCCCTCTATTTTCGAAATGTGACATTTTATAGAGGGAGGGAGAAAGAGAGAGAGAGAGAGGAAGAAATACATTTGGAGTGAATAAGAAATGCAGGGCACAGGGTTCGCCTGAACACAGGCCTGCTGGGTGAAGGCTGCTTTGCACGGTTGCAGCCTATCTGAGAATCTGCTGAAACACGTTAGCGGTTGACGCTATGTTTAATCAATCAAACGAACTCATCATTAACGACGCCAGGAAAGGAATTATGCATAAGGCCTGAAGTGAAATGATGAATAGAAATGTAAAGATTCTCTCTGAAATCACATACACAGGAAGATGCACTAAAATAACAATTCACTTGTAGTGCAATTATACACATGGTATCCTACTTTTGTTTACCACTTTTTTACAATTACATGTCTTCCAACTTGTGAACTATTACATAAGTGAGTTAACATAATCAACATATTTTTCAATATAGTATAGAAACTTCCATCCACAAATTAAAAACACAAAATAAACTATACATATATTCAACACAAAACATGTTAGACATAAAAAAAAACTACTGAATGTTATAGCCTATAGTACAATGACAGTCAATCATATCATAAATAAAGTACAATTTAAAATAATAACGGTTAATTGTTGTTTTACGGATACTGACTTCTGGATCATAAGACGTAATGTGATGCAAAGTAATTCATTTACATAGATCAATGACCTTGTGCTGCATGACAAAAAAATATTTTGGTGCAGCCGACATTGGTATTCAAACCATCCGTTTGAATACCAATGTCATACTTCAACGTATTATTGTGTTTCTAGTCCACCAAATGTCACACCTTTGGTGAGCACGCAGAGTTTACTTACAGCCCAATGCCTTCTGCCATATGCATTACATACATCCAATCATGCAGATGATAAACTAGCTGTTCGAAATTTCCCCCTGCAGCCACTGAGCCTTAAGTAGGGCTGGGACTTCAGGGTCTATGATCATGTGACTTGCTGGAAGAGTCCCCCCCCCCCCCCCACCCCCTTCCTACCTCCCGGCCTGCCTCTGACTGGCCTCTGCCAGGGCTATGTTTCCAGGAAAGGGGCCTACTGGACAGGCTGTGGGGCCTACGCAGGGAGACATTGGCTCATTGAGAAAAACAAAAACAGCAAAGGGAGGTGGGAAGACTCTCCCCTCTTACATAACTCTGTCTCCAGGACAGAAAAAAAGCCTCAGCCACAATGTAAAGAAAAACCCGTCCGCCCTTCCTCCTCTTGCACTCAAGCTTGGAATTCAAGACACCCTGAACCAGCAGCATGCACATTAGTAGCAGCTCAATACCGACATGGCTTCAATATTACAGTCAAACACTCTTAAAGCAAACGTGCTCGCTTGGTTTACAACACCACAAACATGCAACAACATGATGTAACACGTCACGCCATCTGATGTGTGCTGTATTCATTACAGCACTGTTCTGCGTTAAAGACGTCCACGATAACGTTTCTAGGCTCTTTTAGTTGACATTGCCCCCTTGTGGTGAAAACACGAAAAGGCTCGCATGTAATTAACTCAGCCAGGCGGTGGCCTTGCATACACGCTTGTCACATCTTAATAAGTGGGGTTGATAAGCAGCTAATGTAGGCTATATTGATATGATGTATATGTGTATATGGATATTGGTGTTCATTTAATGTTTCTGCTCAACAAATTTCATATAATTAGAAGCAAAGATGTTGATGAACACATGGGGAACCAGATGGATCATGCTTCTCACTGTACCTTAGCATTGTGAACAGTGTGTGTGTGGGGGGGTGGTTCAGGATGTCAGGATGGCGGTGGGGGTTATCAGGAGTCAAACTCTTGCTGCTGCTCTATGAGGACGGTGGTGTCGTTCCTTTTCCTGGAGCACGGGTTCAGGCCTGACACGCCCAGGGCAATCAGACACAACCAGGTCTATATGTGTGTGTGTGGGGGGGGGGAATAAAGTAGGGGGGGTTAAAACAGAATCTGTTGATTGCAACATCTTAAAATGCCATTTAGAGTTGGTACACAGTTATGTATGAGGTGTATTGATTTACAAAGTGTGAATAGATTCCTCAAATATGCATCCATGTCATGTCACATTCATGCGCTTTTCTTACACCTACCTGTCTCCTTGGGGTAATGTAGATGGTAATGTAAGTCCACCACAATTTACTGTTTAATGTGTGAGCAAACAGTGTATATATATATATATATATATATATATATATATATATATATATAACAAAAAAAAAAACAACCTTTATTTATCCAGGCAAGCAAATTAAGAACAAACTTCTTATTTTCAAGTGCAGCCTGAAACAAGAGTATTACAGGAAATGGAAAAGGTTCATACTGACCAAGTAACCGACGAACGACAGGTACATGACGGAGAGGACGAAGGCCAAGATGTACAGCCACACGCTGTTCAGCAAGGTGACATAGACCACCACGAAGTACATGTTGATGCAGCACACCCCCACGATCAGAAGGCCGCCACCTACCTTGAACACGCTGGGACGAGAGCATCGGGGGGGGGGGGTCCATTAGAGTCAACACACAGAAGAGACAGAGAGAACTTCAACATCAGGTGAAAGATGACACTTACAGTCCGTTGGCGAACTCACTCATAAGCGAGGGCATGCTGGTGAAGGTGAGGATGGGGATGAGCGCAAAGGGCAGCTGTTTGCAAGAAGGAGACAATAGAGAGTGTGAGGACAGGGAGGCTTCACACTCTCTTACTGCCATCAAGCTAGTAAACACTGAGCCATTTAGCAGACACTTACGACTTACAGGTGAGGCTGAGAACAATGAAAGCAAACAAATAATATTGCAGCACCTACAAGTATTCTAAGCGCTGCAGATTTTGAACATGTATTTAATCATATTTAAGTGCATAGTAGGAATTAGTGCATTGCAACAAAGTAAAAAGAGATCAGTTGATGAGATGTCACAGAAGTCGTTTTTTGGAGATAGGGAGGGATTCTGCAGATCGTATGGAGCTAGGTAGCCTGTTCCACAATCAAGGTATCACACATCATCAGTTGACCTCAGAGGGCGGGCAAGGACATAAGGACGGATGAGAGATGTGTGTGGGTGGGTGCAGATCCATTGACTACCCTGACATAAAGGCTGCTACAGGGAGCCTGTGCAGTGAGATGTAGAGTGGTGTTACACCAGAAACAATCTGCATCTGCTTTTATGGTTGTTAAAATTATTACTTTTTAAATTTCAGTTTTAGGTCTGGATATCCAGACCTAGACCTGGGAACCAGACAAATCTGCGGGCTCAGAGGAGCGCCGTTGAGGCATTGAACAACCAAGATGGTTGTTCATTGCTGATACACAAACGTTTTACGTACATGCCAGAACATCAACAAGAAAGAAAATCATATTGGAAGTGCACGCAGTATTCACATTTAAAATGCAAGTATGTGCAGGTATGCACTTTTTTGTTGTTATTATTATTAGGCTATTAAGATGATTCAGCGTCACCGTAAAAGGCATCACCCAGCTCCCCCGCCGCCTGGCTGAGATCACAATCCTGGACAGGTGCAAGGTGTGGGGGATGCAATTGGAGAACCTTTTGTTCCACGACAGCAGGACCAGATCGCATTTTAATATTCACCACCAGTGCAAACCTGGATTTTCTGGTCAGCTGCAAGGAGTGGTTTGCTGATGGGACATATAAAACGACCCCCTGGCTCTTCAATCAGCTGTCCGCCATTCATGGAATGAAGCAGGCCACACTTATCGCAGCCGCGTTCATGTTGCTGCCCAATAAGTCCCAGGTAAGCATGCATTATGGCCCCAATAAAATATCACTTTGTTGGATTAATTAATAACTAGCCTATATATTGTCGTTTATAGGCAATATATGAACAAGCATTTGAGGTACTTGAGGAGCCATCGGGCAGACTTGGCATCAGACTCCATCCTGATTTTGAGCACGCTGTGCTCGCCTGAACGCCTTCAAAAGCGTATTTACAAACGCCAGGAACAGGGGATGTTTTTTTTCATCTGAGCATTTTGGCGTCACATTCGAAGCTACAAATGCTTGCCGTCCTCGTGTTTGTGCCCCTGGCAGATGTGGACAGGATGGGGAATGTTGAGGAGCTGTGCAGCAGCGTTGCTGAACTCAAAGACACGTAATCTTGGCTACTTGGAGGACACTTGGATCGGACGCCCCGTCGCCCCACCACCACTCATCGTAGAAGGGCACCAAAATTCCCAACGTCCATCAAGGTCATACTAGGACCAACAACTCGGTGGGCGGCTGGCATCGAGCCTTTGGCCAGCTCATTGAATGTGCCTACACCACGTAGTGGCGGTTCAGTGACGTGCTGCAAGAGCAGCAGTTGCTCACAAATGTCCTCCGCACCCAGCTCCTGGCAGGTGAGCAGGTGACCCACCAGTGGCTTCGATCACATAACACAACAGTACACCTCACTTGTACCCCAGTGGCCTTGCCTACTTTCTTTGATTTATTGTCATTTTATTATACAGGTGAGCCGGTGGCCCACCAGAGGCTTCGATCACGTAAAACAACAGCGCACCTGAAGACTGGTTGAGGATGTAGAGTCGTACCTTAGTGGCATTGCCTACGACTTCCAACTTCCTTGTTGAGCCCATGCTGATTTGATTTGATGTATTTTGATTTGTTTTATTTTCTATTATTTGCGCATGGTGTGGTGTGCTTACATATTCTTTTTATTTATTTTTCTTTTATTTGAGTGGTGTGCTGACGTATTTTTTTGATTCCTTTTTTTATATTTTCTTTCTTTATTTCTTTCGTTTTGAGAATACGCGGCTAACTTAGACATAGACTAACAGACATGAGTTTAATCTACGCTACACCTGGCCTATCTATGTATTTATCAAGTCACATATCAGTTACGATCACAACTTTAAGCCTTTTAGGCTTACCAAGTTTAGTAGATATTATGCCCCAGACAGAACGGCTGTAGTGTTTTTTATTTGAGGAGTTACAAAAGGAAAGGCCTACATTGTTCAGTTAGGCTATCTTAGGAGATAAGGTAGGATATAATAATAATAATAATGCCAACAATGACATTAACCTTTTAAATTATATAATTATAGGAACGAACGAATAATAACAAATTAAGCAGTTGAGAACTATAGCCATTCTCGATACGACGCATCTCAGACACAAGAATGCATTGTTATTGTATTTAATGTTAGGCCTAGCATAAATATTGTACAATTTAAGAGGCATATTAGTTTGAGTGACATTTAATATATTTTATATACAGTACTTTGTATGTATATCATATATATATATCTATATCTTTATATATATGTAATATATAGAGACAGAACACAGTTATATTTCACATTGGTGCACATATTTCACTAGGACTGATCTCCTTTGCTTCCAGCAAAGGCCTTCTATCTGGCGAAGCTGGATTTGGATGGTGGTTCTGCGGACCTCGGTTCACAGAACCACAGGCTACCATTTCATCTTGTGTCTTTTTTGTCTCACGCGGATGGGTGCTCGCGTATTTGTCGTTTTTTGCCACAATTGGAGTGAATCCAACTAAATATCTTCTAAAGGGGCTGTGCTAACAAATAGCCACTCCAGAACTGTCACCATTAGTCAATAAGCTAGAGCAAAGTGGTGTGGTGTGTGAGGTCGATGCAGGAAATGAGGACATTCTCCCTAGCGCTAGGAGAGAGAAGTCTCACCTGCATGCTCTGGAGGACGTTCAGGAAGTCGTTCATGCCCGTCAGGCGCTGGACATCCTGGAAGATGGCCACCAGCAGGGTGGGGGTGAGTGCCAGGGAGCGGGTCAGCAAGACCCGGGCGAAACGCGACCAGCGCAGGTTCAGAAAACCCTGAGTGCATAGCACCATATTACCATATCATCCATCAGAAATAAAAGGGATCTGGTTTGGGCTTTTCCAATACTGCTATGTTTTCAAAACAAATCCCATTTCAACTACAGGACCAAGGTCACATATTTCAATTAAAGTGTAAGTGAATCCCCTGTTTCAGCAAAAATGTAGGAATTGACACCTCTTTTCTCTAAATGATGGTCTTATTTTATTAAAAGTGACAAAATGGCATAGATTACTATGTTGAAGATCATAAGACATATTACCACATACAAAAAAAACCAAACAATTTTGGGTTCACTGTCTGTTGACAGAATTAAAGTGCAGGAGTGGGTAGGTTTTCACTTTGTGTGAGATTGCGTTATTAGTTTTAACAACGTGTGCGTGTGAGCAAAGGATGCATCGCCACGTATCATAATGTGTGTGTAGGAATGTTTTGTGATATGGCCTGTTGTGTTGCTGCGGGTCCTCATACACACCTCCATGACAAACTGCCCAGAATAGGTTCCGGTCATGGTGGAGCTCTGGCCAGCTGCCAGGATGCCCACAGCCCAGATGTAGAGCGCTGCTGAGCCAAAGAAACAGCCCAGCACCACACCCTGCAACACACACACAGACACACACTCATATATTTTCTGCAGATTAGGGTTGCAACCATTAGTCGATTAATCATCAATTATTATTTATGACATTTTCTAGACTTAATGATTAATCGAAAAAATTATCATTAGATTAATCAACATTGTTAGTTGCAGCCCTGCAGATACATTACTGTAATATACACACAAGATAACTCTGTGGCTTACCCCTTTGTAAATGTCCACCTGTAGTGTTTCATTGTCTACAGGGAAGAGATTGGAGTTGGGACTTCCTGTTGCATTGCAGACGTTGTACTGGAAGGCAAGAAGATTGCAAGGGTATTTAATGGTCATAAATACATATAATATACATATAAATACATATAATCAGCTTTCATAGCATCAGCCTGGCAGGCATATCACAAAGCAGCAGGTGCATGCTTACTCACCACCTCTGCGTTGGTGCGTCCGTTGAAGGCTTCGGCGAAGACAGCCACCACAAACACGTTGATCAGGAAGGAGATGAACAGCGCAATGGACGACTCGATGAAAAAGTACTTGTTGGCTTCTTTTATGTTCTTCTTGTTCGACCGATCGACTTCCCTTGACTGAGATCATTTTTCGTTCATTATATTTATCCAGGTATTAAACACCAATGGCAAACTTTAATGTGTGTGTGTGTTTAGGAGGGAGTGAAAGAGAAAAAGAAAGTGTGTGGTTGTGTGTGTGTGTCTATGTGTTCTGTGTGTGTGCATGCGTGCACACAGGGGTAGGGGGTGAACTCAAAATTGTGCACCAGTAATGTACATCTGTGCGTATGTGTGTGTGTTAGGCAGGGAAGGTTGAGTATGACATTTGACTATAGGTTCAAAGCTAACAAACAAGATGATGAAGATGAAGAAGTATCATGTGAGAAGAAGCCACTTTCCCCAGGAGTAGCCCCCACTCCATTTTTGCATGTGTGTGTGCTCCTCCTGTCTCCCTGGCTCTCCTACCTTGACGAGGGCGGAGTGGAGGTAGATATTGTGTGGCATGATGACGGCCCCCACTATGCCCACCCCCTGCGCCAGCTGGACCGGCCCGCAGCCCTCACAGTATGGCACGAACATCCCCTTCAGCAGCTCGCCCTGGTCTGGGCGCACCATCACATACTGATGTGTGTGTGTGGTGAGAGAGAGAGAGAGAGAGAGATGTATGCGATACACATACATGTGTTATCTAGTATTGATCTAGTCTACCTCTTACAGTAGTTGATAACAATTTGACTGACAGGCACACAAACGCATACAAGAGGGTTACAAGGATATGATGTAAGAATCAACACTATCTCTTGTTTACTTATGAGAAGGACATAAATTGGCACCTCATATCCGAAGGTTACGGCCATGATTGTTATAAGCAGGCCGAAAAAGGCTTCCAGTTTCCTCAGACCTGAGAAAGAAAGTGTGTGAGAGAGAGAGAGAGAGAGAGAGAGAGAGAGAGAGAGAGAGAGAGAGAGAGAGAGAGAGAGAGAGAGAGCATGCTTTATGTCCTGCTCTCGTGCACAACGACAACAGTAAATCACAAGAGCACCCTGGCGATGCCATAGGCCATAGATTTAGGAACACCCACCATACTTGTCCAAGAAGAGGAAAACAAATGTGTCCACGATAGTTATGAGGACACCGCCCCACAAGGGTATCCTGTACACACACACACACACACACAGGAAGCAGTGAAACAAAATATAAAGGCGTCATTAAACTGTGAAGCGATATCAGCAGTCATAAAAAAAATCAATTTTGCTCGCCCCCCCCACCCCACAATGTGCCATCCTCCCCCCACCTGCCAGAGGAGAGCAGGTTGAAGGCGATAGCGCATCCGATGACCTCCTGCATGTCTGACCCGATGATAGCCAGCTCCACCATCAACCACAGCAGGATACGAGGAACCTGGAAAGAAGGACAGGTGTGTTAGCGGTGGAAAACATGCTGTGTTGTGGTAAATAATTCACTTTCAATAGTGGAGGACTTTTACACTGCCAAACCTGGAGTTTGTACCTCTGATTGCAAGGCATAACAGTCTTTAGTTAGTGAAGCCATCACTGGTTTGTATCCATCACCCATTGTGCTCGATATAGTAGCATAATAATGTTAGCCCAGCATACAGCTCCAGAGAAAGCAAATGAGAAATAATGGAATATCTAATTATATTTGCAGTGATTACAGATATATAGATATAATTTCCTGCTCACTCTGCACTCCAAGCACTGCCATACAATAATCTAGGCATAATAATTCAGACAAACATTCATAAAATGTCATTCATAAAATGAAGTTCATAAAACGAATTTCATAAAACGACGCCCCATTTTTTTCTATGTTGTATCTCCATGATCAACACTGATTTGTACATTTGAATGTGCAACATTGAGTCTTAGTAGGCCTATGAGGATTATGATAATTATTATATTATTATTATTAAACTTAGCAATTATGGTGCACTTAGAAACTTGTTCTATTGACATCCTTGCTGTACAGAGAGTGATATATTGTTGTATTACTTTCTACTGAAATTACCACTTCTACTTTCTACTTCGCTTTGGACAAATGTCTGCTCATTGCCCTAAATGTAAATGTAAATGTAAAAACATGAATTTCAGATATCACTCATCATTTGTGTAAATAGGCGTACGGCAATGTTTAGAAACGCAGAGCCGTTATGCTACATGAGGCAATATTCCTTTACTACTGTGGTTCACAGATGTGTCCGAAACCCATTTAGGAAACACAATCCAGATGGGTATACCCAACTGTGTGACACATCTCTCTTCCATGGGCCTGTTTCAAGTAGCATGGTAGGATATCTTTAAACTTAAACCAGAACTCTAAATAAAGCAGGCGTTTCCGTGCACTGTCAGGGTTTCTGGTTTCAGAACAGCTGATTTCAGTTCACTCAATCTCGGGTATGTTGAACCTGAAAAATGTGTGTTCATGACAGGCTTCAAAAGCCATCATCTATCGCACCCTGAAAATGTGATCCATCAGGGAATTCCCAAGCCATCATTGCTGTCTGAGTGCTTTTATTGGTTGAAACCCAGTCTCAGCCTCTTCGGTTCATTTGCATTTTGTCACCATGGAAATGCTCTGTGAGACAACTTGAAGCCATCTAGCGTTCAGCAGTTTTTTATAATGCAATACATGTTTATAACATGTTATATAATAATATATGAATCTATTTACTTTTTAAGAAAAGTTAAGCTCTAGTTTACTGTACACCTCGAAATGAAATACTTTGAACATGACCTGAAATACTTTGAACATGCATCCATTCCCATTACAAAACAAGGTTAACGTTTATTCATGTTTTTTGGTTTAATCTCAGATGGCTTTTTGCTGTGAGCCATTGCGGAGCGTGTCAAAAATAGACCAATGGTGACAACCAAAAAGCAGTCGCCGCTGCCGTAACGCTACTTGGTATGTGCAGTGTGCAAGGAACGAGCTGCACTCCGATGTCCACCACAGGGCCGACAAAGGGACAGGCCATTATTTAATTGTTCAGAAGTGTTACATACATCACTGTTTAAATAGCCTATTGTAGGCTTGGGTGAACACACTGATTGAAGTTTTGAAATCTCGGTAACACTTTAGATTAGGGACCACATATTCACCATTAACTAAGTGTGAAGAGGAGGCAGCTTTAGAACTTTAGAACGTGTGGGTTAATAAGTGTCAAACTACTAGTGAATTAGTTATGAGCAAGACCTCACTTTAGAATGGGGAACATATTCTGAGTTAGAAAGACTTCATTTAGAGTTATTGGATACTATTAACACTTGTAGTTTTGTGTTTTGTTACATGAGAATAGAACAACAATTTCCTTACTTCCTATCAATAAGTTGTAATTAGGAGGTTATTGAGGGAAAACTCTTAGTTAATGGCCTCGTAGTTGTTGAACATGGTCATGCAGAATAAGGCATTAATAAGTGCTTTATAACGACTAATAAAGAGCTAATATGCTACTAATATGCATGCTAATAAGCAACTAGTTAATGGTAAATATGTGGCTCCTTATCTGCAGCCGTGGGCAGGGTTATCCCAGAGCTATGTACCAGATTTGCTCCAGATTAGGTTCACAGCATGAGTCGCCATGGTAACTGAATGGAGAGGAATTTTGGTATCTGAAACCGAAACTTCAGGCTTCCCCTGAAGTCTGAATTAACATATCTGGTTAACCTGGAAATCAGGCTTCTTGAAACAGGGCCCTGATGTGTAGAGAGGGAGAGGGAGGGAGAAAAAAATGGAAGGGCTCACGGTAGGGTACTGTCTGTGGCAGACTTCAGCCAGGTGCATGCCCGTCACCACGCCCAGTCGGGATGACAGTCTCTGCAGCAGCAGTCCGATGATGGTGGCTCCCATCAGCACCCAGAGGAGCTGGTACGGGAAGGGATGAGAGAACACACACATATCGGTCCCTTGTTACTCATGCGCCCTCATAGAGCATTTTAAGCAGAACCCTAAAGCCTTATTTATACTCCTGCGTAAAGTGCTCTACGTCACCGGAGAGCCTGTCGCAGAGCCTCTCCGTCGTCTCTGGCTGCATGAAATATTTTTTAAGTGTCCGTCACTCCGTCAACGGAGACGGCAAGGGCTGCGATTGGTCCCCTAAAAACGCCATCACCCGCTTCACAAAGACAATCGGTGACATGTAAAGGAAAGTGGCTGACGAGGACCAGGATGACGCGATGCACGACATATACACTATGCTCTATGGATGCATAAAGCTCCAGAATGCCAACCCGACCTACTTGAACCTATAACTTAAAAGAGACGGTGGCAAATTGCACTACATGGTTGTAAAAGTTTGTTTTTAGCAATTATGTTTTCATCATTTCAAACACAAAACATTGTTTTCAAGCATTTCATTTTTTATTATAATTTATCTCTCTTAACTATGTATCCCTGTTGTACTTGTTTACTTGTGTGAAATGTTGTGTGAATCTTGTGTGAAATCTTGTTTACTTTGCACCTTGTTTGTTTTGCGGGCGGGAAATTGCATTGCGTATCCGGCACCACGACAGAGAACTATGAGGGCTCGAGGGGTCTCCGTGGTTACGCAGTTGGATAGCGCAATACGCAGTTGTAGAAGTATAACCACCGCTTAAGCCTCACTTAAAGGACCATACCGGTTGGGGTTATTCACTTAAACCATCGTAACCGTCTCTCCTGGCTTCATGAAAACATGTTACCAATATCCTTTGTCCATATGACTTTGTTGTGTCATTTGTTTACAATGTAAACAAATGAATTTATCGGTATGGAGTTTGTGAAAGTTTGTGGACAAAAAACAGTGAATCGTCATACAAGTGTGATAATACAATTTTTTTTTTTTTAATGAAGGCCAAAGTCTGCTATTGTTTATGATCGTGGATAGGTGCGCTCACGCTAAATGCTCTTCAGCAGAATCAGCACAACAAAGTACTTTTGACAAATTATATTGTTAACAGATGTTTTAGTGAAGCCAGGAGAGACAGTTACAATGGTTTGATCACCTGGGCTGGTATGGTCCTTTAGGGTGAAACTCAACAGAGGCAGCAGGTCGTCTGGCTACTGGAATGTTGCTTGTAACTGGAAGGTTGCTGCTTCGATTCCTTCACTCTGTGTCGATTTCTCCCTGAGCAACCCAACCCCAATACACCTGATGAGATGGTTGTCACCTTGCATGATTGACACCACTGTCGGTATGTGTGTGTGTGTGAATATGTAAAGCCCTTTAGAATAGCCTGTAGCCATAAAAGCTCCATCATAAATATGCAGTCCGTTTACCATTTAAGAAGCACACAGCCAGCACATTTAAAAACGTATCAACATAAAAAAGGGGTATAAACTGCGATTTGACAGGAGGACATAGGTGGGTGCAATGGAGGGACAGGGAGTTGGTAACGTGATGTTTATTGAGATTAGTATGCTACATTAGATGAAAAAAGATGCCTGGTCAGCAGTAGCAGCAACAGAGGTGCTAACAGCAGAACTAGATACATATTCAGTGTTTCTAGTTCTACTTCAGTGTTCCTGCTGATGTTCAATTTAGACTTGTAAGACTTTTAATTGATTTTGATCAAAATTGTGTGCTTGTTCGTAAATATTTTAAACTTTTTTTAACCATTATTATGCTATTATTAGTAATAGCAGTACAGTTTCCTACCTTGAAGCCAGCTTTAGCACCAGACTGGAGGTCCGACTCGATGTTCCCTGGGTCCAGGTAGGCGATGCTCATTAGAAATCCTGGCCCACTGAACGCCCACAGCTTACGGAAACTGAACCCAATCTAAAGGATGGAGGAATACAACTTTATGGCAACCATGAAAGAAGATATAGACGTATTGGTCTAAAATGAACAAAAATTAAAAAATTGAACAGACTGGGAAATATTTATTTTTCATTAGCATTATTATATTATAATTGTATTATTATTATTATCGTTACGGGCTATTATAAAATAACATTTTAATTTATTTTTGTTTATTACCTTACTCTACTCCACTGCACCTGTCTGGCGGTAGAGGTGTAAAGACCCTCCACCAGGTGTTCTCACCATCACATCACCTAGGGGCCATGGGTCCTCCACCCACACCGTGGGCCTACCTTGCTGTTGTCCTCTGGGACCGGGATCCTCTGGTCAAAATATGTGCTAGCCACAGTAGCATTATCCCCCTGGCGAAACACAGAGGGCTGGGGCGCAACCGCGTGTGTGTGGCTGGTCTCGATCACATCTGTCTCTACAGCTAAAACACAGGCCACAAAAAATAATAATTGTAACACGCACGCGCGTGCGCACACACACACACACACACACACACACACACTCAAAACTTGAATTAAGCAATATTATACGAGAGGATCCAGTGGATGCGATAATGCACTTTGCGGAGGCACTTCTTAGCCTCCGTGCCGTGCATTTTTTCGATACATGCACACCTCTTCATGGATTATCCCTTACTTATACAACAGTTGGTTCTGACCGAGTCATTTGATTGGACAAGGTGCATTCCATGAGTGCTGATATTCAGTATAACAGCACTGGGACTTTTAACTATACATGTATCACACCGCTGTTAAAATGTTTGTGTTGCTTGGCAACATTCCAGTCCCAGTCCAGTGTTGACAGAGCCAAATAAATTATTAAATAAACAAACAAATAACAATCTGTTGTCGTTTATTACTGTCAACTGATAAATGGTGCTTGTATAACTGTATGAAAGCAATATCACACTCGAGGTTGTGTGCTGTTATACTGAATATCAGCACGTGCTGATATTCAGTATAACAGCACTCCCTGTGAAGTGTGCTATTGACCTATCAGGTTGCTTGGTCGTAACTACCCGTTGTATAATGGACAATATAAAAATTTGGATGCATTTGCAAATGACGTTACAACCATGTGATGAAATGTCAGGTAGTAAAGGTCCACAGAGGTCAGACTGTGTTATGAACTGTGTGACAGAGCTGTGAGGTTATGTCTCTAACCTGCTCACCAATGGTTCAATGTATGGTTCAATTACTTTTGTAATAAAGTCATAACACGGTTGTTGTGCGTATTAACCTAGTTATTCATCATAATAATGTCCAGGTATGTCTACACCTTATTATAGTATGTCTCCATACCGTCTGCATGTTGAGGGGGACCGCTGGGACCACCGGCAGGGAGGGGGGAGATGTGGACCCTCTCAGGGAGGGGGGAGATGTGGACCCTCTCAGGGAGGGGGGAGATGTGGACCCTCTCAGGGAGGGCCTCTCTGTCTGGCGGCAGAGAGGTAGTTATGCACGGATTACACGCAATTACGTGACAGCAATACAAACACAACAAATCTACTGTACACACAAAACCATGAGAAAACGTCTGGGACAATTATAGACCAGGAACATGAGGGAGTTGGGGCCATCGGTGACGTTGATTTAAATAAAAAAGGGAGAAAAAAATGAACAGCCCCGAAAAGTATACTCTGAAAACTACATACAAGTAGCCTACGCCAGTGTTGTGTGTAGGAAATAGGAATAACTGAAAATAGAAACAAACTTCTAACGATTTTCTAAACTTCAGATTAACAGCCTTCCCTTTACTCGCATTACATGTGCTAATCATACGTGTGATTCACGAATACCAATCTCAATTTCAGCCTAATGCAAACTGAACCGTTTCCTAGGAACTCACCTGTTTTCCAGAAGGACAGCATGTTGGCGGTCGATCCTTTAAATCGGTTAATTTCTGTAAACTTTGTCCAACGTGCCTCAAACTCACAACCGGTGACTTCTGGTGTAGCCTACCAAACCGGTATCTCGGTTAGGGCCATGCTCACTTCCCGGACTGCCACTGCATTACTTGTTAATGACTTTCTGTTGCAGTTCACGTGTAAATGGGCAGGTGAGGGAGGGGGGAGGAGGGGCAGGTGAGGGAGGGGGGAGGAGGGGCAGGTGAGGGAGGGGGTGTAGGGAGGGGAGGGACAAAGCAGTCCACTGTTGAAGACGTACTGTGACTTATTTAAAATGTGGCCATCTGTAGTCTACAAGCATTACAACCAGTAGGCCGATTGATTGAACATTAAGAATGCGTTTTTTTTTACACGCCACCATTTCAAGACACTCAAGACCCCCCCCCCTACGGCAACACTATCCGAAACTAAACCAGTCCGTAGGGCTGGTCCGCAGCAGGCCGCTAGGGGGCGACACACGCCAACACATGTCCATGTGGTGCTTCTGCATCCTTACGTGTACGTTAATTACAATAAACATCCGCCAAATCCCTTTACATCCCACTCCTAGTCCTGTACTGCATTTATTAGGGGTGTAATGTATGATAACATTTTCGGTTTGGAGGTTAATTACATGTACAATTACATGTTATACCTAGTTAATGTATGTGTGTGTGTGTGTGTGTGTGTGTGTGTGTGTGTGTGTGTGTGTGTGTGTGTGTGTGTGTGTGTGTGTGTGTGTGTGAAATGCATTAGTAAATTCAAATAATTATAGTATAAATCATCCGGCCTACATATAGAAATATATAAATGAATTATATGCAATATATCAATCTAAGTTCTTTAAAGTTAGTTAAAGATTGGTTTGTTGGTATTAATATATACTTTTAACTATGCACATCATCTATTTATAATTCTACTGACATGTGTTATATTTTACTCTTCATTTCATTAATTTCAGTTTCAGTTAAAAGGTTTATTGTCATACCTGTAACAATGCAATATCATTCCCAGTAATGAAATTCTTACTCTCAGAGCCAACACAACTTTACATAATGCTCCTTGCATTATGTAAAGTTGTGTTGGCTCTGTACATGCTGCACTGATCACTGCTGTTTATAGCCAGTGCTATATCTCCATAAACTACAAGTGCTTGAAGAAAGAGACAGGGTTGAGACTGAATGGTAAGAGATCATCTGATCCCTATTTTAATCCAATAGTTTACTTGTTATCAAATCAGCACACAGCAGCAACATTCTGTATTTAGCTGAAATAGCTGTAACACACACTGTCATTTGTCATGTGGACAAAAGGTTGGTGCAATGATAGATGTTTTAAAGTGTTCATTTTGGCAAGCACCATTCGAAATAGAGCAACTGTGTTATGTGCTTATGTAATGTGATGAAGGATAAAATTATATACCCATGCAAAATTCCCTGTGAAATGTACATAAGTATTGTTATTGCAAAGATTTTAGGTGTGTTTGAAGTCTTACTCCTCTTTAAAAAAAATTTAGGACATTAAGACACCTCTGTATCTCTGTTGTTGTTTGTATATGGTGTGTGTGTGTCAGGGCTTGAAAACGAAATTATTTTTCAATCGTTCCGCTCCGAACGGAACCGGTATATTTAACGTTTTTGTTCTTGCGTTCCGCCACCAACATATCGTTCCTGAACCGGTTCAGAACGTAAAATAACGTTCGTTCTTAACGTTCCGGCAGTGTTATTGGGCCTAGTCTATTTTTGTGGTCGATACCTTACAATAGACCTAGTTATTGGTATATAACCAGGGTGGTGGTGGGAATTTGTGACAGCTGAGCTTAGCGGGCGGCTATGCTTTTGTGAAATGTTATAGGCTATATAGAGAACGAAAAAAAAAACGTTATTAACCGGTTTTGGGGATTTCAGAATAACGTTTCTGTTCCGGAACAGTTGAAGACCATTTGGTTTTCGTTTCCGTTTCCGTTCCTCGTAAAATTCCGTTCGTTTTCGGTTTTCGTTTCCGTTCCTTGAACCGGTTCGGAGCCCTGGTGTGTGTGTGTGTATGTATGTGTATGTGTGTGTGTGTGTGTGTGTGTGTGTGTGTGTGTTTTTTCAGTTGTCGGTCTGTTGATCATTAGCTCATATAAATTGAAAGATAACAACATTGCTGTAAAGATAATTATACATTGCTGATTGGAAATGCTTGGTATGAAGTTACATGATAATCTTAAAATCCTCAGTACATTCATACAAAAGCAAAGTGGTTTAAAAAACAACGAAAAATAATAGATACAAACAAACCGACAGGATCAAATAAAAAAAATGTCTTGTGCATCCTGGTATTGAACTGGAAAAAATGTCATCATCTCGATTATAAATCCTGTTTACATTTTTTTTTTTTTTGCTTTTCTGATGTCTTACATATTCTTTTCATCACCATCATCACCACCATTAACACCCCCACCCCCACCCCACCCCATCATCATCATCATCATCATCATCATCATCATCATCATCATCATCATCATCATCATCATCATCATCATCATCATCATCATCATCATCATCATCATCATCCTCAGTTCTGCAATTACTGAAAAGGAGCATTTGAATTTAGTTATAAGTACAAATGTGAGAAATCCTTAAGTAACGTTTGTAGTGTCTTGTCAGCGCTCCAGACAGGGCCTGCCTTTAGTTCATCCCTCCAATAGGGAAGTTGCTGCCTCTTGTAACTGAGTCTTTAGCACTGAACGCGAGGGCCGTTACACCCCAGGCAGTGCCGTCGTGCCGTCGGATAGTGTCTCCCGCGGCTGTCCCCTCTCCTCATACGGTGGTGACTCTCATCACCACCTCGCGGTTAGCGGCAGCACTGAGCCTGGGATCGTGGGGCCTTAGCTGGCTCAGGATGTGCAAGATGGTGTAGCCACAGTGGTGGTTGAGAATAGTCCTTAGCCTCCTGCTCCGGCGCCCTCCTCCGACTCCCGCTCCTCCGACCCCACTGCCGCCACTGCTGCTGCCCAGGCCGTGTGGGGCGTTGCCACGGCCACCGCGGCCCCCCGCCTTACTGCTGGAGCTGAGCGGGTCACCGAGGTCCTTGGACTTCTCGTAGTTCAGTACCTTCCACTGCTGATTGACAGCTTGCCATCGCTTGAAGATCCGGTACACGGACGAGCCCTCATGTATTATAAGTCCTGGTTGGAAAATAAATGTAGAACGTATGGGAGAGAGAGGGGGACAGGAGGGGAAGAAAGAGAGAGCGAGAGAGGGTGGGCAGGGGGATGGAGGACAATAATGTGGTGAAGATGCGGTGAATATTACTGTATTATAAAACTACCAACATTCCATGAAATGGTCCAGCTAAAAACATGCACGTTGGAAAGTACATGTTGAAATATCACCAGCAGTCACACACACACACACACACACACACACACCAATCTCCATGGTGGCGTTAGATTAGAATAGTCACTTGGCAATAACCACAGCAGTGCTGGTCTCTGATGCCATCTGTTCTCAGTGTTGTCTTACACAGGCTCTACTCTCCGCTCCTCCACAACAGTCTATCAGCTTCTCTGCACGTACTCGCATGCTTATTTTGAGAATGCAATAAATAATCTCTCTTACTCTACCCTCAGACTCAATATAGGTGTGATTTGACAGCTAATACCTACACATACTGTATGTCAGTATGTTGTTCTTCTTTTGTCATTTTTTTAAGTCTCCCTATTTATCATCCATGCCCTCCCCACCTTAATCGCATAATCGTTGTCAATATCTACACGAGATGAAAATACGTTTAACGTCTCTTTGCTGATCTATGGTCATGTTATTGTACATGATGACTTTATTATAGATTATTCCTCTTGTTCAATATATCACACGACTGCAGTCTTGGTGAATTATTTTTTTAATTGGATATCTCTGTAAGCTTCTAGTCATTAGTCTATGTGTGCATTTTCCTCTAAGATGCCTCTACTTTATGACTTCAACAATTGATATTCAGAGATGGAGCTTCTCAATCTTCTAAGTTCAGTCAATAAAAGCCCTATCACAGTATTTGGAGGATTTTAAAATTAGCATAACTCAGAGGTACAACTATAGTAAAAGAAATCAGTGGTTAATGCAAATCAAACATGGCAGGGTGCTCTAATGCAGGTGTTTTGTACCCCAGCAATGGGTTATTTAACTCTTGCCTCTGTCTATAGATAAAATAAGATAAGATAAGATAGTACTTTATTAATCCCAGATGGGAGAGTCGGGTGCCACAGCAGCAAGTACAGGACAGTAGAGTAGGAAAAAGACCAAACAAATACAGAAAATATGTTTATATATATGTTTAAATATATATAGATATAACACATACACTTACCTATGCACACTATATCCATGAAGCCATACATGCCGTAGCAGATCTGGAAGAGCAGATCCTGCCGCTGCCACTTGGCAGAGGGACTGAGGGAGGACCAGATAAGCCAGGAGATGCTGGCGATGAGGAACAGGGAGCCCAGGATGATGGCGGCAATCTGGACTTTCTCTATCACTGTCAGAGAGATGGCCTGCCACTGGAGACAGAGAGGAGAGAGAGAGAGAAGACACACATTTGTATTATTATGAAGACATTGGACTGGGCTTGGGTTTTGGGGAGAGATGCATGTAATGTCTGGCATAGTATAGACACAGATCTGTTGGAATGAGTATCAAATCAAACTTCCTGTGTCACACGTCATGACATTACAATGTGCAGTGAAATGTTTTTGGTGGTGTCCTTTTTTTGTGCTTGTTATTGCTAGATACACAACATAAAACAAATAAAATAAGATTAAATTAAACAGGATTAAATAGAATTACACTGAAACACAGCTAAATGAATGATCCAGGTAACAATAGTTACTCAACACAACAACAACAACAACAACCACAACAACATGTTAAAACCCCCTTTCATGAGTTTCTAGAGGAGCGCTGCCTCTTAACAGGAGGGCAGAAGGATGTGACGCAAAGAGAGGGATATGTGTCAGCACAATATGGCAACCAGTCTTCTCACCACTCTGTGACTTCTCAACATTTGTTGGAGCACAGCGTGCTGGGTTCAATGGCTGACTCTGGAGCACCGTATATCACCATGGGGCACATATCCTGTTAGCTTTGTGTCGTGTTGTATCTGTTTGTAAACTGTCTCTGTCAGCACAAATGTTTCCTTGTGTTAACATCTCCCTGGCCATGGTTATTATGGCCATTCATTTAAAAATAAATGCAGCAAATTGTGACAGTGTACATAAAAAAGAAAAACGTGAACTAATTATCGGCGTATTGTTCACATTGATCGTCCATCTGTTTGTTTTATTTCCCTTAAAAAAAACAATTGGATGTTTTGTAATGAGATTTACTGTTGGAATGAAACTGAATTTCCCTTTATTAGAGCCTCTGCCAAATATCAAACAGTTTGTGTAGGTCTACATGTGCTGTAGATCATTAGTTCAAATTGAATGGTCGCATGGCACGGTTATTGGATCTGTGGATCTGTGAATTGCTGTTTCTCATTATTCTAATATAAAATATCTAATGGTGATGCTCTTCCATCTTGTATCCTATTTCACCATCAACCATCACTGTGGAAAATAATACTGCATGTGTATGTTGGTTACCTGCAAGGGGTTTTTGGTGCTGATAGCCAGGACCTGGTACTTGAAGTAGCAGAGCTCACAGCTCCAAGAGCCCCTCTCGGAGATCCAGCGGATGAGGCAGGGCTGGTGGGTGCAGCGGACCGAGCCGTCACAGCGACATGGACTCAAGAGCTCTCCCTACAGGAGGCGCGGAGAAAGCACATCCACACCCTGAATTAGGAAGAAACCAGATGAAAACACCAACACCAGTCTGCACCTATTTTGTACAGTCTATGATCTTCACCCATCACTGCCCAATCCTTTATATAATGTAGCTTTTGTTTTCCAATGTTTTCTATGACATGTTCAGGTGTTTGTTTTCTTATAACACAATCAATATTATCCTTGTTTTTTTTTTAAATCCCTTACATTAAAATAGCATATAAAATGTAAAGCTAATAGATTGCATGTCCCCTGTGAGGCTGGGCAGTGTGGGTTTTGGTATCCAGGTGTAGCCTGCCAGGACATCAGCAGCACTACCTTGAGGCCACAGTGTCACTCTGATCAGAATCAGGATGAGTACATCCAGTCCAGTCACTTCCACTCCAACAGTCTTGTTTTTTAATTTAATTATTTAATTTTATCTTGATTTCTTTCGCAATCTTTATATATTTTCCCTGATGTGTTTTTTTTGTCGTATTTAAAGCTGCTGTAGGTAAGATTTGAGAGATTTGATAGTGGATTTGAATGCCCCCATCCCTCTCTGCTCCCTCCCTTTGTTTTGCTACCATTGAGAAGTGTTGAATTCACGCACCTGTGATGGAGGCGTGATTATGGATCCCACCGCAGGTCCTGGTAAGACCTGCCCACGCTGCCCAGAATTGCGCATGATTGGCTGGCAACGTGCTGCTTTCTGAACCCAAACATCTCCCCTAACCCTAAACTTAACCATCATAACCTAAACTTAACCACCTGTAAGCTAATACCTAAACTTAACCATCTTTAACCTAATACCTAAACTTAACCATCTTTAACCTAATACCTAAACTTGACCGTCTGTATCCTAATACCTTGACTTAACAGTCTATAAGCTTATACCTAAACTTAACCGTCTGTAACCTTTACCCAAACTTAACCGTCTGTAAACTTAACCGTCTGTAACCTAATACCTAAAGTTAACCATCTCTTACCCAACACCTAAACTTAACTATCTCTAACCTAATACCTCAACTCAACCATCTCTAACCTAATACATCAACTTAACATTTTCTAACCTAATACCTAAACTTAACCATCTCTTATAGCACGATTCTGGGCGGGTCTTACCAGGACCTGAGATCCATAATTCCGCGTGGTGGAACCATGATAAACACTGTGTGCACACATTTGATTGACAGGCAAAATGGATTCCGCAAACCAATCAGTGCAGAGATGCCCTGATTGGTCAGAAATGAGCCAGGAGCGGTCTAAAATCAAGATTGTCTCGTACAGAGGCAGGCGCAGTCAACCAGAACAGATATTCTCATAGAGCATTTCACTCACCGATGAGCTGACGAATGGCATTTCTAACAAACGACGCACAAATTATAGCTCTTAAATCTTACCTACATCACCTTTAAGTTGGAGAGGATAAAATGCATATGGGTACAAAATGTATAAAATGGAAAAAGCTGGTTTGTAAAACTCAGGTTAAGGTTGACTTAAAGGTAAATTAAAGCATGCATTACTGAATCATTGACGGGGAACAGCTTGACACTGGCGCATGTTGGTGAGTAGGTGCTGGATGTAGCAGCAGGGGGGTGGGGGGAGGGGGTGTAGGCAGGTAAAGGATAAGGTGAACAGTTCAACCCCCCCACTGTTCACATGCCACACACACCCAGTGACTTTACACCCATACAATAACACTCACTCTGCTTCAGATGGTTCACTCTGATTCTGAAGCGAAAAAAAAGTGTGAAGGCTCAGTTTGGAGGGATGCGACTGAAATAACTAGCTAGCTTTTGAAAACAATAACTTGGAGCAGAGCTACAATTTTATGTTATGATTCTTGAATAATAATAATAATAATAATATGAACTTTTTTTCCTAAACAAAACATTTATTGTTGAGGAACAATGCCTCTAAAAATAGTAAATTTTATATCTACATCTACTGTATTATCAGTAACAGCAACAGGAATTGGTGAAAATGAATTAATAATTGTTTTATCTGTAAATTATGCTTCCTGATAGTGTCTGTGAACCCAGTGAACTGTGACAATGAAACAAATAAAGCCCAATATGTTTTTCCAGTACTCCACTTTCATGTTCTCCCATCTGTTTTATTTTAACCTCCTCGCCAATTACAATAAAATACTCTTTTCCTTTCTAGACACTGGCTTTGGCAGATGTGCCACGTGTCTCTAGCAAACTTTAATAAAATAAATTAAAAACATATGTCCGTTGACATTATGAAGATGACACAGAATAGGTCAGAGGTAAAAAAAAAAAAAAAGCCGCCGAATGAAAGCATATGAAAGCCTAACACTTTTCAAATGTCAAGATGTGGTTAAATAGTCCTGTGAGTGAGTGACTGAGTGTGGGAGAGAGAGAGAGAGAGAGAGAGAGAGAGAGAGAGAGAGTGGACTCTTTCAATGGGGTAAAAATATTGGGATGTCATGAATATGGGATGAAAAGGTATTCAGCTTTTGTTGTTTAATTGAATTTAATTAGCTATTTCTCCTGTATATCTTAGTTTACATTGATGGTAGTGGACTTCAAGTTCACACTTGAAAAATTATGTTATTCTATGGTTTCATAGAAGGAAAGAGGTGCTGGTAATGTGTTAAAAATATAACTAGCACGTACATTTGGTTAAATTTCCCGCATTTAAATAACCCCTTGTTTAATACTGCGAACACTACTGTGTTCCTTTGGCCTTTGCATTTTTAAAGTTCAATGTACCTTCTTGAGATGGCTACTTTAAATTGCCAATAGAAAGTTCAATGTTCAAACTTTTCTTCAGAATAACATCCAGAATAGTATTACCTTCAATACTCCCTCTGAATTGAATTGAATTGAATTGAATTAAATTGAATTGAATTGAATTGAAAACCCTAAACTTAAGTATCTCTAAACACTGATGAACACAGACGGTCTCAAGGACTAGGATGTGGCAGCACATAAATCAGCAGAACGTGGACTATGGCATCAGCCCATTGATTAACAGATCTGTTACCACCCTTATTCTGTGGACGATCTGGGCCTAAGATATTCATCGAGGCCACCCACATGGAGTGTGAAGGAGTTCATGTAGTGTGGCACATCTACAGAGAGAAACGTTGTTCCTCCTCCGTCATAACCTGTAGATGAAATTCAATCACTGAAACACCCCCCTTTAACATTAGCCCTTGGTGCCTCTGAGAATTATGCAAGGGGAAAGGGCGAGGGTGACTTCTATGAGCCTGCATTATTTCAGTCACCACGAATGCCACTCTGTACATGTGCACAAGTTTGTGCATGCAAACATGCAAACATGCAAACCTGGCACAGCTATTGGGAATCAAGACAGAGTTAAGTGGAATCAATGCCACAACTGCTGTAGCATGACCTATACTGACAGTTTTGACAGGCAGCTAATAAGGATTCATATTGTATTTAGCCTGCAGAGCAAGGTGATTATATCTGTAGGTAATGCTCACTGATGGCAGCATGATCCCACCCCCTGTTGTGACCAGCTTGAATAATAAAATAGCAATAAAAAACCTTACTAAACTCAATATTCACCTAACTCCAAACTAACCTATTCTTAATAAACCAACATAGCGGCACCTAACCTCATCAAAACCTGACCCAAACTAAACTCATCCCACCATTATACTAACCATGACCTCATCTAACACCAAGCTATCCTAACTTCACCTAACCTCACTGCACCCAAACTCATTACAACCCTAACCAGACTGACCTCATCCCAAGCCTAACCCTAAACTCAACATTGACTCGACCTAACATAACCTCAACCTAAACTATCTAACTAAACTAACTAAATCTAATCTAACTGCACACAACCCTAACCAAACTAAACCTATTCCAACCAAATACCTTACCTAACTAAAGTCTACCTTAACCTTAGCCAACCCAATCCAACCCAACCCCAACATAACCTAACTAAACCTAAACAAACTGCACTCAACATCATTACAACCATATAACCAAACTAACCTCTTCCCAAACCTACCTAAACCTAAAATTAACCTAATCCAACCACACCTAACTCCTAGCCAATCTTCCACCGACCCCAACCCAACCTGAAGTAATCCTACCCCATAGCTACAACCATAACAGATCCACCACTGTTGCCACTGTAGTATGTTTTCAGCAGACTCCTATAGGGGAGTCAAATGGTGCTCTGAGTAGGAGGAGGACCGGTTAGTCAGATCATGTTCTGTCTGAGGAGTTAATGGTGGTGGCATTTGTCACATTGGATTCCCACTCTGTGCCGCTGTGTTTGTTGCTCTCTTTGTCTCAAGCTAAAAGTGGCAGCATGGGAGCCACGTTGCACGATGAGTCACCTTGCCTGATCGGAGCCTAGAGCGAGAAAACAATCAGCCTTACGTGAAGAGAAAGATGCTAGAGTGGACAGGACAGTCACTGGGGAGGGGAGGGGAGGGGGGGCTGTTGATCCACATATTGGCTCATTCTTCAAAACCCAGCAGAAACCGATATATATGGGCCGATTCTTATTGCACTATGGTCTTCAGTTTACTACGCTACTAGGTATTTTCGTGTGTGCTGTAATAACAGTGTAAAGCCTATCTGGGGGAAGTGGTTCAATCCATCTGTACTCTTGTTGGATTTACGGTGCTCCTAATGATCTCTATATTGGACTCTATAAGGGAGTGCTATGCAAGGGAATACAGTTCTGCACATCTGGTGTGAGACCTATAATTGTCTGGTGACCAGAGTTAGCGCCATTGCTTATTGTTAGCGTTTTAGCTCAGTCAATTGACTAAGTTTAATCATTTGAGGAAAAACAAACTTGAATAATTATTGCCACCCTGTTTTCATTGTTCAGTATGTGAGCAGTATTGATAATTCAATGCTTATTGATCAGGCTGATCAACTGGACTGTTCATTCACCTTGCATATTCTCATGCACATTCCCTCCCCCTCACTCAATTTGTCCCCCTGGACCTAATTGGTTAAGTTTCTTTGTTGCTATGCTGGCCAGATTTCTGTTGAGTGGGAAATGCTGCCACTAGAATATCTCACTTCAATAAACACATTATGCCCTATTACATTGGACCACAGGGAGAAACATGTACAAAAATGAAATGTGTCAACAACGGCTGAATGCTGTAGGGTAGCCTCATCTGAAATCAATGTTCTGCCATTTTAAAAAACGAGGCAGTGGTCGGGAAGGGAAGGAGGGGAGAGGGAAGGAGAGGAGAGGGGAATGTGGGACAGGATGGTGGTAGTAGCCCATATCTACCTGCTCTGGGCCTTGGAAACAGATCCGACATTGGGGCGTGCGCAAGCTGCTGGCAGTGCTGGCCAGAGACACGGCATCCAGGCCCACTTGCAGTTTGGGGTCTTTCTCCTCGAAAGCCAGGCTCCGCGGGCGCGGATCGCTGCCGTAATACTCCTCCTCATCATCCCGGGAATGGCAGTCCACAAAGGGAGGCCAACCGCAGCCGCCCATCCCTAGTCCTCGCATGGTGGTGGACCGTCTATCTACGTCTGTGCTGGACTGTCTCGAATCGGATCGCATAAAAACCAGTACTTTGAGTTCGTTAAAAAACATGCGTATCCGATACTTAAACATGTTTGGCTACATAAAGAAACCTTCAAATCTAAAAAAAGAAAAAAAAAGAAAATGTGTTTGGGTTTCTATTTATGAGTAGCAATGTATAGGCTACTTCCCTTATTCTTTAGGGCTATTATTATTATTAATAATAATAATAATAATTATAATAACTATTATTATTATTAATATTATTAATTACTAGTATTATTATTACTATTATTATTATTATTATTATTATTATTGGTATTATTATAGGCCTACATAGGGTATTTCAATGGTATACCAACAAATCAAAGGTCTCCTTTTGGGTATTGGTTGCCCCACTGATGGCATGTGTGTTGAAGCCAATGCGGATGAAAGATTTTCCTTCCCAGCTACAGTGGAGACACTGTTTCTATATCACTGGTCAAACAACCGGGGGAAGCTGGTCTACAGTAATGATCCACCGCACAGCCAACACATCTCAGATAGCCTAATAGCAATTGCTGCTCTCCTGTCTTTTCTCTTCTCCACCATCAGCTGCACACCGGGCTTGCAGTAGAAAGCAGACTATGTTGTGCTCCCCAAAGCAAGAGACCAGAGAGGACGAGGGGAGCAGCAGCCAGTAACATGTAGCTCACAAACAAGAGACACGACCGAAAATACAAGGGTGTCCCATCCATACAGTCCTGTCGGAGACCCCCGTCAACAGTCATACTCATCCACGACGGGGGGCCGTGGATTGAATGGAAGTGCGATCTATAACAAAAATGATTATATTGTCTTTTCAATTGTCCAAGCGTCAGACCACCATCCTTTTGTCTATTTCATCCCCTTTGTGTGCTTCTGCTTGATCCACGGTGAAGCCGTCCTCCTACCTCGGCGAGCCACGTCGACATCCACAACACGATCCTTTGCATTTTCTAGTCGCCTAGTTAAAAATAAGACGAAAAACAGCGGAAGCCCATGTTCCCCATCTCCCTGCTGTCCATTCCGGTCGCTAGACCCCAGAAAAACACAGATCTGGCAACACTAAATGTCGAGCGAGGGACAGGATCTACAAAAGCATGCGTTTTTTTCCGCCAATAACAAGGAGACGGATGCGGACGAAGATGTGTTCGTATCCGAGAGCAATTACAGCAGTAATGACTTGATGATGGGATCAAACAGATGATGCTGATGATGCTGCCCGCGCTGATGTTCCTCCTCGAAATGGTCGGCTGTAAGATTAAAACAACGCAGCACCTACTTCCGGAATACTACTTGGAAGAAGACGAAGGGGGGAAAAAACAGTCATTCATCATTTCTCGCTATTTTCTTCTGCTCGTTGGGTCTCAGGTGATGTGCTGCCTGCCGCTCCCGGTAGTTGGGAGGAGGATCTGCCGCCTCCTGGCCGCCTTGTTGACAAGGCGCCGCTGTCCGAGGTGCTGATCTCCCCAGTGACGTACGCAGCAGCCATGTACTGATGTACAGGGTGCCCAGGAAATATAAATGTGGTTGGTTTGGTGTGTGTGTGTGTGTGTGTGTGTGTGTGTGTGTGTGTGTGTGTGTGTGTGTGTGTGTGTGTGTGTGTGTGTGTGTGTGTGTGCGCGTGTGCGTGTGTGTGTGTGTGTGTGTGTGAGAGAGAGAGAGAGAGAGAGAGAGAGAGAGAGAGAGAGAGAGAGAGAGAGAGAGAGAGAGAGAGAGAGAGAGAGAGACAGAGACAGAGAGAGAGAGAGACAGAGAGAGAGGGAGAAACAGAAAGCAACATAGAGACACTCATTTCTCCTTTCATTTCCTGCACTGATTACAACACTGATAAAGAGCCTTATGTACTGTACATATCTGTATGTACAGATATTTCCCTTTTTCTTGAATTAGGGCAGCAGCCAAATTATAGTCAGCCTTAACAATGTTGTCAAAGCGACATCAACATGATGCAGTATCATCCACTATATAGACAGGGAGAGGGTCGTCCTCTTGTGCCGTTGGCGTAAGTGCTGAGGGGAGAGACAATGTAATTAGGTGAACCATCCGAGACACCGGTCCAGAGGTCAGCCTAATCTGCAGTGCACAGACCCGCTTCCTTATCGCCTGCTCCCTGACCACTGCTCTCTCACACTTACAGCACGTCCAGCACCCTGGCAACACCTCCCACAATATCCCCCCTGTCACATCGATCCCTATTGAGTTCTCACACCCTGCCACATAACCCATATGGATTCCTGTTTTTCAACAGGATTTGGATGCAGTGCCACCGCTGCCTGTCCCCTTGTAGATAAAGGATAGATATGGCGTCTCCAAAGTGTCTTGCGGTGATTAGGACTCGTATGCTGCCATGATACGGGCTTCATTATTTGGCCTTGTGTGATGATGACATGCCAGAATACATGAATCCCCTGGATCAATCCATTTATTTCTGATCATCACCTTTGTCTCGATATGAATCTTACATACTCTAACCTTATACTTCTGTTGTTCTCTAGTCTATATGATGATCAGTATGATGTTTCTAATGAGACACATGTATGGAAAGGTGTTAGCAAAACTATTTAAATGGTGCTTATTATTTACTATAAAGTGGTACCTTTGGGTAACTTGTGTGACTTGTGTCTGTTTGTGTGTAGGCGGTGTGTGTTTGTAAATGTCAACAATTAATAATGTCAAAATACATTATATTATATAACTGTGCGTGTGTGTGTGTGTGTGTGTGTGTGTGTGTGTGTGTGTATGTGTGTGTGTGTGTGTCTGTCTTACGTCTCCAACAGTACAATTCAACGGTACCCTACTTTTGCATAGCCTATTAGTGACCATGTAATATTTACACTCATAGTGTACAGTTAGAACAAGCACTCTCCTCCCCCCCTTGCCAGTGCTTGGAACCCATATATTTATATTTATCACTCTCTCTCCAGCCTCGTCTACCCCTCCTTCTCAACCTCATCCCTCCATACTCCACATGTGAGCCATCTACAAACTGGGCTATTAAGGACTTGCTCTTTGTAGATACATCTGTCAGAAAAGTAAAGAGCGATAAAGTGATTTTTCCCTTGGACAGCACTTTTTTTTACTCTGAGCTATTTCATTTTCAGATCACCTCCACAGAGGCGCTAGGAAGCAGCCAGCTCTGGACATCTGCTGTTACCACGGTTACTGATTAATTTTACCCTGGGGTTAGAATGAGCAAAAATGATGTGTTGAAAAGTTTACATATGGGCAAAGATGAAAGTAATCATCGTAAGTATACTGAGGAAGAACTTGTAAATGTATTTAATGTCTGGCTTTTTGGAAGTCAAGTATGCAAACTTGATCGCAGATGATTTTTTACTTCTCTTTAATGTACACTATTAGGTAGTGATGAGAAAATGTCTGTGTTTTTGTACCTGTAGTAGTACCAGGCTTGAAGGCTATGAATTAGCATATGACGTGTGTTCTCCTGCTGTCTTTAAGAAGACTAACAGCATGCTCTGTTTCATTATTGATAGGCCATATTGACCTGTTTGTCTCCACCTCACTGATGGAAATGATTTCTCTTCCTGTTGGTCCTAGCAGCACTGAGAGAAGTCTCTAGATCCAGACTCATTAGGAAGGCACAGCATTCACTTCACCAATCTTTTCTTTTTCTTTTAAGTAGAAACAAATCATACAATTGATGTTGTGGATTGATCTGCTGTGTGTTAGCAAAGTATGTTTGGTAGAATTGAAACATGTGGAAGATTAATGATTAATGAATTAGCACAAAAAAAATACCTTGACATAAAATTAGATATCAGATCATTTACAGTTTAAAGTGTACCCTCTAAATAAAATCAGCGACGTGTGTCTGTTATCTAGTAGAATTATAAATTATAATCTAGTGACAAACACTGGCTTGTCATTCACATGATTTTGGTGACTGTGTATGAATCATGCAGTGATTCTGTCTGGTGTCTCCGCCAATACAACAGTGAGCAGACCTTCGCATATAGTAAATGGCTCTAGAGAGGATTTTGTACAATGGTTATATTGAAAATGAACTTAACTGTTGGATATGTTTATTTACAGATTTATTTTCTCAGTATCCCCATTTGAGAAACACTGGCCTATGTGACCTTATCTTCCAACACATTGATATATTCATAATCCATCCTTCATAACAATATACGGAATATATGAAACAAAATGAGGTGTTGTGTTTTTCTTCTCCTCCTTAGTTGAACTTGTGGAGCTGGGATGCTATATCGGTAAGGGGGACAGATGGCCCTCCCTGTTGGTGTGGCTCTCCTCAGCTACTCCAAGTGAATACACTCGACATATGGACATGTAACACAGGGTGGGGACTGGCGCCTGGCCCTCTGGACACGCTGGCAGGATAAGGGACACACGCAAATTCGTGGTGCAATATCCAACCAGAAAAAAAAAATTTCAGGACCCAAAGTGCTCTGATTGTGCCCTAGAAGGTGCATTTCACTTAGAAAAAACAAACGCTCCCCACCTCTTGGGAAATTGGAGCGCTGTGTGCACCATGCCAGGAAGTGACACATTCCATCAGGGATTGGATCACACCTTTCCTTCATCGGGCCGACAGAAGTGATGCGACAGCCTCCCATTGGCCATTCCAGACAAAGGCATAAAAGGGACAACTGATATGTGTTTGTTTACGTATTTTTTGGGCTCTCTTTTGTAAAGGTACCTGGATAATTATGTCATCATCCATATTGCCATCCGAATGCACTTGAGCCGGCCGTCTGCTCTCTGCTTTCCCATCCCTTTCCTTTTTGGACCTGTCCCAGCTGAAGGGATTATTGGCCCAGGATATGAATGCATACCATATCATATCAACTGCGACAGTCAATTCATTTTTTAAGTGGCTATGTAGACGCTTCACACTGTCAAGTCCACTTTTGAAGCTTTACCATGATTGTTATGTTAATGGCGACATTTTCCTCCATGGAAATGTGAGGGTTGTGCATGAAATTCACTAGGTAAAACCTGACTGCAAGTGTGCAATCGCACAATCAGTGGTCTAAGAGACGTCGGATGTAGACTGATAAAAGGCTTCAGACTGCCATCATGTGGTCACAGGAATTTTGTGTTGCCATTATCCAATATTATACATTTCAACATGAAATCAAGTTTCATTGTAGTAGTGGTTTGGAATTTAAACTTTTACCCAAACAGTCAATGACATCTAAATAGGCTAATCTATAAATAACTAATTGTTTTGCATTAACCCTTTTCACACCCACAGGCAGCTATACCTGCAGTCATATACTTTGCACACTTGGTTATGGAGCACTTGTAGTAACTTCAAACTTGTAGTTAATTCAAACTTGTAGTTACTTCAAGTGCCTGCTAAATAAATACATCAAGAATCCAATTTGAGATTTCTTTTATTTTGAAAATTAAGACAAAAACTAAAACCAAACGACAGTACAATGGAACGAAAGGACACACAATGAAAGCATGGTGTTGTGTATGACATGATAAAACATTAATCAAATGTTAAAAAGCTAGTTAATAACCTCAAGCCAACATCTGAAGATTCACACACAGGAGATCAGTTAATTCAAGTAAGACATGTAGTGTCGTTGAAAAGCCAATGAGATTTAATATACAAGCAATTATTTTTCAATGGGAAAGTGTTCCACTGGAAAATATTAAAGAATTAGATAGTAAGTAGAAATCTTAAAATTAAAACATTGTAACCTAATGTGCATGATCAGCACTTAAATAGATTCAGCAAATACATAAACGTTTTTACAAATATTTTAACACTGTTTAAAGAATAGCAATAGTTAACATATCTATGCGAATAAAAGACAAAAGAAATATAAAAAAAGAAAAGAAAAATAGCATTGCAACCAATATACTTAAGCAGAGTTCACAGAATAGCACAATTTTATTCTCTGTGAACCAAAAACCCAATTAATTACAATCAACACCACCACCCAAACTCCCCCTCTTTCCTTCCAGTTTCATAAGAGGCGATGTTACATTCCCCATTCCACTTGTTTAATTTACTAGAGGACTGTACACTAACCAACCTGTGAGACACTAAAGGAACATACATATAGAAAGGATGGATTGATCTACCTAGGCAGCGCCTCCTACTGGATGGTGGACTACAGGGCCTGAACCCAACATGAGTTTATCAACTATACAAAACAGTATGTACAAGATGGAGGCGGCAGTCCATTGGCATTCAAACATCTGTGACTATTAGTTAGTTGGCTCAGTTACAGAAGTTCATAAATAGTTGAACCCAGTTTTCCACTAACATCACCTAGCTACCAATATCCTAAAATGAATCCCAGCATTTCTGGCATCAGCACATCTGAAAACTATCAATAAACAAACACCACACACACAATTTAATAAATTACTTCACACGCATGTCCAATGCATACCTTCCATCCAAGCTCGGCCACTGTTGTGACCCAACAATAACATCATAATTAAAATGGACGTTACATACACGTCAGTTTGGGGACTGACCCATGGAGCCGGTGGGTCGTGACTTCGCGCACGCTACAGACTGAGGGAGGTGTTTGGGAAGAAGGTGCTTACCAGTTAGTTTCAAAGATGATGCACTATCATTTTGGCAAAGAAAATGCAACCGTCACAAAAAAGGGGTGGCATTGTATGTGCAAATACAAGGACACATGCAATTGTATCAAGGCTAGATTCTACAGCGATCGGCCCTCGGGTACTCAAAATCGAGGTTGCGTCGCGACACCAAAACAAGTCAAAGACGTCTCAGTATCACACTTCGTCCTTTCATACACAAGTATCCCGGGACACCTTTCTCGGAAAAAAACAATCTCACAAAAAATTAAGACTCCTGAAGGATTCAATTTGGAACATAATGAAAGGGAATGTGGCACAAAACCAAAGGGAAAGGCAACATTGAAAAAAAAAGGATTTCATCCAATGTGTAGAAGCGGGTTACCCAGTGCTTGTGGTTTCTTTTACGCATCATAATGCTCTTTGCCGCCCAGGCTTGAGTATTTGCCTACAGATATGTGTGATTCTATGTGTACCAGTGTGTCTACAAACGGCATCTACAATGTTGCGTGATACGCGTATGGGGGCAGACTATAGGAAGGCACTTGGGTTTGCCCGGGGATCCTTTTGGTTCCTGTAGCGTACAGCCAGCCAGACGCCGAGGATCTGGGAGAAGAGGGAAGACAGTGGACCATCAGTTATCGAAACACGTTTGCATTTACATGAAGACCTAATCCATCACACACACACACAAAATAAATAAACACATTTGGGTATAAACAACACGAATGCTGTCACAGGAAGTGTGTCGTCTCTACATGTATATCAAGTTGGTCGAAGACATCAATCATTTGTCACATCTTGTCAGTACACTGCCTCAATCTCATCTGCTTCTCTCTACATGAATATGATGCTGACAGAAAGATTGATTGCTAGGCGAATGAATGGCAACACTGAGGTGCTGCCGGGTGGTAGGTAGCACGTTGGCCCCGAAACTTACCTCGGTGAAGCTGAAGAAGAGCCCGACCCCTCCCAGGATCTTCAGCGCTTCGTTGGCATGATTCAGCATCTTGTCCCCGCATGTGTGGCAGACCGCTGTCTGCCTACACGGCTGTGTGGGTGATACAACAAAACACCTCAGTAACCTGGGTACTGTCAAAAAGTCAACAGGTACATGACAATGAAGTATAAAATTACTATAAGGCACATTCACCTATTTTAAGATAAAAAACAACAAAACAAAAACATTTAAAATCCTGAAAAAGATCAACCCGCCCTGTCAGTGTATTGGGAGCTAGAAATGCACTGTGAAATCCCTGTATTCAATATTTGGAGTTGATGTTGATTTCATAATCATATTGTAACTGTTGAAGACTGAAACTTCAATGCACATTTGCACTATTTGATTGGAAAACCATCATCATTTCCAAAGAGTGTTATTTACAGAAACGGAGGGCATACGAATGTGAAAAAATTCCCTGGCTCTAATATTCTGAGTGACAACTATGAAGAGTGCCTGGTGTAGGTCGAAGCTTACAGCATTGCAGTTCATCAAGTCCGAGTCAAACTGTGTCCTGGTGGCAGTAGTGTTCAGCAGGCCACAGCAGTCTAGCTCGTACTCCACCTTGGTCTTGTTAGGCAACATGCCCCAGGCAGAGTTCAACAGCCTCTCCTGAACGATGACACACAATCAGGGAGAAACAATAAAATAAGATTCTCTTTACTAATCTCAGAGTGGAAATAAAAGACATGAACACAAACACTATTTAGCCATGGACTGTATTTTTTTGCATTTGTCACAGTTTAACTATTCATAAATAGTTACATTTTCCCTACTGTACACCTTAAAGGGCAATTTCACTTTATAACACTTCTGGGGTTATTTTCACGCCTACCCAGGCTTTTGTGTGCACCCCAGACCGTTTTTATGTTGCTTGCTTCAATATTTAGACATTTGATATAGCCGTGTGAGCAAACCCTGCCCCATCCAATAGAAGCCCATTCAACATCAAACTCCACGTTAGCCTCATCGTAAACACACGCCCCTGCTTCTCATGACTGATATTCTCCTTCTAATGAATGCTATCTGCCTTCATTAGTTATTTAATTTTAAACGTTGGAAACCAAGAAAAATGAAAAAGTCCACATAGCAATACAAATGTCATTATTTAATGTAAGTGTAAAATAGTAGCTGATGGGGGGAATTATGATAAGTGGGTGTGTCTCGGTGTGCATTGTGAGCACTCTTTAATACACCCATGTTTTGGGGACGTTTTTGAGGCCGTTTCCCCGTTTGATAATTAAAAGTAGGCTATCACTCTTTTGGAGAAAGTTGGTATCCAAAACGAAACTGTTGCGATACAACTGCAAACCGTCATGTTATCAAACTCAACCTATAGTCATGTACTGCAGTGCAAGTAAACATAGGCTTGTAGCGCCGACTGCTATATCGAGATTAATGATCAATACATATAACAGATAGCGATAATTATGTCTATGAATGTAGTATACAACTATGGCTGCAATAAGAGGACTGTTAAATAGGCTACATGTCAACATAATCAGGTTAAACTGATTTATTTGCAGACTAGAGCCGTTAAAAATCAACCTTAGTGCTTTTTCGCAAAAAGGAAATTGCATCGTATGTGTACAGTGTACAGATTCAGTGCCATGATTTTAAATTATTTTTTTGACGTGGGAAAAAAATCTCACCTTAGCATCGAGGTGTAGTCGGACGACGGATGTCACAATTATAAACTGAAAGTGTCTGCTCCATACAGTCCTAGCACAGACAAGCCAGTGTCAGATTTCACTTATCACATCACGTGACGAGAGTTCAGGAGAGTTGACCGGTGACAAGACAATGGCGGAGGATTTGGTGTGAAAGAAAAAAGCAAAAGCCCCTACTTGGCAATAATCCGGATTTAAACCCAATGCTAATATATGCTGATGCTGATACCGTTAATGAGGCAATCTGTAAACTTTGTCTGATGAAGGTGGCAGCATCTGACACCTCTACTTTACACACACACACCTTGAAGTCCAATGGGCCCCACAGCAAAAGGTCCACCGAAGAGGAAAGACACACAGTGGTGCGTTTGTGCGATGCACTGAAGAGGGATAGTGAGGTGAACGCATGCACTGATGCGGTCACCAAATATATGCAAAGAAACAGTGTCTTTCAACATAGTCAAAAAGCAATCATAACTACACTTGACTGCCAGTACGAGATACCAGGGTGAACTTATTTCTCCACAATAGCCATCCCGCATGCTTACACCCGTGTCCGGAGTGAGCTGCAATGGGCCATCTCAGCAATTTAGCACTTTTCCCCCACAACAAACATGTGGTCTAGCACAAAAATGACACCATGACTAAATAACATGTCACTGACTTGACATTTCATTGACACAGAATGGACCCTGGTATCCAAATTAGTGTGGTCACAATACCAAAATTATCGCTTCGATACCAATACCAAGTTGAGAATTGTGATTTCGATACTTTTCCTGGACAAGGAGAAACACTCTCGAATAACATTGTTGTGCTTTACCGCGGTGCTGCGGCGTGTGTTTTGCACTTTAAGTGCAAACTGCCACCGCAGCGCCGCAGGCGCGTCTATGACGCAAGTCAAGTGCCGTCCCTAGCACACATAGGAAGCACCACGCTGCGGCGCATCAACAGGAATATAGTCGTCTCCGGAGCAGAAGAAAAGAAAAAAGCGCCTTTTCGGCGGCACTTGACGTGTGGCGATGCTGTGAAATAGGACAGTGGCGTGAAGTGTAGCGGGGCAGCACGTCGACACGCGCCTGCCCCCGCCAGTGTGGGGGTGTATAGAAAATAATAGAGGCGGCTGTTTTGACGCGTGTTTTGGACTTAACAAATCTGGAACACGGTCATTCTTAAAAGTATCGATACTTATAAATTTAGGAATCATGACGTTTTTAATTTCCGAGAATCGCGGTACTATTGAAGTATCGGTGCACCGTTCAACACTAATCCAAATGCCTGCAAACAAGCTTTTTTCCAGAGGACTTGGACGACACCTTGCAGGAGGCTCTGCAAGAATGGCAATTAGAAGAGGTGTCCTGTCTCACGGCTGACAGTGGAAGCAACATAAAAGTGTCCATTCGTAACCTAGGCTGGCCCTGGTTGAGCTGCTTTGGCCCAACCTGAACCTCGCTGTGTCCAACACCGTCGACAAGACGGAGAAAGCGTGCACAGACATGTGCCCTGGCATGTTCTCTCATAGCTTGAGGAGGATATGGGAGCTGCAAAAAGCCGAGGTCGAGCTTGGCCTATACAAACGTATACAGTGACGTAATGACGTGGGTGACGTAGTGACGTAATGACGTGGGTCCCATACCCCTGGAAAAGGGGTATGGGACCCACGTCATTACGTCACTGTATACGTTTGTATACGTCTCCGCTTTCCCAGAAATGCTAGCACCAACTTCAAACACAACAACAACAATAGTGGACTACACAAATGTTGCTCCTGGCTTTGTGAGCCTACATTGGCATTCAAAAACAACTGGTACACCACATTTGTGCTCCTCATCTTGATTGCTATTAACTATGCAATTACGATACGTATAACGGCTGTTCATAGTTGTGCCTAACTGGGTTTCATAAGAAATGCACACGGAGCATCCAGTTGAACATCAGTGAAGCTTCATTAACTCTCCCTCTTGTTGACAATGTTGGCCTTCAGAAAATGTTGTTTTATTGCATCAATCCAAGTTTTAATTGTTTGAGTGATTGACAAGGAGAATCTCTCCCCCCCCCCCCCGGGGCTCCCCTCATATAATCTGTTATGATCGTAATCGATCTGATTCCATAGTGAAGCTTTGTGTTTTTAAAACGTTTTAGTTGGTCTTTTTGGTCACGATAATCCTGCCCCCAACTGTTCTTGGTTTCAGGACCAGCAAAGAGTTGGTGCCGCTCTGGAACCAGTTTTCCTGGCCGAGAGCCGGTTCTTTGGCTGTTAAAAGAACTGGTTGTTAAATTGGCTGTTAAAAGAACTGGTTCAGGGACCAGCTCCGAACCGGCTCTCAAACTTCCTTGGTGGAAATCGTGTACCAGAGCACTCACTGGTGGCGCCAAGTTTATTAGGTAATACCCTATAGTTGGGGACAAACAGTAAAATGTTATAATAATAATAATAAATAAGTGGTTTAAAATAATTTACAAAATCAATCCTAAACAAAGTAAATGTTTGCCTTTCCACTTTGCTGTATGAATATGGTATTTATAAAAGGTATTTATAATTAAAATACACACCTTAAGCATTTTTTAAATTAAGGTTGGTAAAATTGTGTATTTATTTTTGCCTAACACAGGGCTGTGCAACTCGCTGAGGCACCAAGCAAAAAATGATGGAGGATGCCAGGGCAGAGGCAGGCCATCAAGCTAGTGGTTGCAGATGACTGTAAAGCCAATGTGAGCCTCACATGGCAAGACAAGGATGTGTTGCAGTCAGTGAACAAAGTGCTGAAGCCAGTGGGCAAGTTCACTGACATTCTGTCCAGCGAGAATTACGTCACTGCATTATCTTTACTCCCTGTGTTGCATCTGATTAAAGAGGACACATTGGCCCCATCGGATGAAGGCAGGTAACTGACAGACCTAAAAGCCGGCATCAAATCAATTTTGGACGAGAAATATGAAGCTCTGCCAAAAGCCGGGACCTGATGTGCAAGGCAACATTCATGGCCCCGCGCTACCGGGGTGACTACCACCCAAATGTTGAGGAGACCAAAAGGATGATAGAAGAAGAAGCGGTCATCCTCGGGTGGAGAGCACACCCTGTGACAGAAGAGGGAGTTGAAGAGGAGGCGGGGAGCGGCTTCCAAGCCTGAGAAAAAAAAAATTCTGCAAGTTTATTAAAAAGAAAAGCAGGCAGGCTGCCACAGCCACAACTGTTCCTGAAAAGTTAGTCGAGGAGATTGCCACCATCAACATGGAGGAGGATCCTCTCCTCTGATGGAAAGCGAATCAAGCAAGGCTTTCCCTGCTGGCAAAGGTAGCTTCTTAAGCCAGAGAAGGTGAACATGTTGTAAAGCACTGTCCCCAACTGCTAATTTAGTTGTATTTGCTTGTTATTTTTCATTTTATAAAGGTTGTTGACTTGCGCCATTTATTTTAGCCCACATACACTATAACGCGGAAGGCTTTTAAAAAAAATTGTTCCCTTATTTATTTGTTTCCATTGTGTTTGCTAATTTCACTTTATTTTCACTATGTATATTTAAAACTCATTTATGTTATTTTATATTAGCTTACAGCACAGATATGTGCCATTCGCCATAAAGCCATCATTCGTTTTGTTAATAAAAATATATTTCAGTTTGTCATTGCAATGTTTTATTGTTGTTGTGTTTATCATTAAAAATATAAATGAACCAACCAACCTAAGCATTCGTTTTGAAAAGCCTGTTGACTTTTGCCATTTTATAGACGACCTACAATGTGGAAGGCTTTGTTTTTGTATTAATGTCTTATTCATTCGGTTCCTTTTTTAATTTGTTTCTTATTTATTTGGTTCCATAGTGTTTGCTGATTTCACTTTTACTATGTATATTATTTAAAACTAATTTATTTGTGTGATTTTATATTAGGCCTGGATATGCGCCATGCCATCCTCATTTTTATATTTCTATAAGAGTTTGTCATTGCATTGTTTCAGCCTATTGTTGTGTTTTTCAGTCAAAATAATAATGAACCAACCTAAGCATTCAAATAAGGGGAAGATTTTTAGATATTTTCTTTTGTAAAATGTCCGGTGTTATCGGTAATACCAGTTACCAGTTTTTCACACAAGTTTATTAACTAGTGGGAAAATATCCTCACCATGGAATCCCTACAATGAGTACACGGAGTTTGATATTGAATAGGCTGGGGGAGGGAAGGGGTGTTGCTTACACAGGTATCAAACATCAAAATACTGATGCAAGCAACATTAAAACTGTCGGGGGTGCACACAAAAGCCCGGGTAGGTGTCAAAATGACCCGAGAACTGTAATAAAGTGAAATTCCCCTTTAAGATATGTGAAAAATAGCTATATTCAACAGACATGAAAAGACAAAAGAAAAGGCTCCTTTTGCTTACCTGCTGCCCACGGTTCAATGCCAAGCAGGAGCAGGAAACCCCGAATTGGAAAAGAAAGACGATGAAGAGAATTACCATGTACTGGAAGTGCAGAGTCAAGGAAAAAAAGTAATAGAATAGCATTTTCTCTGTTGAATGTATTATTTCTTTCTGTAGCAACACATGTTCACACTGTAAAAAGTGTCACACGTACTACTGCTGAAATAATAGATGAATTGATTAGTTGATTGATTGATGAAAATTACCAAATGTTGGCTTTTCATAGCTTCACAGCTGCATTTTTGGTTGCTTTTCTCTTTTGTTTCAGATTACAAAATGAAGACTATGGATCAATAGTTTTTCCTGGCTGCTCAGCAAAGCTGATAAAATGCTAAAAAATCTAAATCATTAGTTGCAGCGCTATACTTGACTTCAAGGTGCTTGTTGTACTGCGGATGTGGTCATTTTTTAAATAAAATAAGAAAATAAATAATAAATAAAGGATACAAAGAAGAGCATGACTTGGTGGTGGTGGATGGCCCCGATGAGCCCCACAATGGCAATGAGCAGCAGGAAGACGCCCACTGCGATCACCCCTCCAATGATGTGGATGCTGGACACCAGGCCAAAGCCCTTGCCCCATGCCGCTACTCCGATAAGCAGCAGCCCCACCAGCTGAAACACAGCATGATGTATTATTTACATCATTTATTTTTCCAGGCAATGACTAGTAAGGCGGGGAAGAAGATATTGTGATTATGACGACCATTTAAGTAGCATTAATCTTTCATTTGGAGCACTGCCTGCCACATTATCATCAAATCACAATAAGCAACATCATATTGATTACACACAGCAATTAAATGGAAATCTAAAATTGTTTATGATATACAGCCACCTGTGTTTGGAATGTTAACATTTAGATAAGCTGTAAATGTTGAAGTTGAATATGGGGAACTTCTACGCTAACTTTAGTTTCCATCATGTTCTTATTTAAAGCAGAGGCTAAGCATCTAATTAGGACAGACTGCAGGCTATGGTCAGGACATTCTACCTCTACTAAACAACAAATTATTCCTACTTTGAAAGCATTCCTTCAAAAACCAGCTAATGACTTTACATTTTGAACAATGAAGTTCAGAGCACTTTCAGACACACATCCAGGACAACTGCATTTCCAGTCCATTGGAACAGTAAATATTATCCTAAGGAGGAGTAACAATTTGGATGAACTACTTTGGGAACAGTCTTTCTCTGTTGAGGTGACAATTGGCAAGTTAGCATCTTCTTACTGTGCTGGAAGACTTGCTCCACAGATGTACACAGCTATGCACACATCTACATGTCTCAATGACAGTAGCGCCTGGATGTCAGCGCCACTGCCTCAGGCGCTATATTGACACAACCGTACTACTCCTGGGAAATACTGACACACCGTCCCACTTCTAACAGACACATGATGCCTTTCCTTTACAAGGAAAGTGGTACAAATCCACGTACAGACTATACGAGTCATTGGCAGGGTTACCTGCCTCGGTTTTGAGATATCAGCACTTCGCATTGAATACACTAGAGACTACAGAATACAGACCACTGTCGTCTATTTAATGTTCAACCAATCAGACCATCGTCCGTCCTGGAGGTGGAGAAGTGTAGTGACCCTCATGTCAGAGTAGATCAATATATTCAGGTTTCCGCCTGACCCTGTGATTTGTCTCCTCGTCAGACCTTAACCCTTGAAAATGAAAACAACATCTAGGCTATCTCTTAAAATCACGATGTGAATACTTAAGATTATAATCATTGTAATGTGCAGGCAGTACTTTACTACGGACCCAATTCACTAAATTAATGACAATGAGCTATTAAAAAAACAACACTAAATGTAGCTAACAAATACGCTAAGTTCGCACAAGGTTGTTTCCTTACAATGGGAACGAACAAATCATTACATGTAAATACTGTTGAGAGCAACAGTATTTACATGTAAAGATGACAAAGATACAAGTCTGGTGTAGTTCATCAGCAAGCGCAGCCAGCAATTAACGTTAGCCTATCTAGGGACCCCAGAGCATGGCGATAGCTGCTGTTAGTTATCTGCATTAGCTAACAAGCTAGGAGTGCTAGTTCCTAGTTTAGTCTAGTGGGTCTCGCCAATTGGCGCAACGGAAATATGCCACCATTAGCTAATAATAGGAGAATGTGTATACATGCCAACGACCCTTTGTAAATTACACTTGGCAGCTTGCGAACAAAAAGACACATGAATGAAGCCTATTTGGGTTAAACATTGTTCTGCCTTAGTTCAGCTAACAGTTATCCCTCCAGGAGTTAGCCTATGCTAATAGAGCTAAAACTTAGCATGATGATGATCCATTTTGTACACTCACCATGTAGACCACATTTAAGGAACAAAGCGCATTTTTAGAACAGGTGAACCCGCCACAGACCATATTCAAAACTATCGTTTGAACTGATTAAATAGATTCAATTTACAGTCTTTCTTTGCGGGAGAACTGAATATGTTTTTAGTCAGCAACAGTCTGCGGACGGGGTGTAGCGAGGCTGACGACGTTTGCGTAACACAT
This sequence comes from Merluccius polli, assembly GCA_030340625.1. Taxonomy (NCBI): domain Eukaryota; kingdom Metazoa; phylum Chordata; class Actinopteri; order Gadiformes; family Merlucciidae; genus Merluccius; species Merluccius polli. The sequence goes on along the minus strand of JAOPHQ010002558.1, from coordinate 361,906 downwards.
GACGTCACCAGATGTGACGTCACCACCTCTGTTCGGACATGTTGCTGCTTCTTCTGCTGTTGGGTTTATGAGGATTGACATAGTCAGTGCATTACCTCCACCATCTGAACAGGAGTACCAGCTTCCCATAGAACACAACATCACAAACCAAAACCAAAACTAACTATAAATAACTATACTATACATCTTTAGAAACTGAAAAACTAAATTAAACCACTCATCCCCTGATGGTTTACCAAATATTTATTTCAAACTCATTTCAAACTCTCATCCTTCGTAATTGCTATTTCAAGATTCAAGATGTGTTATTGTCACTCCAGTTGTACAAGTACATTCAATTACACCAGTTGTACAAATTATTTGGCTGGTAGGCCAAAATAAAAGATATCTAATAAAAGATATATAAATAAAATATAATATAATAATATTATATATATATATATATATATATATATATATATATATATATATATATATATAGCTATATAGATAGATAGATAGATAGATAGATAGATAGATAGATAGATAGATAGATAGATAGATAGATAGATAGATAGAAAATATCTCCCAATGTCCACCCCTACATTTGTAAATACAAAATCAATCATAATAGAAAATAACAATGGAGTCTAGGCATGACCCATCATAGTTGACTAGTCAACTGATTAGTCACAGGGCTCTTAGCTGACACAGGTTTGTGTTAGTCCAGTAATCAGATTTTTTGTTATGATGCGCACATACTATCATTGCTATTATAATCTCCCCAGCTTTCATTGTTGTTGAAACTAAAATAGGTTTGTTCGCCAACACTGGAGTCCCCCCCCCCCCCCCCCCCCCCCCATCCCAGGACTTGAGGTCTTGCTTGCAGACATCCTTATAGCGTAGATGTGTGCAGCCAGTTTGACTCTTGCCTTTAGACAGTTCCGCTTGGGAATGTCCTTTGGGATTCATCCGTTGTCCGTTCGCCGGACATGGCCCAGCTGGTGGAGATCTTTCCAGGACTGCTGTGTGCATCATCCTGTCCCTCCAAGTGATGCCCAGTATACGCTGTTTAGCCTCCGCTCTTGATGTGCGTATGGGGTCCAAGCTTCACTACCATATAGGATTGTGCTGATGACACAGGCACTGTACATCTGTACCTTTGTGTGGACTGTGTGTTTGCCATTGTCCCATACTCTGTGAGCTTCCCAAAAGTAGAGGCTCAGCGTTCAGGGTTGAGTGATCGGTTGTTGGTGATGGTGGACCCAAGGTAAGTGAAAGTGCTTACAGCTTTCAATGTGTAGTTGTTGATGGTGATGGGGGGGTGAGGGGGTTAGCTGGTGCTCCTAGGAGTGTGCTGCCACTACTGCATGATCAGCGAACATCATGTCCTGGATGATGAGTGGTCTGACCTTTGTTTTAGCTTCTGTTGAGAATAAATAATAACATATGTATCAGCAGGCTGTAATATCTACACATAGCCACAAAGGAATAGAAATAAATATACAAGTTGTATTAACTGCACCTGAACACTAGATGGCGGCATACACAATACACTGGGGGCGGGCGCTCAACACTAGCCAATATGCGTCATAGAGGCCACGCCTGCCCAGATACTAACCAGCAACACATCCGGGGGAGGGCAGAAACCCCCCAGGCAGCGCATCCGGACAGATGCCCAGCTAAGGGGGTCGCTCCGCGCGTGAATTTTACAATTCCCCTCCATTTGTTTCGTAGATTAATATAACTAAAGCTAAACAAATAAAGTGAGTTAAAGCCTTCCTGTGTCGGCAGCCTCCTTCCTCAATGAACACACTACACTTCCAATCGAGCGAGGTCGAATAGATTATCGTCTGTCCTGGGTAGACTCCCTCAGTTGATTTTCTGAACACTTGCCGCAGGAGGAGGGAAAATATTATCCTAAACAAGGTGAGCGCCAGCACACATCCCTACTTGAAACCACAACATATTTTGAAGGGGTCTTCGGTGGACCCATCAAACTGGATGGTGCCTTGCATGTTGGTGTGGAAGGACTGGAGGATGAAGAGGAGTTTTGGGGGGCAACCTATTTGTTCAACCATCTGGAGGAGGCTGCTACTGATCACAAGGTCGAAACTTTCGTAAGGTCAACAAAGGCCTTGCTCTCTCCACTTCCCCTGCAGCTGTCTCAGATGAAGAACATATCTGTAGCAGAGCTTCCTGCTCCAGTCTGAACCATGTCTGTGACTGGGTAAAGCTTCTCTGTGAGTACCTGGAGTCTGTTTAAAGTAACTCTAGCAAAGAGATTGCCAGTGATGCTGAGTAGAGAGAGAGCAAATCACAAAGTACCCTGCCTTAAACAGCAGCCTAAAATGCAATTAAACCAGATATGTCTTGTGTTTCAAAATGTCCCCAATGGATGAACACATTAAAATCGCAGTTTAGAAGTGTATCCCGCTTAGCCTGGCAAGCCAGACCCACATCAGAAAGATGTAAGGTCTGGCTCAGCTCCATTGACAGTGTGGGCGGGATAGACGGTTGTCTTTCAAGTTCCCTCTGCACGCAATAGGATAGCGCTACAACCAATCAGAGCAACGAAGAAGGTGACGTAGTCAGAGCGACGGCTCTGACTACGTAATTAATCAAAACTCCGAATACATATTTATTTTCGAGGAAAGACTTCAGTGCCGTTCTTTGTTCTTTTCTCAAATAAAATGTTAACTTCAAGTGTTGAAGAGTCGCGGCCAAAGCCGAGTCGAAAGACAGCCGTTCGCCAGCAGCAGCAGCCATTGTTTACCTCTAACACAGAACCGTCGCAACTCTGTCATCATGGTAAATCGGCTTCCGACTCCGCCCCTCACGCTGTGATTGGTCTGACATACTTTGTGTTTCCAGCACCAAAAAGCCGACGGAGCCGTGCTAGACCTACCTAGCTGCCAAATAAATTTGCTGCCGTTAGGGGGTGTCTAGAGTTCTAGGCTATATCCCGCTAGCTTACAGCCTAAAAAGCAGGTAAAAAAAAAGCTGTGTGTCAGCCACGGCTATGCCTCCAGTTATTCCTTGTGTTTTTGTTTGTGTCTGTGTCTGTGCGGTGGCGGTGGGCGTGGCAATTCATTCATTCTCCCGACTTCCTGACTTGATGGTTGAACGGATATTGCCCCCCAAAATTCCTCTTCATCCTAGTTATCCCATTCACCTGTTCCAAGCTGCACATTTGCTGTCCATCTTCTCATCAACTCTGCAGTATATCTACCCCGGTTCTTCACTCACTCATCCCCAGATCGTTGTTTCAACCACAGTGGTTAGCTTACGTCTCCAGCTCCTTGAATTGTGTATTCAAGCTTAACTCTCGTGTGTATTTTTTGACTTTGTCTCCCTGTGCCACAGGATCATTAAATACCTATCTGCCTGCGTGCCTGTTCAATCTCCTGGCCTGTGTTTGGGTCCGCCTTTACTGATAGTAACAGACGTAAGTTTATTGCTTTGTAAATAGTCTATCCACTATTATTCTTTACATTATCTTTCCCATATAAGATATTAAGGCTATTTGTCTAATTACTCGGCACTGTTGGATCTTTTCCTGGCTTCCTTATTGGCACCACCACTGCTTCTTTCCATGACTTCTGAATCTTTCCTTCCTCTTCCTCACTTTATTATACATACCCAACACAGACACTCTTCGGGAAGATGACTAATCATTGTAATGTATGTGTAGCAGTTGCCCCATGCCACATAAGTGGCTTTTGTTGGGCCCCTCTGATACAAGACGCATGTCGTTGTTTGAGAATATATCCATTTATTGGAAATGGCAAGATGGTGCGAGCCAAGCAGATGTAAACCTCATGCCATGACAGTGTCTCTTTCCTGAGTGTGTGGTGATAGCTGGTTTATCCTGGGTGCCATGATTGCTCTGCACCACAGGTGTGCAGCCCCACCCAGCCCAGAGTCCAATCAGTCTGACTCAGGCCAGGTGAGGCTGTAAACCAGCTATCAACAACACACTCCACAGTATGTCAAACTACGTAATTGTGACATTGAGAAAAGCAATCTGAGCTTGGTTGGACAAAAATGCTTCAGGGAAGTCAATTGATACTACAATAATGCCACTATGCAAGGATTATATAATGGGTAATGCACAAGGGGAAGAATTATGAATACGAATGACATCAAAACCAGTGGTTCTGACTATTAATAACCAATTCATGAAAAAATAAGTGAATTAACAACTGGTCATGTGGTAGGCTTATTGGGCGCTGGGATAACATAACATTTTTGAATTGTGTCATTAAATAGATTGTGTATCAGGAGGTATAAAATGGAACTAGTAAATAAAAGTTACATGGACTCTAAATCTTTACATGTTTGTTCAACAGTTGTACCCCCCAGCTGGAGACATAAGACAGCTGGAGACATAACAGGCCTTTAGAGTGACCTTAGGTAAGCTTTTATACAGCTTGATCAACAGTAGGCTGAGTTGCCACATAATAAAGAACCTATTTTTTTTCTTTCAGGAAGTTAGTTTAAAACCAATACGGGAAACGGAGGCTCAGCTGAACTCTGTGGTCTAGACTAGAGAAAGACAACCGTTGAAGTGCATCATCGCGTGCTTGGCTTTTTTGAAATGCAAAGGTTTCTAATGGGCTGAAGAAAGTCACTCCACACCCATATGTCAGGATGAATAGCAACAGCAAATCTGTTATGTCCACTGCGATAAAAGCGGAGATCAAGAGGCACCAGTCTGTCCAGAGTGCAATCAACCGACTTTTCAAACAGTTTGAGAGGGTTGGAGAGCCACAGCTCTGCTCCAGCCTGAAGATTCACCTCCGGAGCATTCAAGGTGAGTCCAGCCGTTTTGTTTAGGAGACAATTCTGCCAATTTTTGACTTGCTACAGTTAGTGAAGAAAGGTTGTCTATGTATGCTGGTTTGATTAAAAAAAAAAAAAAGGCTTCACAAAAGGATGCTTACACATGTTACTTTAACTCCCTGCATTTAAAAAAAAAAAATCTTTTCTTATTTATTTATTTTGATACACACATTGGTGTTGTGTCATACACACTTTCTTGATTAGTCCCACCCAGCGTTAGTGACGGAAACTTAACAAAGTCATGTTTGATAATATCTTCCCTGTGTACTTCCTGTGTCAGTTTCACTAGCATCAACATTGCTTTGGTTAGTAGACATTCATCTGGTTAGTATGACATTTAAACTAGACTGTTGTACTACAGGTTATCTTTCCATTATTACGTGGAAGTGTGGCTTAGTACATGGGCAACCAATGGGACCTTGCCATGCTTTGCATGATAGCAAAATTGAGCCTTCTGTGTTGGCCTACTTCCTGCCTGCCACCATGCAATATCCTCAAAGCCACTTCCTTCCAGACAAACACAGCGTCAACATATATATTCTCTCTTTCTTCTCCCTTTTTGTCACATTGTGCTTAAATAGTCATTCCTTCTTTTATTATGTATGTACGTTTACTTTTGCAATTATTTTGTGCTAGGAGTATCACTTTTGTGTGAGTGTTTGTTTGTTTATATCGGTACTGAAATAATTGGAACATAATTGCTTGACCTTTTTATTGCCATCTTTTATTAATTTGCCTTTCCTGCTCGGTGAGTTGTTAAGATCAAAAGGTCTGAGGTTGTTTTTTAGGCTCTGTCAGATGCCTGACATGTTTTGATAGCAATCGGCCTCCTTATTGGATAAAACATTCAGTTTTCAAAAAACACAACATTTTTAACCATTTCATGTTTTTTTGTATAATTAAGTAGTATCAATAGTGTGGTGGAGATTAAAGCTACTGTACTTTGCCTTGTCTGTGAGTCAGATCATGACTGGTTTTCACAGAAGGACCAGCATACCAAGATAAAATATAGAGAAGAAACAGACAGTGGGGAGAAGGGTGAGACACTCCTGGGAGCAAAATAAAGACCTTTAAATTGGAATCTGACTCATAACACCCAACACTGCTCACTGCAGCATGGCAGAGAGAGGGCAAAGAGGGGGGGAGGGAGAGAGAGAGAGAGAGAGAGAGAGAGAGAGAGAGAGAGAGAGAGAGATGAGAAAGGGCCACTCACAGTGAAAAATACATGAAAAATCATCCAGCATGACCACTGCCCTTTCTGTGCGTGAGGGTCAGCGTGGAGGTATGTCTGTGTACAGGTGTGTCTAGTCTGCGAGAAAGTGCCGGCACATGTTTTTGTGGTGTGTGTGTGTGTGCACCTGTGTGCACCAGTATTTCTTTCCATCATGTGAGAGAGACAAAGTGAGACACTGACAAATAACAAGAGGATGTGTCTAAAATTCTCCCTAACTAGTTATTGTGACTTCTCCTATTCAGCATGTATGTGTGTGTGTGTGTGTGTGTGTGTGTGTGGAAGGATGGATTCATCATACACCCCAGCAGAACCAGTCAAACATTGAATGCACACAGCCAGCCCTACATAGCCCTTGGATTCAAATAGATTTGGCACATAATTTCCAGGCATCAAGGCATCAAAGCAGATATTTCTCCTCTTCCAACGTAAATCATCTCCTTTCCTTCCTCTGCTGTGCAGCATGGGCGCCTTTATCAGCAATGGCGACCCCTCTTTCGGCGATAGAGGTCGACTTCGCGGTTTTATACCCCCCCCCCTCCTCCCAAATAAAAGCCAAAGGCAGTTGTCAGGGTTTTTTTGTATTCAGTATGAGGGGTTATGGCCCTCTCATTGACTGTGTAAAAGGACTGGCTGGGGAGGCGGGGAGCAGGTGGACGGTCAGATCGTGTATTGAGGGCATTGCAGGTGGGAGACTGGGAGGGGTTTACTGTGGGCGGACGTCTCCTACTGGTTCCACATCGAGGTTTTTTTTTAATTAGAAAGTAATTAACATGAAATCACGGTGTATCTTCAAGGGAGGAATTATGTTTTTGCACACGGTGCATTGTTTTATGTTGTTGAACACACGTAATCAGAATTCCACCAGTTACAGTTACCATGTCTGGTTCTAACATGAATATTACACCTACAATTTTTGTTGTTTTATTGTTATTATTATTATTATTATTATTATTATTATTATTATTTTATTACATATTATTCTTTTTCTAAATAAAGATAATAATAAGCTAACAACACCACATTGCTGTTACATTTGCTTTGATAACTTGAAATAGATTTGTTGTATCTACACAGCGTAAAGAATAGGATAAACTATTTTGTTGCTAGGCATTTTTGGGGGGGTGTTATTGATGTCCAATACGTTCCCCCCACCGTTGCACACGGTGCATTGTTTTATGTTGTTGAACACACGTAATCAGAATTCCACCAGTTACAGTTACCATGTCTGGTTCTAACATGAATATTACACCTACAATTTTTGTTGTTTTATTGTTATTATTATTGTTATTATTATTATTATTATTATTATTATTATTATTATTATTATTATTATTATTATTATTATTATTATTATTATTATTATTATTATATTACATATTATTCTTTTTCTAAATAAAGATAATAATAAGCTAACAACACCACATTGCTGTTACATTTGCTTTGATAACTTGAAATAGATTTGTTGTATCTACACAGCGTAAAGAATAGGATAAACTATTTTGTTGCTAGGCATTTTTGGGGGGGTGTTATTGATGTCCAATACGTTCCCCCCCCCCCCCCCTGAGCTCATCCACTTCAGCTAATGAACTCGTGCTGTAGTGGGCAATAGACTGCAGATCAATATCATCAGGAGATCTCCTGAACACATGGCACAGCAGGCACATATGGGAACATGTATGAGCCAGAACACTGAACATACACCGGAGAAGCTCCCGGTTTCATACATTGTTTCAGGGGACTGACACAGAAGAACGTCGGCAGGGTGGGGCTGGGGAGGGGGTGTGGAGGAGGAGAGAGGAAGAGGAGGAGGACGGCCATGCAGGAGATGATTGTGCCACCGGAGCTGGGAAGATTGTAACACCTTAGCAACAAACAAGCCAAGCCTCTCATCGAGGGAGGAGGAGCCAAAGCCAGCCAGCACGCTGACATGCAGACGCACGCTGACACACTGGCGTGCACACACGCACATGCACACGCACACACACACACACAGTAGCTGACTGACTGGCGAAGGCAGATAAATTATGTTCATAATACCACTCCGGCAGCTGTAGCAATAAACATGCTATAGCCAGCCATCTTTTAAACCAAATTGGATTAGCCCTGCTTGCCTTCTTTGCTTCCTTCCTTCATTTTTGTCTATCTCTGCCATAGATCCCTGCTCTCTCCCCGGTCTCCCTTTCATTTCGTCGCTCCTGCCTGTGTTTTACTGCCTTACACCCAGGCTTTACCCATCGCTCTGCTGCCTCTTCTCCTGCCTCCCCCTCCTCGGCAGCACAGAGGGAGAAAGACAGAGGGGAGGGGACATGGGGAACGAGCGATATAGAGCAGGGACCCTGCACAGAGAGAGAGAGAGAGAGAGAGAGAGGAGAGAGGGAGAGAGGGAGAGAGAGAGAGAGAGAGAGAGAGAGAGAGCGAGAGAGAGAGAGGAGAAGAGGAGGGGAGAGACAGAAGCAGGCTTCTCTTGTATTGAATGAATTGCCTCTTGCAACAAGGAGGGGCATGTCGGAGAAGCGACATCGGAGATTCCTATCAGCACGTTTATGCATGTGCATGACAGGAGAGACCACGGAAAAAGCTGGACAAGGTGTGTGTATGTGTGTGTGCATGTGGGAGTAATTGCGCCCATGTCTGCCTGTGTCTGTGTGCTTGTTTGCATGCCGGTGTGATTCACTTTGGACACGCTCAACCTGTGTGCGACAGCGTCTCTCGGCTGTCTCTCCAGAGCCTGGGTTTTGCTTTTGACCAAATGGACTTTGCCTCTGTGTCTGCATCTCTATGACGGTGTTCGTACCATTCGCACACTCCCTGCCTGGCGTGCACAGAGGACAGTAGCAGTCAGTCAGGGGGAAAAGCGGTGTGTGTGTCCTGATGGCCGCAAGCTTGTCCAGGCATCTCCTCCAGATATCTGGGATTTTTTTTTCATTTCATTGACGTCTTCTCCTCCTCCTGCTTCCCTTGTGGCTCATCAACATCCTCTCCGTCTGCCTTGGAAAAACCGCCTGCCTCCTGCCTCCTGCCTCCTGCCTCCTGCCTCCTGCCTCCTGCCTGCCTTTTGCTGCCTCTGAATGGATGCTGCATGTCAAAACTCATGTGTGGCATAGAATGAGATCCCCCATGATCTGAACTGGACTGCTCAAACAGCTCGCTGACTCTGCTCTGCTCTGCAGCTCTGGGTTCTTCTTCTTCTTCTTCTTAGCATTAGCATTAGCATTTGCAGATGCGCTAATGACAAAATGATCTGAGGAAAACATTTTTTTTTTAAATAATCTTGACATGCTTTGTTTCAACAACAGCAGGCGATTCACAAAGAGCGCGTAATAATAATAAGGTCAAGTAAATAATTAC